>JARQOC010000003.1:292654978-292994957 GCA_033576535.1 Allobates femoralis
ACGTTTTTCTTGCCCGATATTGTTTAAGCGATCTCCTTTTTGATCGTTTAAAGGGCGATATCGGGCTTCAAATCGTTGCATGTAATCAAGCGTTTTTAAAACGATTTAAAATCGCTTGACCCCCTGACATCGCAGATCTGAGCCCCGGAGTTTCAGATCTACATAAAACGATGTCACGATCTCCCTTCATCGTGGTGTATAACACCACGATGAACATCTCCCAGCAGCAGACCAATGCGGGGAAGATGGTAACTATGGTACCCCGGGGGTTACAAGCGCCGCGCGGCGCCTAGTAACCCGATGTGTACCATAGTAATCAGCGAGATCGCGGCTCCACATCGCTGGTGAGTCTGCCTGTGTGACAGCTCACCAGCGATGTGAGCGATATTGTAAGCGATCGCGCGTGCACGTGATCGCTTACAATATCGCTAGCGATATCTGTGTGTGTGACGGCCGCTAAATACAGAGGTGAAAATCTCACCAAATGCCAAATTGCTTTCTCTGTAACTGCATCTCTGCTGCAGGGAGGGGTTAAACATCCAAGTATTTAATATCTATTGGAAATAAAGAATTTTCCTCTTATTGATATCAGGAAAAAAAACTAATCGCGATGAGTAGAAATTAAGGACTGATACATCAAGCATATTTGAAAAAATGACTACAGGCATACGTTTTGTTTGCCTTTTGCATGAATATTCTCCAACCATTTCATTCATCTTGTCCACATCACCTTACGTTTCATTATAGTGCAGGATGATTTCTGGTGTCTGTTTCCTGTCATTGCTGTCAATACTGGAATCATGATGAATGGTACTGATTAATATAACATATTTTTCCTTCTGCGCAAGACAACATTGATGCTTTGTTGCAGAAACCAGAGACACTTCATTACTGAGGGAATATCTCGTTGATTTAGCCTCATATCTTCAATCACGAACCTCCCAAGACCTCTTCCTCTCCTCCACACTTATTCGTTCCTCACATAACTGCCTCCAAGACTTCTCTCTAGCATCCCTTAGCCTCTGAAATTCTACGCCCCATCATGTCCCATTGTCCACCACCCTTGGATCCTTCAGACGGAACCTGTAAACCCATCTCTTCAGGAAAGCTTACAGCCTATGATGACCGTGCTGCTGCCTCACCATCACCGGAGCTGGTGCCTCGCCACCACCTAAGCTGCCGCCTCACCACCACCAGAGCTGCCGCACCCCCGACCTATTGTCTCTTCCGCATTATCCCATAGAATGCAAGTCCACAAGGACAGGGTCCTCTCCTCTCTGTAGCAGTCTGTCATTGTTAATTTATTTACTGTAAAATATATATATTTTTTTGTATGCAACCCTTTCTCATGTACAGCACCATGGAATTAATGGTGCTATATAAATAAATAATAATAATAATGATAGTACCAACAACTGTAAGATCTTTTTCAAGCAAAAAATTGCTCAGTTCAACATTAGTAAAGTAATTGTCCATTGTAATGTTTCTACCAGAATTGTAAATTGGTACAGCAAGTATTGTTAAAGGGATCCTGTCACCCCCAAAACACCCCTAAAGCTATTAAAAGCTGTCCCTAGAGCATAGTAACACTTACCCTACACTCCTCCGCAGTGCGCGTTTTGAAGCTAACAAAGCGGCGCGGGTGTACTACGTCACCCGGCGCCGGAAATGACGCAATTCGCGTCACCCAGCCCCAGTACAGGCCGGCCGAGAATGCACAGAGCGGCAGGGAGGCGCGCATTTTAATCTGATTAGAAGATCACGCCTATGGAGGCGTGATAACATGAAGAGGGAGCGCCTGCCAGGGTGACTATGAATAGCATAGTCACTCATTATCATCCATAATGAGGTACTATAATAACATTTATCTGCAATTTCACTTGGTGCATTTAAGAGCTAAAAGGAGTGTAGGGTAAGTGTTACTATGCTCTAGGGGGGTGACAGGATCCCTTTAAAATGTCAGAACCTAGGTCTTTCTGCACTGGAGCACCAACTTCTTTGCCATAGAACATAAGCCCATTCATGCCATAATAATTTGCCGAATCACACATCCAGAATATTTTTACTCCATATTTGGCTGCTTTACTAGGCATATATTGAGTGAACTTTCAATGTCTTCTGAAGACTGCAAGTTGCTCATACACTGTTACATTAACACTAGGATTGTAGGGCTCGGTACAATTCTAAATAAAAATATACCAAATGTAACTGATAGGTGGTATTTGATCTGTTTCCAACCTTGCAGGGCGAGGTTGCTTATCATCAAATTAAAGGCTTCTCTGAATTTCCTTGTATCTGTCCACTGACATTGTTGCTTGTGGATCAGAAAGTGAGTCCAGAACTAATTCTCTGATAGGAACATCATAACATTTTGTTACACCCTGCCAGAATTGTTCGCCCCATATAAGCATACAATTCCTCTTTTAAGATGTTTTTCCATGTTGTTTTTTCCAGAAGCAATATATCTTACTTCTAGATTTGCACATAAAAGCATCTCATCTGAGACATCTTCAGAAAAAAAGTACAGAAAACATCTTTAGGGCCCTTGGAGACTAGCTCACCCCACCATAAAAGACTATACCTTCTACTCGTTACCACACGATTCATATCACAGACTGGACTATTTCTTAGTACAACACTCAGCTCTAAAACTAGTTGCTGATACCTCAATAGAGTCCATCACAATTTCGGATCACATGCCGATTTTTATGGAACTGTGGATCACCTCCCTCCCTCGCCTCCATCCATCCTGGCGGTTGAATGAGTCTCTATTGGGTAACCCTGACCATTTGTCTCAATTGAATTTTTCCCTTACAAGGTGATTCAGAGAAAATATCACTGAGGGAAAGATCACTCCTTATATTTGGGAAGCCCATAAGGTGTTCCTCAGAGGGGACCTGATCGCATTAGCAACACTTCTTCACCTAATCGGTACCATGCAAAGGACACACAAGAGAGAGGGTCGGCTCTGTTCATACGGACTTGACCGCCCTGCACTGCAAACGTAAGGATCTGCTTAATCTGAACTCAAAATGTTTGCCCGTTGCAAGCAACAAATCTACATGCATGATAACAAGGGCAGTAAATTTACCTCCCGAATGCTAAAGAAACAAAAAGAGAAATGCTTTATCAGGTAGATCCGTGTGGGAAACGGTGAAGGGGCGGTTGAGTCGGGGGACATAGCTGATGCCTTCCAAAGTTATCACTCTCTATACAACCTAAACCCACCAGATTCCCTGAGAGACCCCACTATTGCTACCAGACATATCCAAGACTTCCTTGCCACACTCTCTCTGCCTGAGATCTCACCTTTAGGTCAATCAATTCTGTTAAAGAAAATTACGGCGCAGGAAATAAGAAAGACATTGACTGCAATTCCTAATGGTAAAAACCCTGGCCTGGATGGTTTCCCGATTGTCTATTACAAAAAATTTGCAGACATTTTTATACCACATCTTGTGGAATTGCTTAACTCATTCCTTCTGGGTTCAATTCCAACCCCACAGTCCCTATAAGCCCACATCACCATTATCCCTAAGGAGGGGAGAGATAGCACCCTGTGCTGTAGTTACTGTCCTATTTCTCTGCTTGACGCAGATATGAAATTATGGGCCAAAGTATTGGCCACTAGAATATATCTGGTCCTGGCCGATCTGGTTCACTCTGCCCAGGCTGGCCTTGTACGGGGATGGAGGGTAGAGATAAGTCTACTAGAGTTCTGTAAGCCATCTCATACGCAAAGCGTACTCGTTACTACCTACAGATGTTGAGAAGGCCTTTGACTGTATGAGTTGGCACTATATGTCATGTGTTTTGCAGAAATTCGCCTTCCCTCCCCCTTTTACTGAACCTATACTGACATTGTATGCCTATCCTACAGCCAGGGTCAGAGAGAATGGGATTTTATCAGAACCTTTCAGGATTTACAATGGTACCAGACAGGGTTCCCTCTCTCCCCAGCCTTGTTTGTTTTAGTGATGGAGACCTTCATACAAGCCATTAGACAGAATAAAGAAATTATGGGGATCAAGATTAATAAATTGGAGTTGAAGACCTCTTGCTGAAGGTCTCCAACCCGGAGACTGCCTTCCCAAAGCTGTTGGAGCTCTTTTTCCTGTTTGGAGAACTCTCCAATTTTAATATAAACCTTGATAAATCCGAGGCCCTTAACATTTCAGCCGCTGGGACGGATATTCGGGCTCTACAAGTTTCTACACCTTTTAAATGGCCCAAAAGGAAACTTAAATATCTGGGGATATACATCGTGGATGACCCATGCACTCTTTTCCAATATAACTTTATCCCACTCCTAGCCAAAATTAAAAATCTTCTAAAAATCTTTGGTCTTTCTTTTCCTGGCTAGGTAGAGTGAACATCATTAAATCATATATTCTCCCTAAAATATTTTTTGCAATCAATATGGTCCCAATTTCTTTATCAAAAACCTTTTTGCATTCTTTTAATCAAGTTATAGCAAAGTTCGTATGGAAATATAAAAAAGCTCGGCTCCCCCTTAAAACGTTACAACTTCCGAAGAGAGCTGGTGGCCTTGGCTCCCTGACTTGTCATCCTATTATTAAGCCATACACCAGTCCAGATAGCTGACACTAACTCACTTAGTGGCCCAAGGCAACAATAAACATATTGAACTACAATCATTGAACACCAAGGCACATAAACTATTGTGGACAGCCTGTCCTTCTGTGGAGAGCGAATTTGATGATATGCACTCCGCTACCCTATCAATCAGACGTACGTTGATACCAAACCACCCTTCTGCATGCTATTTTTTAGACAAAATTCCGATTGGACTTATTTATTTTTAAATAAATATTTTTAATTCAGACTTCACAGACCCCTATGGCCTATGGTCTTCTCTACTGAATAAACCGATTTCCCATTTATTAAACGGTAAAATCTCAAGCGAGAATTTATGGCCCTTTGAAGCAAAAAAAAAGCCCATTACATATCTCCAACAACTGCATATACATTATATGACACGAGTGCAACAACTGACCACATCACCTCCACATTGCCTTTGGCTCGACATCTTAACGAAGGTAATTTCCCCTATTTCAAAAATTATTTAAAAAACATATAACAACCTCCTTAATCTTAAAACGAGTACCCCCCTCTACTTCTACACTTATGGGAGTTGGAACTCAGCGTCTTACATTTACTGCAAAATAAACAAATGGTGTGCTCAAACTCACATGGCTTTTCTATATGCATTTTGCACCGGGAAACAGCATATACAATTTTTGTGAGGTGGTATTATACCCCGCTGAAGCTTTTTCATTTGGGATTAACTGAGACCCCTTTGTGCTGGAGATGTGAGGCGTTGAGAGGAACTTTAACTCATATTTTCTGATCCTGCCAGGTCCGTCAACATTTTTGGTCTAATGTTAATAGCATCTTGAAAACCATGGGCGTGATAGATGTTGATCTAAAGCAGGGGTCTCAAGCTTGGCTGGGTTGGTGGGCCGCACATAGAATTTTTTTTTATCGGGGGGCCGCATTGCTTGTAGGATTAAGTGACATTTTTAGTAATACCAGAATTTTTTTGCTCAATGTAGTACTGTCCAAATCCTTATCCCCTTCTTGTAGTAATGTCCCCATCTTGGTCCCTTTCTTGTTGTAATGTCCCCATCCTGGTCCCCCTCTTGTACTAATATCCCCATCCTGATCCCCTTCTGTAGTAATGTCCACATCATGATCCCCTTTTGCAGTGATGTTCCCATCCTGGCCCCCATAGTGTACTAATGTCCACCATGCTGATCCCCTTTTGTAGTGCTGTCCACATCCTGGCCCCCATAGTGTAGTAATATCCCCTATGCTGATCTCCTTTTGTAGTGATGTCCACATCCTGGCCCCCATAGTGTAATAATGTCCCCCATGCTGATCCCCTTTTGTAGTGATGTCCACATCCTGGCCCCCATAGTGCAGTAATGTCCACTACAAAAGGGAATCAACATGGGAATGTCCACAATGTCAACATCCTGGCCCCCATAGTGTAGTAATGTCCACTACAAATGGGGATTAGCATGGGGATGTCCACATCCTGGACCCCCTAGTGTAGTATTGTCCACTACAAAAGGGGATCAGCATGGCGATGTCCACATCCTGGCCCCCATAGTGTAGTAATGTCCACTACAAAAGGGGATCAGCATGGGGATGTCCACATCCTGGCCCCCATAGTGTAGTAATGTCCCCCACGCTGATCCCCTTTTGTAATGATGTCCACATCCTAGCCCCCATAGTGTGGTAATGTCGCCCATGCTGGACCCCTTTTGTACTGATGTCCCCAACCTGGTCTACCTCCTTTTTACACACACGCACACGCTCTCAGACACACATACACATGCTCTTAGACACACACACGCTTTCTGACACACATACGCTCTCTGACACTCACATGCTCTCTGACACACACACACGCGCTCTCTGACACACACACGCTCTCTGACACTCACACGCTCTGACACTCACACGCTCTGACACTCACACTCTCTGACACTCATGCTCTCTGACACTCACGCTCTGAAACACACACACACTCTGACACACACACACACACGTTTCCTATTGCTGGCACATGTCCCTCTGTGCTGGCACACATCCCCCATGGCTGGCACACATCCCCCATGGCTGGCACACATCCCCCATGGCTGGCACACCTCCTCCGTGGCTGGCACACGTCCCCTGTGGCTTGCACATGTCCCCCATGGCTGGCACACATCCTCCATGGCTGGCACAGGACGCCTGTGGCTTGCACACATCCCCCATGGCTGGCACACATCCCCCGTGGCTTGCACATGTCCCCCATGACTGGCACATGTCCCTCATGGCTGGCACACGTCCCGCGTGGCTGGCACACATTCCCTGTGGCTTGCACATGTCCCCCATGGCTGGCACACACCCCTCATGGCTGGCACACGTCCCCCATGGCTGGCACACATCCCCCATGGCTGGCACACGTCCCTTGTGGCTTGCACATGTCCCCCATGGCTGGCACATGTCCCCCGTGGCTGGCACATGTCCCCTGTGGCTTTCACATGTCCCCCATGGCTGGCACACACCCCCATGGCTGGCACATGTCCCCCATGGCTGGCACACATCCCCCATGGCTGGCACACGTCCCTTGTGGCTGGCACACATCCCCCATGGCTGGCACACCTCCCCTGTGGCTTGCACATGTTCTCCATGGCTGGCACACATCCTCCATGGCTGGCACAGGTCGCCGGTGGCTTGCACATGTCCCCCATGGCTGGCACACGTCCCTCATGGCTGGCACACATCCCCCATGGCTGGCACATGTCCCCCATGGCTGGCACACGTCCCCCATGGCTGGCACACGTCCTCTGTGGCTTGCACATGTCCCCCATGGCTGGCACACACCCCCCATGGCTGGCACACATCCCCCATGGCTGGCACACATCCCTCATGGCTGGCACACGTCCCTTGTGGCTTGCATATGATGTCCCCCATGGCTGGCACATGTCCCCCATGGCTGGCACATGTCCCCCGTGGCTGGCACACATCCCCTGTGGTTTGCACATGTCCCCCATGGCTGGCACACGTCCCCCGTGGCTGACACACGTCCCCTGTGGCTGACACATGTCCCCTGTGGCTGACACACATCCCCTTTTGCTGGTACACGTCCTCTGTGGCTGGCACATGTCCACTGTGGCTGGCACACGCTCCCTGTGGCTGGCACATGTCCACTGTGGCTGGCACATGTCCCCTGTAGCTGGCACACATCCCCTGTGGCTTGCACATGTCCCCCATGGCTGGCACACGTCCCCCGTGGCTGACACGTCCCCTGTGGCTGGCACACGTCCCCCGTGGCTTGCACACATCCCCCATGGCTGGCACACGTCCCTTTTTGCTGCTACACGTCCCCTGTGGCTGGCACACGTCCCTTGTGGCTGGCAGATGTCCCCTGTGGCTGGCACATGCCCCTGTGGCAGGCACTCGTCCTTTAAGGCTGACACACATCCCCTGTGGCTTGCACACATTCCCCATGGCTGGCACATGTCCCCTGTGGCTGGCACACGTCCCCTGTGGCTTGCACATGTCCCCTGTGGCTGGCACACATTCCCCCTGCCCTGGCTATGGCCCCCATCCTCTTTCCTTACCCTCTTCCAGCACTGTCCTCCGGGTCTCTCTCCTGCTGCTGCACTCCACCACTTACTGCTTCTCAGTGACGGTCATGTGATCGGCACAGCAGAGAGACATTATCTCTGCGTGCCCAATCACAGCGGCAGCAGGGAGAGCGGGGAGACAGCGGGAGGACAGCGCTGGAGAGGTAAGTAAAGCTTTTTTATTTTACTCTGGGCAGCAGCATGGGGGGCCATATGGAACACAGGGGGGCATGTGCCATCACTGAGGGGGACGCAGGCACATATAATATGCGCTGCTCCTCCAGCCCATCACCGCGGTGCGGTTTCAGCACCATGGTGATGGACAGCGGCAGTGCATATTATATGAACGGGAGCAGGAGATCTCCCGCTGCCTCCTATAGCTCCAGAGCCCTATCACCTCCCCTGCAGTATAATCCAGTCTTCAGATTTTCCGGTACGCCGCCGTCATGATTCACTGTCCACAGTGTCGAGGGCCGCACTGAGAAGCCCCAGGGGCCGCATTTCGCCCGCAGCCGCGTGTTTGACACCCCTGATCTAAAGGCTCTGGAATTGCTGTTATCCCTCCCAACAGCTAATTTCAAACCCAAAAAACATAATCTTGTTCCTTTAATGCTAGGGGCGGCTAAACATTTAATTGCCTTAAAATGGAAGCAACAAACTCCCACGACTCTAGAGGAATTAAAGACATTTATAGACTGGAAGAACTTTTGAGTTGGGAGACCTATTCCCATGATTGCTTTATTAAGATCTGGACGCCTTGGATTGGTTCATACAAAAATTCTGAGAAGTTTTGAAACCTGGATGGATGCCATGGTGGTCGAGAGCTCTCTCAAGGGCCGGGTCTCCCTAGGGGGGCCCTGTGTCTCGATTGGAATTCCTTTAGCTCTTTAAAATTTGAAACTTTGCCATGACATATCTCGACATGCACGGACTAACACAACGCTGTCTGTAATTACATACACCTGCTAAAGTACATTTTTTGTTTCATTATTTTTATTGTTATTGTTTATATGATTCAGTTCGCTACACATCTTTGCAGATATAATTGTATTTTACAAGAGACCAAGGTCTCCACAATCTGTTGCCTACTGAGATTATTTACTCTGTATGTACGTCTAAAAATTTAAATAAGGAATTGAAAGAAAAAAAATCATCTTTAGGGGACTAGTATGAGGGACTTCCCACAGCTCCTTGACCTTCTTTTACAATATATTATGTATTGGGGTACTTCCAAGTACTGAAGGAGTACTGTCCCAAAATCCATTAGTTTTGGATGTTCTATTTATCAATTCCTCAGGATCCACTTCATCATCAGGAGACTCACTGGACTAGGAAGCAGAGTGATTAGCTGGTGGCAGGTAATCTTCCTCAGACAAAGAAAGTTCACTTTTATCAATACTTTCAAACATGATTACGTCAATCTCTTGGTCAAACTCTTGGAAGGAGACTGTGCCATTGTTGACTGGTTTCACACTTGCGGACCCCTCCGTAGTGTCCTGCGGAGGGGATCCGGAAGCTGAGTGCAGGCACCGCAAGTCCCTATGTTTAACATGGAGACGCAAGTGCCTGCTCTCGGGTGCAGATGGCCGTGCGCACCCATTGCCGGCAATATGTGATTTATTTTTGCGCATGCGGATGCTTGCGCACAAATCACACAGTCTTGTCTGCACCAGAAACGTGACATTTCGCGATCAGGGTGCGGACGAGAGTGTGTGATTTATGCGCAGGCATCCGCCTGCGTACAAATCGTACATTGCAGTGAATGGGTGCGCACAATGTGTGCACGCCAATCTGCATCAGAGCGCAGGCACCTGTGTCCCCATGTTAAACATAGGGACTTGCGGTGCCTGCGCTCAGCTTGCGGATCCCCTCCGCAGGACGCTGCGGAGGGGTCCGCAAGTGTGAAACCAGCCTTAGATGTCAGCAAACTAAAAGGAAAAGCAATGAATACAAATCAGGGTTGTCCACTCTTTCCTAGTGTGTGACATAAGAGTAAAGTGCTTTCCTCCACACTCCTTCTTTCACCCTCAGCAGCTTTTACCTTTTAGATTTTCTTCTAGGTGATGTACAATATTCCAGATTTTTGTGATGATATACACTTTGCAAGGTTCTTCTAGAAACAAAGAGGCTGAATCCTTCCCAACATCACATGGCATCATCACAGGTCCTTCAGCAATTAGCTCACAGTGTATGTTGTCCTCCTGATGCTCATTACTGTGTTCAGAAGGACCTGCGATGATGTCATGGCCTTTTGACATTGGGAAGGAGGAGTCAGTCTCCCACCCAAGATCACATGGACATTACATCACCACAGGTCTTTCAACACGCAGGCATGTTCCACTCCCCTCCCCAGCAACCCTGACTACAATAACACAGTAACTTGGGACAAACACTGATGAGTACTTGATAAACATAGAATGGGCCTAAAAGGCCCGAGTTCTGTAAATATTAGGTTTCCACAAATGAGCATTGTTATACCAAAATGCATATCACATAAAATGATATAAACAACTGGATATTACCAACAATTACATACTTGAGGAATACCTAGAGTCTCAAAATGCAAACTAAAGTAATTTTGCAGAAAATAGCGAAAAAGTAAACTACCGGGCCTAGCAGGTCCGGGTTGGGTCATTCCATGTCAAGTGATCCAAAAATGAATATTTTTTTTCCCTGACGTCCTCAGATTTTTAAAAAATTTTTTCTATCTGAAGAACAACTTTATCTAATTACAAAAAAAAAGTTTTGAATTTTTTTCTTTATCTGTTAATTTTTTACAGATTTTTAAAGTTTTAAAAAAGTACGAATTTTGGCCTGGTGTGGCTTTACATTTTCTATCATATCTCGGGCTACAAATAAGATAGAGAAACAAAATAAACACCAATCTACTCAGAACTGTCCAGGCTTTCATCAGATATGTCACAAGAGGATCTTTGTTAATATTTTACCCATGTGATCGCAAGCGCAAAACTTTAAAACGCATTTCCGAAAAATCGGCGCGCTTTAAATATTTCAAAAACTGCCCATGTGTCTGCTGTGCTCTTAGCCACATCTGTACCAAATTTCAAGTTGGGATCGCAATGGGATCATATTTTAACATATTTTACTAGTAAGAGCGTCAATGGGTCATTCCATATCAAGTGATCTAAATATGAATATTTTTTTTTACCTGACGTCTTTAGATTTTTTTTTTTTTTTTCCTTTATGAAGTACTACTTTAGTTAATTACAAATTAAAAGTTTAGAATTTTTTTCTTCATCAGTTAATTTTTTACAGATTTTTAAAGTTTAAAAAAAGGGTGAATTTTGGCCTGGTACGACTTTACATTTTTTTATCTCAGGCTAGAAATAAGATAATGAAGTGGGAGAGGCGTCATTTTACTCAGAACGGTAACAGCTTTCATTTGAGATGTTACAAGACTATGTTTCTTTATATCAAATTCAAACTATTGACGGGCAGTTGTGAAAAAATGACTGATTGTGTTCTTGGTGACTTTTGAATTGACACTATAATAGTTAAATATTTTGCACTTAGGTCCAATGAATGCGTCCATGGGGTCAAGCTGGGACAGAGTCATCACAAATTAGCCTTATTTGCAGATGACCTGCTACTTTACATCTCCCAGCCCCTGGTCTCCATCCCTTCGGTCTTAATGGAGTTTGAACGGTTTGGACAATTGAGCAACTTTAAAGTGAATTGCTCCAAAACCGAGGCACTCAATATTTCTTTGCCTGGAGAATTGGTTTCTCATCTATCTAAACAGTTCCCATTTAAATGGAAAGTAGAAGCCATTAAGTACTTGGGAGTCCTTATACCAAAAGATCTTAAACAAATATTCAATTTAAATTATCAACCCCTTTTGACTAACGCGGAATCGGCATTTACCTCCTATAGACAATTAAAGCTATCCTGGTTCGGGAGAATAAACGTAGTCAAGATGGATGTCTTGCCCCGACTCTTATATACTTTTCAGACAGTTCCTGTTCTATTGGATAGAGGTTTCCTCTCCAAAATGCAATCTATGATCCTTAGATTTGTCTGGGGGGGCAACAGGTCCAGATTGCGAATGAATATCCTATCCTTGCCCAAGACCAGAGGAGGGGTTGGACTACCCAACATACGAGCGTACTTTGAGGCTTCCTCTCTTGTTAGAGCTCTAGATTGGCATTATCATGCGTCCTCCAAGAAATGGGTAGGGGTGGAGCAAGAGGGTTTGGGGATTCCGCTGAAACACCTGCTTTGGATTTCCCCTAAAGACTCCACAGACCTAGTACCTTTGACAGACATGACCAGAAACACCTTGAAGGTATGGCACCTAGTGACGAAAACCCTCCGCTTAAACGACAGACTTAGCCCTTTGACTCCCCTTTTTTCCAACCCATCTTTCCCACCCAGATTTGACAGGCAGAGATTTTTATGTTGGCGGATTGTGGATGACACCCGAGTAGGACAGACTCTGTCCAGTGGTGGTTTGCCCCCGATGGCAGAGCTACAACTCAAAGAACCTACGAGACCTCTTAAGTGATTCGAATTTCTCCAATACAGAGCATAATTATATTCAGCTGACCACTCTTGCAGGGTAAGATTGACGCCCAACGTATTGGAGAGGTTATTCCAACTGGAGGCTCCACCGAGGCGCAAAATATCAGTTCTATACCAGGCCTTAGGGTCCATGAGAGAGCAGGGCACCCTTTACTTCCAACGTGCTTGGGAGAGGGAATTGGGGTGTAGCATTTCAGAAGCTAATTGGCAGAAATGATTTATATTTACTCACTCACTAGCTAGCGCTTGTTCTGCACAAGAAAGAAGCTATAAGCTGCTCACTAGATGGTACTTGTGCCCGACGACACTCCGGAACATGTTCCCTGGAACCCCTGATACCTGCTGGCGCTGTGAGGAAGAGAAGGGTACAATGATACACATTTGGTGGCGTTGTGGGGAAATCCGGCGGTTCTGGTCTGAGGTTTTCAATGCATACGCCCGGATAACAGGTAAACAAGCCGAATGCTGCCCAGAATCGGCAATGTTATCCATTTTTCCAGGTCCTATTGGGCTACAGAAGAGGCATATTCTCCGCTTTTGCATCTCGGCTGCTCGTGCTGTGATCCCGAGGTTCTGGAAATCAAGCCGGGCTCCATCTCTACTTGATTGGTTCAAAGAATTGATGGACATATATCGAATGGAGAAGCTCGCAGCTGATGCGTTGGGATCTCGGAACAAATTCTTAGGGATTTGGGTTGAATGGATTCTTTTTCACGACTCTGCAGAATTTAGGAGTATCTTTTCCAGCACAGATAATATGGCTCGACCTCTGGCTGATGGGGAGCCAGTGGGATGAGTACCCTTTCTCCTTCCCATACCTCACCCGTCCCCCCCCCCTCCTTTTTTTCTTTTTTTCTTACGTGGCTTTTCTTTCCCAGTATAACTTTTTCTAATGGTTTTTGTTTCTCTTCTCTCTCCTCTCTTCTTTTCTATCTCTCTTTTCTTCCCATCTGATACATTCAGTCTAGGTATTTCCTTTCTACGCCTATACCTTCAGAATTCTAGTGAACATTAGACAGGTATCGAAAACTCTGAGCTGTGAGTAGATCATTAATATTTCGGCCTTCCTTTCCGGTACACCAGTCGATAGACTATTCCAACTAGGCCTCAACGGGTAATGACCCACTTACGTGGTCAACCTGTTAGAAGGGGCCAAGTAATAAAAATCATTCTGCTGGGGCTGCTTGTCCCCTTGACATCAGAACATCTCAAAACCCTGAGAAAGGTTGTATACTTCAGTGTTTGGAATTATATTTAGATTGTAGTATATATTGCACCAGAGATAAGCGCAAAAGTAAATTTGCAGCTTATCTTAAAGTTACTAATAACTTTGTGAATTCTCTTTTTGTATATTTTATATGTCTCAAGATTTTGTTAAAAGATTGAATGTATGTCTTTCATATGTTTTTTCAAAATTTAATAAAAATGAGACTAACCATAGTTAAATATTTTAAAATATGATCCCATCACGATCCCAACTTGAAATTTGGTACAGATGTGGCTAAGAGCATAAAAGACACATGGGCAGTTTTGGAAAATTTTTATTAAAATGTTTTTTTCGGAAATGCGTTTCAAAATGTTGCGTTTGCATTCGCATAGGTAAAAAATTAAAATTAACAAATATACTCTTGTGACATATCTGGTGAAAGCCTGGACAGTTCTGAGTAGAATGGTGTTTATTTTGTTTCTCTATCTTATTTCTAGCCCGAGATAAAAAAATTTAAAGTCGTACCAGGCCAAAATTCACCCTTTTTTTAAACTTTAAAAATCTGTAAAAAATTAACTGATGAAGAAAAAAATTCCAAACTTTTAATTTGTAATTAACTAAAGTAGTACTTCATAAAGGAAAAAAAAAAAAAAAAATTTAAAGACGTCAGGTAAAAAAAAATATTCATATTTAGATCACTTGATATGGAATGACCCATTGACAATATTAATAGTAAAATATGTTAAAATATGATCCCATTGCGATCCCAACTTGAAATTTGGTACAGATGTGGCTAAGAGCACAGCAGACACATGGGCAGTTTTTGAAATATTTAAAGCGCGCCGATTTTTCGGAAATACGTTTTAAAGTTTTGCGCTTGCGATCACATGGGTAAAATATTAACAAAGATCCTCTTGTGACATATCTGGTGAAAGCTTGTATAGTTCTGAGTAGAATGGTGTTTATTTTGTCTCTCTATCTTATTCCTAGCCTTAGTTATGAGGAGAAACATAAAGGCAGGCAACAGCGAAATTCACACTTTTTCCGAACTTTGAAAATCATTTAAAAAAAAAATAAATTTTTTAAAAAATTTTTCTCTTCACATTTTGCATTGTCTGACATGCTATTATCAAATAACAAAATCTCAAAGGAATTAAAAATATAGAGGTAATAATCATTGGTTCACTTGACATGGAATGACCCGGTTATGAATCCTAGGGGTAAATATAAGTTATGGCACCGAACAGGAAGTATGAATGAACAGAGTCTGGCCAAGAGAACTTAAAGGGAGAATACAATACTGTGTGCGCAATGACTGAGGCTGAGTACAGTGGAAATATCAGCATAGACACATTGGGGCCAAGCGGCGGCCAGAAAGGTCAACAGAAGTCGAACACCAACAAGGGACAGAGCAGACAGTGACAAGGGATAAGGTGAACATGCACAGAACATAGTCAAGTAAATAGACACCAGGAGATTACAGAGGCAGAAAGTGGGAAAACAAGGAAGGGATTGAAGTGTAGTTAAGTAGTGATAAGTAAACGAAGATAAGAAGATTTATTTATTTATTATTTATTATTATTTATTTATATAGCGCCATTATATTCCAAGGCGCTTTACATGCTAAAAAGGGCAGACTAGGACAAATAACATAGTAACAATACAAGTAACAATAAGTGTTGACAATTCGGTCATACAGATACAAGAGGGGAGAAATCCTGTCCACAAAGGCTCACAGTCTATAGATATGTAGTGGAGAATGAAAAAATAAAGTACTAGAAAGATAGCTGGAAAGGGACCTATGAAGGTGAAGGAATAAAACAGGGACAAATGAAAATATATTAAGATATACTGTAGAACATTTGAAACTAAGATAAGACTGGGACAATGAAAGCATGAGAATAAACTGTAAATAAAAAATTTAAAAGCATAAAAAAATATTAAAAATTAAAAATGATATGAAAATAAAAAAAAGGAAAAAATGTAAATACAATGAAAAATATAAAAAAAAATGAAAAGAATAAGCAAAATAGGAAAATTATAGGGAAGCAAATAAATGGCAACTTACCAAGGTCTAGGGTACCTAAGAAAAAATGAAAAATTGTTAATCTAATATATAATCACCAATAATATGTGTCACAGACTTCTGGCGCTTATGTCGCTATCCCACAATGCACCGCGGCACCATTGTGGGATAGCGACACAGGCGACAGAAGTCTGTGACACAAATGCCCCTGCTACCGTCGGGAGATCAGCGGCGCTAGGGTCTCACGCACACCAAGACACAAATTTCTTCCAGATTTTTCCATAGATAGCATTAGTGATCGGCTTCCTACTCTTCTGCAAAGTAGAGATCACCCTGTCTGAGAGGCCTTTAGCCCACAAGATCCCGGCCTCAACAAGCAGGCTGCTAGGTTCAACCTGGGAAGGTTGGGATGAAGAATGGGCCCCTGGTGAAGGAAGAAGAATGGGACCCTCCTGCGCCAGACTTATCAATGCACTGTACCAGCTGCGACCTGGCCAGAGGGGTGCCACCAGGAAAGTGGGAACCTTGTCCCACCTGATTTTCTGAAGGGTCCTGGGAAGGAGGGGAATAGGGGAAACGCATAAGCTAGGGAGAACACCCAGGGATGGGTGAAGGTGTCTATCCCCAAAGCCCGGACAGATGTTGTCAGGAAGAAAGACTCCACTTGCGAATTGTGAATGGGGAGGCAAACAAATCCACCTCTGACTGACCCCACCTGGACACTAGTGAACGGAAGACCTCCTGACGGAGGCACCACTCTACCGGATGAATGTCCCTCCTGCTGAGAAAGTCCACCTGGATGTTGTCGGACCCCCGCAGGTGGACTGCAGACAGGGACAGGACATGTCGTTTATTAGACAATCATTGCACACCTGCAAATTGCCTAATTTTCAGTAATTTGGCTAATCTCTTTAAGTGCACAAATTTATCTTCCAACTGGTGATAGTCAGAATTGGCAACTGTGTGATAGAGTGCCTCATACTTGCTCTTTTTTATCTCAAGGCGAACTGCCTGAGCATTATCCAGTGTTAAATTGTGTGTATGGGGGTGAAACAAATCTTAATTAGGCCAGATGTATGCTTTCTTTGGGAATTCAAGAGAAGTTAACTATTGTCTCATGCCTTACTGGTCAGAGCCCTACTGTGTGTTAAATGGGGATTGTCTGTTAAATGTGTTTTGCCTCAGCCCTTTTGACTACATAATTCAGAGGAAAATTATGCAGCCAGATTAAACTAGGGAGCAATTAGTGAACAGCCACCTCCCACTAGTCCTGTAAGACACAATACCCTAAAATGACAAAGAGCCTGTTTTCCAAGTTCATCCATCACAGCTAAAATTTAAAGGTTTCTCCCACAGACCAATAATTTTATAAAAGTCCCATGCATCCACAGCTCCTACACGATATGTGATTTTAACCCCAAACAGATGAGTCTCAGAAGAGCCAGCTGTTGATTTCCACTGGCTGTGATGAAGTTGGTCATGCAGGTGTTAAGCTGAGTGGATGAGGAGGAGGCAACATGGACAGATAAACGTCCAGCAATCCTTTGTGGTGGTAGGTAATTTGCCAAAATGCTTCCCACCTCAGGTGCAGCTATTAACTCTTAAGGTACCTTTACACGCCGCTACAGCAGGGTGGAAACAGCCGGGTTTATGAGACAAATGTATCTTGCACCGTCAAATCAACCCGAGGTAGCGGCGTGTAAAGTAGGTTGTTGCCACCCGTCACTTGCGGCACCTGTTTCAGAGCAGTGCTCTAAAACAGGTTGATTTCAACCCGATGGTAGTGGTGTCTAAATAAGGTAGGGTAAGGTTTTTTCATCACCTAGTTAACTCCCTGGGGCGTGACACAGCCTCCGTGAAACCGCCCTCCTTCAACGATCATTGGAGGAAGCTCCTGCGTTACGATTGGTAGTCGCTGCATAGGGCGGCATATTTAAGGAGCTGACCAGTCACACTACACAATTGCTATAGCGTCATGTATTAGTCAGCCTTCCTGCGCTGCCTGGCCAATCATGATGCTATTGCTTTGTCCTATCATCGTACGAGCGTCTCGTAATCCACAATTCTGACACACCTATGTGTTGTCCCTGCTGCACCAGGTCCTCTCATATTACCTTCTGTCACGGCGTGTAAATGAGGGACGGTGCTCTGCAGAAGGTAACTTGAGGCACCCAGCGGTGCATCCAGAGATAGATTAAACCTTTTGTAGAGCACCTTGTAGCGGCGTGTAAAGGTGGTATCGGGTACCGTTTGTAACCGTTGCTACGTGCTCGTGAAACACCCGTTTCTTTCCACCCTGCTGTAGCGGCGTGTTAAGGTACCTTTAAGGTGCCTTCGCACTTGCGGACCTCTCCGCAGCGTCCTGCGGAGGGGATCCGCAGGCTGACCGCAGCCACCGCAAGCCCCTATGTTTATAATGGACATGTTGCGTCCCTGGTGCGGATGAGAGTGTGTGATTTGTGCGCTGTCATTCGCCTGAGTACAAATCACATATTGCAGTGAATGGGAGCGCACGGTCATGCGCAGTCAAGCGCAGCACCGTGCGTTCCCATTATAAACATAGGGGCTTGCGGTGGCTGCGGTCAGCCTGCGGATCCCCTGCAGAGGGGTCCGCAAATGTGAAGCCACCCTAAGCCTGTTTCCTAGGTATATACACAAAATCAAGATGGGCAGAGTTCCACTACAGAGAAACAATTTAAAAAAAGGCCCATACAAATCCTGTTTTCACAGTGGACCCACATAGCCAAGATTGTCAGACAGACGAACAATGAAAAAAATAAGGCTCCTGCATAGCCTTTTTTCACATTTTCCCCTACAGAGCCTAAAGGGGGTGTCACACGCGTCAATGTCGTCAGCGAGATGATCGCTGACGACATTGACGGCTGATTGCTGGTGAGCTGTCACACAGACAGACTCACCAGCGATCAATTGACCAGTGACATCATGGAAACGATTTAAATATCGTTTCCACGATGTCCTGCTCCCGCTGCCAGGCTGCTGGAAGCGGGAGCAGGCTGGTCTCCAAGGTAAACTGCGGGTAACTAGGCAGCGCGCGCTGCCTAGATACCCGACGTGTACCTTAGTTACCAGCCTCCTCCGCTCACCCGGTGAGCGGAGGAGGCTGGTAACTAAGGTACACAGTCGGGTATCTAGGCAGCGCGCGCTGCCTAGTTACCCGCAGTGTACCTTGGATACCAGCTCCCAGCGCTTGTGAGAGGCGCTGGGAGCTGGAATATCGCTAGTCCCGGTGTCACACGCAGCGATGCTGCGTGTCCACCGGGCGACAATCGCCAGGTTTCTGAGCTGGTTCTGAAACCTGGCGATCATCAACCAGCGATTTATCGCTGGTTGATGCAGTATGTCACACGCGTCAATATCGCTGCAACGTCACGTGCAGCCGATATCGTGCAGGCGATATTGACGCGTGTGACACCCCCTTAAGTATCAGCTCCAGCATCATACACTCTAGCAGTTGCAGGTAAAAAGCTTGTATTTGCATTTAGGATCAAGCTGGCAGTCACAACAATAATAGATATGGACAACTGGTAAATGGTCCCTCGACAGGAAAAGATCAGTGTTTTTTCCTGTACCAAAGAAAGGAGATGCTACCAACTGTGGAAACTATTGGACTATTGCACTCATACCTCATACCATCAAAATACTACTGAAGATACTACAAAGAAGGCTACAGCTTTACCTTGAATATAGAGCAGCCAGAGGAACAAGTGGGATTCAGGAAACTTAGAAACAAATAATAATACTGGAGCTTGCTGAGATGCAGAAAACACTCTAAAAAATAGACCCTACAGTACCTGAATACATGGGTTATACTGCTGGTAATAAAACAGGACCTGTGTGATGACCTATTAAGGCTATATAGACACAAATAAAGAATAGATATTACTGTGCTGTTCATGTGCTGAATCAGTGGGTACAATGAATAAAATAATAATTATTAAAGGAATTAATAGAAATGACCCGCGCTACTGCCTGTAGATGTGGAGCTCTGGTTGTGCCACTATTCGGCTATGAAGGAAATACAGAACCTCTCCCGCTGATGAATTGTGGTGCTGTGCCTTTGTTTACAAAGTCCAAAAGTTCATTTGAAATAAAAGTAGGCAGCACGCACCATTCTGTTGCATTGTGATTTCTTTATTTCTTTATTTCCAGTTGCACACGGGTGACATCAAACCCGTGTCCCCGTGTGCAACTGGAAATAAAGAAATCCCAATGCAACAGAATGGTGCGTGCTGCCTACTATTATTTCAAATAAAGTAATAATTATATAGATAAATGATGTAAACAAAAAATACATATTTAAAATAAGACAAAATGAAACAAGATGACTGTTGTGGCGTTCTAAAAGTTGGACCTGGATGGCGCAACTTATTCCAATTTGAAAAGTCCCTCGGGTTTAAAAAACCCTAGACCAAGTTCTACAAACCAGGCAGAGTTGATCTGCGTGAAAGTAATCAAGTCCATAAGAATAATGCATATATAAAGTGCTGGATCAAGATAAAGTGTATCCCTTAGGAGAACATCAGTTCTGTATGAGTTTTGCTTGCACAGTCATGAGCTAGTCCGTAATGCACTTACTAATATGTTGATTGTTGCTTGTGAACTTCAAATCTGACAGGGTCTTGCGAGTGTGTCCTCTAACTCTAAAACAGTGCCATACTCTAAACACTCAGGGTGCTCCGATTGTAAGTGTTGCCTGTGTGTCAAATGCTGGGATGCAATGAACGGAGGGGGCATTTTACATCAGAGGAGACTATGGAGGCATGTTGTATGCAAAAAATGTGTTTTTAAGGGGAGGTATCCTTCTTCCTTGGGGTGTGCATTACACTGAAATATTGTAGCTTAAATAGTCCTAGTATTGGAAGTTCATCTATCAAGTCACCATGGCTTGAGGTTGAACTGATCCTAAAAAAAAATAAAGTAGAAATAGTTTACGTTTTAAAATGTATACATCTTCACAATATAATTTCAATAATTTATATAGTATATTTTGAAATATCATAATCAATTATATATTTTAAAAAATTAACCGCTTGATGAAATTAGAATATACCAGTAATAATTTTCCAGGCAATAACAGATATGTACGGTATACCTGGTATTGCCTATATACTATATATTATATATATATATATATATATATATATACATATATAATGTGTATGTGTGTGTATCCGGGATTGGCTTCTACAACATCGCAACTACAGCCACAAAATTTTGCACAGTCATACATCTGGACCCCGAGAGCGGCATAGGCTATGTTGTGAGGCGAAATTTTAACCTAACCCTGTGCGTTCCGGTTCACCAAACAATTTTGCCCCTATCTACATAATGGGGAAAAAGTGAATGGAAAAGTGTTGGAGGAAAATCGACAGCTGTCAGCTATAGCCACAAAATTTTGCACAGTCACACGTCTGGACCCCGGGAGCGTCATAGGCTATGTTGTGATGCGAAATTTTAACCCTGCGCATTCCAATTCACCAAACAATTTTGCCCCTATCTACATAATGGGGAAAAAGTGACAGTTACCAGTTGACAGTTTTGAATGAGAGGGGCTTAATGATAGCGCCAAAGACTAACAGCACATACCAGCATATAGTCAGTAAGGTGGGGCCCCAATATGAGATATTCACCACGCACGGAGACATGTATACACACCACACGCACACAAAGAGTAACAGCAAGTGTATAGTCGCTAAGGTGCAGCCCCAACAATGGATACTCACCATGCACCCGAACAAACACACACACCACAAAGAGACACACACAACACAGAGACACACCCCCCCTCCCTCCACAGACACACACACACACCCTATAGGGACACATGCACTCACCCCACAGGGACACACAAACACGCCACAAAGAGACACACACAACACAGAGACACACACACACCCCCAAGGGGACACATACCCTATAGCGACACATACACTCACCCCACAGGGACACACACACATAGCCACCCTATAGGGACACATGCACTCACCCCACAGGGACACACACACACCACAAAGAGACACACACACACCACACAGACCCCCCCACAGGGACACACACACATACACACCCTATAGGGACACATGCACTCACCCCACAGGGACTCACACACACACCACAAAGAGACACACACAACACAGAGACACACACTCCACACAGACACCCCCCCACAGGGTCACACACACATACACACCCTATAGGGACACATGCACTCACCCCACAGGGACACACACACCACAAAGAGACACACGCAACACAGATACACACACACACCACACAGACCCCCCCACAGGGACACACACACATACACACACTATAGGGACACATGCACTCACCCCACAGGGACGCACACACCATAAAGAGACACACACAACAGAGACACACACCACACAGACCCACCCACAGGGACACACACACATACACACCCTATAGGGACACATGCACTCAACCCACAGGGACACACACACACACACCAAAGAGACACACGCAACACAGAGACCCCCCCAAGGGGACACACACACACCCTATAGCGTCACATGCACTCACCCCACAGGGACACACACACACACACACACACCACAAAGAGACACACACAACACAGACACACACACCACACAGACTCCCCCCACAGGGACACACACACAGAGCCACCCTATAGGGACACATGCACTCACCCCACAGGGACACAAACACCACAAAGAGACACACACACCACACAGACCCCCCCACAGGGACACACACACATACACACCCTATAGGGACACATGCACTCACCCCACAGGGACACACACACACACACACACACACCCCACAAAGAAACACACACAACACAGAGACACACACACTCCACACAGACACCCCCCCCCCCACAGGGAGACATACACACCCTATAGGGACACATGAACTCACCCCACAGGGACACACACACCACAAAGAGACACACACAACATAGACACACACACACCACACAGACCCCCCCCCCACAGAGACACACACACATACACACACTATAGGAACACATGCACTCACCCCACAGAGACACACACATACACACACCACAAAGAGACACACACAACAGAGACACACACCACACAGACCCCCCCACAGGGACACACATACATACACACCCAATAGGGACACATGCACTCACCCCACAGGGACACACACATACACACACCCCAGGGACATACACACCTCACAGACAGACACAGATGTGCACAAATCACCTCACACAACTCGCCTCATACATGTGCTATCTTTAATTTCCAAGCATAAACATCTGATTAAAAACAGCCAATGTGCAACACATGTGCCATATAGGGAATTAAGGCAGATGTTAGTCACATGAGCTGTCTATTATGTGTATGTGTGAAGTAACATATACTGCCCAGCCAGGGGGAGGTTTACTATTGGCTGGAGATTTATTAGGCTGCCTATAGCAATCAATCACAGCTCAGCTTCTATTTTCTTACAGGTCATTAATATGACATATTCAAATTCTATTTTGTTATAGCTAACATCAGTTATTTATTAACCCGGGCGTAGCCGGGTACTACAGCTAGTATATATATATATAACTTTATATTATTTTTTGAAGATTTGCAAAGATTTAGACTTTATCTCTGAATATTCTGCATCTATTCCTTATGTAAAATCCAAGGGCTACATGGCTATTAAGGAAAAGTCTGTAGGGTATTTGTTTCAGGATCTTGCATAATCCTAATCCATTATTGATCCTTTCAGTGTCTTAAATGTCACGTGGGGTAACACAGTCATCCAGTTTTGTAAATAAACTAGTCTGTGCTTTGTGTCCCTGGATTCTCCGTTACTGTGTAAAACAGACATTGAGCACATTAATTATGATTTTGTCAAATCCGTACTGGATTTATAACTTCCAGATACAGAGATGTCCCTATTTAGGACTGTATGATGAAGAGAAAAGAACAGAATTGTACAAAGCTTAAAGGAAGGTATGTTGTTATCATATATTTTAAGATAGCATTTGAAATAAACAATTAATATAAATTAATATATTATTATTAGTGAGGTTCTTTCTAAAGCTGAATCCCCAAATATAATGTTTTATAGATATAAAATATATACCGTATATATGTACTGATAATGCCAAAAAACCCACCTCAAGCTTCAGAGCGTTCCTGGGACCCAACTCTGAAAGCTGTAACTGAGCTGTGATTTTCCATGTGCCATTTATAACATTGGTGACACAGGAACTTTGGGTCTCCCCTCGGGCACCAGAGACCAGGAGTCACTGTTACCTCTGTATCTCGACAGATGCCTTCATAAGATATAGATTTTAGCAATATTGTATGCAAAATCTCAACCATTAAAGAGGTTGTTGCTACTTACGTATTGATGTTGTATCCTTAGGATAGGTCCTACCGGTCAGCTGTTACCACCTTCAGTGCCAGTCGAATGTAAACTGTGTACACTGAACAGTACATCTCTATTCACTATTTAGTGAATAGTAAATACAAATAATAATATTATTAATACTAATTTAGTATTCTGTTTAATAGGAGCTGATCTGCATTACCCAGCAGTAGACCCTACATAATGTACAGTGCTACTCCATACACTGTTTACATCTGGCCAACTCCAGAGGATGGAGGCTCCATTTACAGAGTTTGGACTAGAAGCCAGGGGCCTATTGTTTTATCATTGTTTACTGTTCCTGTTAGTTGGAAAATTCTATGATTATATAATGTTATGCTACTTATCAGTACAATCGGCTAGAGCATTCTCTCTATTAAGATTTGTTTTAGTAGAAGATAATTCATTATGTTTCTGTACAGAGATTTAATTGTGGAATGTTAAATCTATAAATAAAAGCTCTTGATTACTTTAGGACATATACATACTGACTAATATTGGTTTAATGTGCTGAAATAGGCGAGCTTGGCTAACAATCTAATTTATATGGTGGGGGTGATATATGACGTTCAGTTTTGGAGCGCTGATCCTTTTGTTCCCAACAAAATAAGTCTGCTCCCAGGACACAGTACCTCGAGGTCCGCGCTGCCACTTCAGAAAGGAACAAAAGAAGCCAGTACAAGAGAATGTCTGGATCAACGATTCTTCTTTATTATCCAACGCGTTTCAGAGTTATCTCCCAACTCCTTCATCAGGGATCTTTTGTCCCTTTCTGAAGTGGCAGCGCGGACCTCGAGGTACTGTGTCCTGGGAGCTGATTATACCACAGGGATCTGTGGAGAGTACGGTCCTGCAGCAGCTACTTGTATCTGAGCGATCATTACCAGTTGTGGGTTTTCACAACTACATCAGGTGAGCAGCCTCTTTGTATAACCTTTTGTCCTTCTTCAAAGAAGATATCACCCTATGTGCGCATTCTTGAATTTTATAGAACAAAATAAGTCTGGCAGCAGTTCTCTTGTAGAGATAAAAAGCACTGGCAGATCAAGTGCTGGTGTGTATGGAGGCCTAGGGAGATAGTTGCCAGCTAAACTATTGGCCTGATTCATCATTGCCAAGTAAATATCTATTCACACACATAGCACAAGCTCATGGGGCAAAAAATAGCTCCACATGAACAAGGGTATAAACACTAAAGGTACCGTCACACGTAGCAATATCGCCGCCATATGGCTGGCAATTTGACGTGAGTGCGCACGTTCTGGGAACTTTTTTGCACATCGCCATCCCCCTGTCACACATAGAGATCTCGCGTGCGATGTTCGGCGATCCTGCGTTCCAGAAATTGCATGGCACAGACCTCAAGTAATTTGACATTTCCATGTCGCCGCCAAATCGCCACGTCACACGCAGCACAGCATCGGCGATATGGGCATAGAGAGTGAGCGCGTCGAGGAGACAGGCGTGCCAGAGTGTTGTACACGGCGCCCCTACCACTCCGATTGGCCAACACAACTGCATCGCCATTGGTCAGGAAGTCTGCCCACTACATGACGCATGTGTCCTTTCTACTATATCGCGATTCAAATATGGCGCCTTAGCCATGGCCAGCCAATGGGAACGCAGGAGCGACCACCAATCACGGCAGATGGGGCGCGCCAAACAGAACACTCAGGCACACCTCTGGAATTGCTTCCAGACGGCCTGAGCTTGCTTTCTATATTGCTATCGTCCAGTCACACGCCATGATGCGCAGAAATCGCTTGTTGGAAATCGCCTGATTTCTCAGCAGAGCAGGACGATCAGGCGACGCACCACTGGCGATTTCTCACCATAAAATCGCAATGTCTCACGCCACTACTCACAGGCGATGTGGTTTCCACATCGCCGAAATACACAAATTTACGGCGATATTGAAGCCATATTGTCGCGTGTGATTGTACCTTAATGTTATAGTCAATGACACTGAATCCTCTCTGTGCAATTATACTAAAGATCAGTAGTATAAGAGCGTAATTATACCCTAGAATTACAATTACAAATTGCTAGATGTTAGATAGCACCATGGAGTTTCTACAGTCTACAATTTTGACACACATGAAATTTGTGACAATTAGGGTATGTGCCCACATAGTGGTTTAACGTCGGTTTAGCAGCGAAAACCGCCGGCGGTTTAGCATAGGTTTTACTTAAATTTATGTAAATCCTAAGCAGCGTTCGGACTTACAAGTAACCCTATGTAATTTAGAAAACGCTGTGCACACATAGTGGGTTTATGTGAGCGGATCTGCCAGAGGTTGAGCGGTTTCCTAGCGGTTTAGGAGCATACAACATGTCAATTCTTCTCAGCGGTTTTTGATCGTTTTCATGAACAAAATCCTCCATAGAAAACCGCCGGAAAAACCGCCGGTAAAACCGACTGAAAAACGCTGTGCACACGCTGAAAAAACCGCTGGGAAACCGCTGGGAAACAGCTGGAGACTTCAGAGCTCAGAACTCTAGGCTCCTGCAAATTTCCACCGGTTTACTGACGGTTTGAACGTCACTAAACCACTATGTGGGCACATACCCTAAAATTTCTGCTGCCTTTCGAAATATTAGAGCACAACCATGAAACAAATTGCTAATCAATGGTAGATAGTCGCACAATTTTGAAAATTAAATGGCTGTTCACAAGCAAAACATTGCAAATCAGACTGATATGCTGACATATTTTGTAAAAGGTAGCTAGCAAAAAAATGAAGATAATTTGTTATATTGCATTTAATATTTTCTATCTATGCCTTTTTACACTTACTGGAAGCAATTTTTTTACAATTTGCCTTTGATAATAGCATATCTAAATAAAAGCGTACTTTCAGTACGACAGCCAGACACCTCCATAACACTATTATCCTGCAGATGAATTCTATATCTGCAACTAAATAGCGTTATCCAAGAGATTCCCTTTAAAACACTAAATATGAAACTAAGGCTACTTTAAAAAAAAACAAAAAAAAACAATGTAAGTGAAAGGATTATCATATTTTTTGGTCACACTTTTTCCCAAAAAGTTTTAGAGGATATTGAGGGTGATTTCTATAGTCTGGATGTCCCTGGCTGTGGCTGTGTGGGGGAGTTGGAGGAGCGGGTTAAAGAAGACAGGAGCAGAGTCACAAGAGGCAGGAGCTGGTTCTGGGGCTAACACTGTGAAAAACTAATATTCACTGTTACACTCGGGTTGCCAGGCGCAAGGAAGAAAAGGAATTCCTGTTCAAGGTAGAACATGAGGATTTCCTGGTAGCCTTAAATCTAGGCAGGTACTGTTGGGGGTATATTATTAGTAGTGGGATAGGTCCCAAAGGTCCTTCAGGTAGCTATGTTATCTCTGGCCTGTGGCTCTCTCCTGTGTCCGTCTGTGTGGGGCATCTGCATGGAGGCCGGGAACAGGAATTCCTTTTCCTCCTTGCACCTGGCAACCCGAGTGTAACAGTTCCAGCTACATATGAAAAATAGGTCTCACCCTCTTAAAGTTAATCTGGAAATCTGTCTAACAAGGCACATACTATATCCTACAATCTGTTTCCAAACATAACAAAGGGGCTGTGATTACTACCGCACCAAAGTGAGAGGATTCATCCTATACCATTATTGAATCTAATCCCTCTTCATTCTGCCTTCCAATTGTCTTTGCATAATGACTTAAAATTTTTATTAATATTATTTTAGGGTACTTACATTGTTTTTATTGCATCTTCTGTTGAGCTATAGCAAACCCCCCCACAAATTTGTCATTTATATAGTTGAGTGTTGGCACCCTTGAATTGTTCCAGAAAATGAAGTATTTTTCCCAGAGATTTACTGCAATATTGCAATTACAGACATTTTGTCATACGCATGTTTATGTCCTTTGTGTGTATTTGAAAAACACAAAAAAAAACCAGAGGCAAATTGGACATAATTTCACACAAAACACCAAATTGGGCAGGACAAAATGTTGTCACCTTTCTAGAATTGTGGGTAAACAACTTTTTTTCAAGCATGTGATGCTCATATAAACTTACCTTTGGCAAGTAGCAGGTGTGGGCAATATGAAAATCATGACTAAAACCAGAATAAAAGAAAAGAAGTTATTATTATTATATATTTATAGAGCACCATTCATTCCATGGTGCTGATTGTTGATTCAATTTGATTCAATCTTTACATTGTGTGTCTGTGTGTGCACAATAAGCATTGATAACAAGAAGAAAAGAAGAGAACTGAGAACTTGAGAATCAAATTAGTTGAAAATATCAAATCTCAAGGTTACCAGTCCATCTCTAGAGATCTTGAAGTTTCTTTGTCCATGGTGCGCAATATAATTGAGACATTTACAACCCATGACACTGTAGCTAATCTCCCTGGACGTGGACAGCAGAAAAAACTTAACTAAAGTGTGCAACATAGCATATTCCGGATAGTGGATAAGCAGGTTCCAAAGTTCCAAAGGAATTCAAGCTGTCCTGCAGGCTCAGGGTGCATCACTATCAGCGCAAAGTATCCATCCACATTTGAATGAAATGAAACATTAAGGCAGGAGATCATGGAGAACCCCTTTGCTGACAAAGAGACATAATAATTTATTCATTTATATAGCACCATTAATTCCATAGCACTTTACATATATCAGTAATGCTGTTCCTATTGAACCTCACAATCTAAACATCCTATCAGTATGTCTTTGCAATGTGGGAGGAAACTGGAGTGCCTGGAGGAAACCCATGCAAACATGGGGAGAACATACAAACTCCTTGCAGATGTTGTCCTTCGTGGGAAGTGAACTAAGGACCTTGGGATTAGTGCTGCAAAGGCTGCAGTGCTAACCACTTGAGCCACCGTACCGCCCATGAAGTTAGACTGCAGTTTGCTAAAATGTACGTGAGTAAGCCTAAATCCTTCTGGGAAAGCGTCTTCTGGAGACATAAGACCAAGATAAAGCTTTTTAGTAAAGCACATTATTCTACTGTTTACAGAAAAATGAGGCCTACAAAGAAAAGAACACTACCTACAGTCAAATATGATGGAGGTTCAAAGATGTTCTGGGGTTTTGCTGCCTCTGGCACTGGGTGACTTGACTGTGTCCAAAGCATCGTGAAATCTGAAGATTACAAAAGGATTTTAGGTCGCTATATTGTGCCCAGTGT
This sequence comes from Allobates femoralis, assembly GCA_033576535.1. NCBI lineage: Eukaryota > Metazoa > Chordata > Amphibia > Anura > Aromobatidae > Allobates > Allobates femoralis. Next base: position 292,684,472 of record JARQOC010000003.1, read on the forward strand.
CAGAATTCTGGGTTTGTGTCCTAGGTCATGGGTCTTCCAGCAGTATAATGACCCCAAACATACTTCAAGAAGTATCCAAAAATGGATGGAAACAAAGCTCTGGAGGGTTCTGAAGTGGCCAACAATGGGTTCGGATCTAAATCCCATTGACACCTGTGGAAAGATCTTAACATTCCAGTTGGGAAAAGGTGCCCTTCAAATAAGAGAGACTAGAAGCAGTTTGCAAAAGAAGAGTGGTCCAAAATTGATTGCAGATATTTATTCCAAAAGGTGTGCAACCAAACATTAAGTTGAGGGTGTCAACAATTTTGTTTTGTGTAACTATGTGCCATTTTGCCATTTTGTCTATGTTTTATGTATTATTCCAATTGTGAGGTAGCAACCGGGGAACCCGCTTGCATAACGACAACAAACACGTGTTTATAAGTTTAACCAATGTTTACCCGTTTATTTTCACATATTAACAACATAACCCGGGTAGCATGTTTGACACATATCACATTGATTAAAAACACCATACATAAACACATCATACATTTACATATAACATTACATAATACATATATTGCACATAACGCTTATAGTTACCCGGGACCTGTAACCATCTCTGTCCCCATTGGAGCTCTACTAACAGCTCCCGTGGTGGCTACGGCCTCCGGCCTATATACATTTCACATACATTTAACATCAAGTACCATATCAACGGGCCCTACGGGTCCCAATGGCGGAACCAGCCGCCTGGCTCTATTTCCCCAGCTTCATACTACCCCGGAATCAGGACTCCAGCCTGACCGGGTTCTTACATACCATATGTGATCCATCCTATAAGCCACCATGGACCACACACGTCCTTTCACTCGCTCACAGCCCATCATACACATCCATGGACTGTGGCTCCTCTGGGCTCAGAACAGGGATTGGCAAACCCTAGTAACCTGTGAGGTGAACCACACGTTACCCAGTACGGGAGCCCTACTAACCCCTGCTCCTGACCTCTCATACACACATTCCGGTTCATTAGGTCCTTTAACTGAGTACTCCGACTCGGACCCAAAGGCGGTCTATGCCCGCCTGGCACACTCCATAAAATCGCCTCCCGAAGGGCTACATTCAATCGCCTCCCGAAGGGCTACATTCAATCGCCTCCTGAAGGGCTACATACAATCCGGTTCATCAGGTCCTTTAACTGAGTGCTCTGACTAGGACCCAAAAGCGGTCTATGCCCGCCTGGCACACTATACACGATTGCCTCCAAAGGGCTACATTCATTCGCCTCCCGAAGGGCTACATTCATTCGCCTCCCGAAGGGCTACATTCATTCCGGTTCATCAGGACCTTTAACTGACTCCACCGAGTCGGTCCCAAGGGCGGTCTATGCCTGCCTGGCACACTTCATACATCGGCCCCTATAGGGCTACATTCACTCGCTGGTCTTTTAAAAAGCCATACAGTACTTATAAGGTTCAACAGGTCCTTCACTGGACCTAATGGCGGCTACACTCGCCTAGCATGCACAGTTCACACAATCATTCAGGAACTGCTTTCTTACCGGGCACGGATCCGGGTCTCGCTACCTGTGTCACAGGTTCCACCAGGCATCCCCACGGGCCCCTTCCCGGACGTGTGGTGAACCACGCCCGGACCAGCGTCCACGGGTCAACCACGGCTTCCCCCTCCAGGTGCGGACACGACCCCGGACCTCGGCACCGGCATGGAGCTAGCATGCTCCCGTCATTTACTCAGAGCCTCTAGACTGCTCTGCACTTGGCTGGTCTCAGCTTCCATCTGGTCTCTCAATTCTCTCAATCACTCAGCTGGCTGCCTCTTATCGTGCCAGCCACTCCCACATGGAACACCCCCTTAGCTGCCGGTAATCAGCCTTTCACACAGCTCAGGTTAACTCCCTGTGTTCCGGGTTGTCAGCACTCAGCCCTCATTCCTTAGGGACTCCTCGATCTCATCCCACTCTCACTGCCGCTCATTAGTAACATGAAACCTTGTGTTCACAGTTGGTTCACACAGCATTATCACAGTCAAACCGGCCAGTGTGCACAGGATCATACCTTGATCCTGCATGTGACGCGCCCCTGCCATGAGGACCATGCCGGCGGAGCCTCACACAATACACACAAAGGAAATAAGCATGTTACTTTTCTGGAACAATTTCAAGGGTGCAAACACTTTCAGCAATGACTGTATTTTTGTTCTTTATGGTATTTATTGTACAAAATAATTTAACTTTACATTTTGATAGACAGGACTTTTATGGTTGTGGGGATACCAAATACAGTTGTGGCCAAAAGTAGTGACACCCCTGCAATTCTGTCAGATAATACTCAGTTTCTTCCTGAAAATGATTGCAATCACAAATTCTTTGGTATTATTATCTTCATTTAATTTGTCTTCAATGAAACAACACAAAAGAGAATGAAACAAAAAGCAAAACATTGATCATTTCACACAAAACTCCAAAAATGGGCCAGACAAAAGTATTGGACCCATGGCCTCTGAGAGAGACCCAGCTTTCTCACACTGGGCCCTACATTATGCTGCAAAATTTGTAGGTAGTCTTCAGACTTCATAATGCCACGCACACGGTCAAGCAGTCCAGTGCCAGAGGCAGCAAAGCAACCTCAAAACATCAGGGAACCTCCGCCATGTTTGACTGTAGGGACCGTGTTCTTTTCTTTGAATGCCTCTTTTTTTCTCCTGTAAACTCTATGTTGATGCCTTTTCCCAAAAAGCTCTACTTTTGTCTCATCTGACCAGAGAACATTCTTCCAAAACGTTTTAGGCTTTCTCAGGTAAGTTTTGGCAAACTCCAGCCTGGCTTTTTTATGTCTCGGGGTAAGAAGTGGGGTCTTCCTGAGTATCCTACCATACAGTGCTTTTTCATTCAGACGCCGATGGATAGTACGGGTTGACACTGTTGTACTCTCAGACTGCAGGACTTGTTTGGATGTTAGTCGAGGTTCTTCATCCACCATCCGCACAATCTTGCGTTGAAATCTCTCGTCAATTCTTCTTTTCTGTCCACATCTAGGGAGGTTAGCCACAGCGCCATGGGCTTTAAACTTCTTGATGACACTGCGCACGGTAGACACAGGAACATTCAGGTCTTTGGAGATGGACTTGTAGCCTTGAGATTGCTCATGCTTCCTCACAATTTGGTTTCTCAAGTCCTCAGACAGTTCTTTGGTCTTCTTTCTTTTCTCCATGCTCAATGTGGTACACACAAGGACACAGGACGGAGGTTGAGTCAACTTGAATCCATGTCAACTGGCTGCAAGTGTGATTTAGTTATTGCCAACACCTGTTAGGTGTCACACGAAAGTTAGAGGTGCTGTTAATTACACAAATTAGAGAAGCATCACCTGATTTTTCTAACAGTGCCAATACTTTTGTCCACCCCCTTTTTTATGTTTGGTGTGGAATTATATCCAATTTGGCTTTAGGATAATTCTTTTGGTGTTTTTTCATTGAAGACAAATTAAATGAAGATAATAATACCAAAGAATTTGTGATTGCAATCATTTTCAGGAAGAAACTGAGTATTATCTGACAGAATTGCAGAATTACTTTTGGCCACAACTGTATGCTTTTTTTAAATTCTTTACTATTAACCTGGGAAAAGAGAGTGGATTTTAATTTTTATATATATATTTTACATTTTGGTAAAAAAGAACATACCATATATACTCGAGTATAAGCCGACCCGAGTATAAGCCGAGGCCCTTAATTTTACCCTCCAAAACTAGGGAAACTTATTGACTCGAGTATAAGCCTAGGGGAGGAAATGAAGCAGACTCTCATCATGGTATACAGCCCCTCTCATCATGATAAATGGCCCCCCATTACTGGTATATAATCCCCCATCACTGATATATAGGACCTCCATCACTGGTATACAGTTCCCCCCATCAGAGGTTACAGCCCCCATAAGTGGAATACAGCCCCCCATCAGTGGTATATACAGGCCCCCCTTCAGTGGTATATACAGGCTCCCCATCAGTGATATATACAGGCCCCCCATCAGTGGTATATACAGGCCCCCCATCAGAGGTTACAGCCCCATCAGTGGTATATACAGCCCCCCATCAGTGGTATATACAGGCCCCCCTCAGTGGTATATACAGGCCCTACCATCAGTGGTATATACAGCCCCCCATCAGTGGTATATACAGGCCCACCCCATCAGTGGTATACAGGCCCACCCCATCAGTGGTATACAGGCCCACCCCATCAGTGGTATACAGGCCCACCCCATCAGTGGTATACAGGCCCTCCCATCAGTAGTATACAGGCCCCCCCCATCAGTGGTATACAAGCCCCCCTTGCTGCCGCACACCTGTAAAATAATACATCATTCATTCTTATCCCCGCCGTTCTGTCACCGCGCGTCCTCCGGTCTTCTTCCTGTTTGTTCCCAGCTTCTATTCCAGAGGCGGGCGCAGCAGCGATGACATCATTGCTTCTGCGCTGGTCACATGACGCCAGGTACAAGCAGGAAGAAGACCGGAGGACGAGTGGTGACAGAGTGACGGGGATAAGAATGAATGATGTATTATTTTACAGGTGTGCAGCAGCAAGGGGGGCCTGTAAACCACTGATGGGGGGGCACTTACATAGTTCAATGTAATATGCACAGCTCCCCCTGCCGCTGATGGACATATTGCATTGCACTAATGAGCGGGGGCACGTGACCGCCCGCTCCTACTGCAGCCTCCCCCCGCCCCCTCCAGCTCCTGATCACCGTCACCCCCACTGAACCTTCACTGTGACTCGAGTATAAGCCGAGGGGGGCACTTTTCAGCACAATTTTTGTGCTGAAAAACTGGGCTTATACTCGAGTATATACGGTAATTCAATTGTACTATAGTTTTTTTTTATTTTTATGGCATTCAGTGTGCAGTACAAATTACCTGGCATTCAGATTATTCAGGTAAGTACGATTACATTTAAACCAAGCTTTATAAGTTAGTGATGAAATAATTCAGAATTTGGTAAAAAAAAATAAATAATAAAATAAAATAAAATGAATAAATAATTTTGCTTCTGTGGCCATTTTATGATATGCATAACTTTATTATATTTCCATCAATGGAGCGATAAAAAGGAGAATTTTGTGTACTCACCGTAAATTCCTTTTCTCTTAGCCTCTAATTGGGGGACACAGGACGATGGGTTATAGCATTCTGCCACTAGGAGGTGACACTAAGCAATCAAAAAGAAGAAGCACAATGGCTCCTCCCCGCAGTATATAACCCCCTGACTGGCACAGTCTAGCCAATTTAGTGCTAAAGCAGTAGGAGGAAAACTACTTAAGCCGATAACGCAACCAGGAACTCAAGAACAAAAAACACTAATTAAATAAGGCCAACAGGCCCAGGGAGGGTGCTGTGTCCCCCAATTAGAGGCTAAGAGAAAAGGAATTTACAGTGAGTACACAAAATTCTCCTTTTCTCCTTCGCCTCATTGGGGAGACAGGACGATGGGACGTCCTAAAGCAGTCCCTGGGTGGGAAAAAAATCCCAAACTGAAAAACACAATCTACAGGCTAGCAGCCGCTGCCTGCAGGATGCATCTACCCAGACTCGCACCTGCCGAAGCCTGAGTATGTACACGATAATGTTTCGCAAAGGTGTGTAGGCTGGACCAAGTGGCCGCCTTGCACACCTGCTCAGCCGTAGCCTGGTGCCGAATAGCCTAGGAAGCACCCACCACGCGAGTGAAGTGAGCACGCAAACCTGATGGAATGGGCAAGTTGCGTAAAGAGTATGCTTCCTGAATGGTAAGCTTAATCCATCTGGCAAGAGTGGCCTTTGACGCGAGAGCGTGTCGAACACTGTCCTCGCAATCCCTAAATGACCGACCCTTGATCAAAAGGTCGTCCAGGTAGGGGAGAATCGACACTCCCCGACCATGAAGAACGGTCATGACCGCAGCCATGACCTTGGTAAACATGCGCGGAGCAGTTGCCAACCCGAAGGGAAGAGCTACAAACTGATAATGATCCTCACCCACCGCGAAACGCATAAACCTCTGATGGGGGCTGGATTTCGGGATGTGCAGATAAGCGTCCCTGATATCTATAAAAGCGAGGAACTCTCCTTGTTGCATGGACGCAATGTGCAAATGGCATCTGGAGTGAAAGAATGGAGCCAAAAAGTGGCATGGGAGCGAGAAGTAAAGCCACGCCCCCTCCCATGATGCCTGTCGCAGCCTAATGCAATTAGCTGAAAATGAGAGGCCGGGGGCGGTCCCGAAGGAACGCGTCATCACTGGGGGTGGAGACCCTCCCAGAGCAGGCCGAAGCCGGGGGCTAAATTAATACCGGCGGCCGCCTGACAGTAAGCAGCTGGCGCGGAGCGCACCGGAAGAAGACGCCGGAATAGCACAGGACACCCCAGGGAACATCCAACCGCAGCACAGCCTCGTACCTTAATGGCTCTCATCCTTGAACCCTCCAAGGGGCAGGAGAGCAGACCAGTCACCCCATGCAGCTGGATCCATCTTCATATCTGCTATGTCCAGAAAAAAACAGGTGGTGGCCCAGGGGATACCTCCTACAACCCAGAGTCCTAACTGTGGGGTCTAGGGAGGGATGCTGCAGGAGCCTGCCATCACTGTAACACAGAGCCCTAACTGTGGGGTCCATGAAGAGATGGTGCAGCAGTCCGGATAATATCAGCTACAACCCAGGATCCCCAACTGAGGGGTCTGGGGAGCGGTACAACAATAGTAGAGAAAAATAACAAACTAACAAAGCAAACAGTGTCTTACATCCTAAGACACTAAGCAAAAAACTGGCTAGACTGTGCCAGTCAGGGGGTTATATACTGCGGGAAGGAGCCACTGTGCTGCTTCTTTTTGATTGCTTAGTGTCGCCTCCTAGTGGCAGAATGCTATAACCCATCGTCCTGTGTCGCCCAATGAGGCGAAGGAGAAAGAGCTTGATTTTTAGTTTGCCAAGATTTTGTTTTTATTAATCAATTTGATATACGTAAGACTTTTTTAATTGCTTTCTACTGAATTTTTAACTCATACAAACACAGTGATACTAAATTTGTTTATTTTTTATTTCTTTTTACTTCTTCATGAACTGGTAAATTGAATGATGAAAACATTGATATTTTGATGGTCTTTTTTGTTTTGTTTTCTTAATTCAGCTATTTGATTACTATTACTATACTTACTATTCTATTGCTTACATTATACATTGCTATAATATAGTAGTTAGGGTTCCCTCACACTAGCGTTATAAATACGACAAGTGCAATCCAGTAATAAAGGTATTGCATTCTGACAAATGTTATTCCTCAGCCATATTTGGCATGAGGAAAAAAAATTGCAGCATGCAATGAGTGGACACGTAAATATGGCAAGCCTTGCCAATGAAAGTCTATGGGTGTGTGAAAAAAACAGATAAACAAGGACCAGGCATATGGCGTCCGATTTTTACCGACACATTACCATATGTAGCATAGAACACTGTAAATGGTGCTGTGCAGGATTGTTCAATAATAGCTGTTTAGAAAAAAAACATATAAGTAAGGCATACGGATGGGCTAAAGATGATAGGTGATGAAAAAAATGAAAAAATTCCACTCTCGCTTAGCACTCAATATGGAATATCATACGGATTTCGCTCATCCGTCTTTTTTGCATAAAATCTGACTGATTTTTTTTATATTCAAGTGTGAGCGAATCCTTAAAGTATAAATTTAATTTCATTACAAAAAAAAACCACAATACTCTGGTTGCTAATGATGGGTCACATACCAGCTAAGATCATGCCTTTTTTGTGCCATATTACTTGTTTTCTCACCTTTTTCTGTGCTGTTTTAAAAAACTGCATTTTATGGCTGTGTGAGCATGGCCAACGTCTGCCAGCACTGTGTTTGTATTTACATAGTTCCAGAGAGCAGGCTGATAGTGAGCTGTGTGGGGAGCCAGCAGAAAAGGGGTTAACAGAGATTGTGACTGAGCTGTGTGGAGCCAGATGACAGATCAGGGAAGCTTGTGCCAAGGACAGAGGAGTTTGCATTGATCCTTACATTCTGACATTGCTCAGCACTGTGCTGTAATCTGATACATTATTTCCTCATCAGCTGCAGGCTCACAGTGTAGGCAACGCCCCCTTTCCCTTGTATAGTTATATTCCTATATTCACTGTGAAGACGGATTTGACTGATAATAAACATATGTCTGCTACAAACACAGTGTAGTGGGGACACCTTATGGAAGGTTTATGAACCAGAATTTTCTAATGAAGAATAATTGAAAGTTTATTAAAATCAATGACTCAACATTATTATTAAATATAAATTTAAACGGCGGTTACGCTTTAAGCTCATGCTTTCCTGTGAAGCCCAGCTGCAGGTGGTTGGCTTATATAGTAACCCATCGACACTCTGTAATGGTATTGTTGGAGGGCTGATAGGTGCCATTGCACATGCCCACCCACAACTAAGCCATTAGAGTGGTGCTGTCATTGATTTAAATGGTTAAATAGCAGTGATTTGAGAGTACTCTGGTTTCTTCAGTTACAAGCAAAAGCTGGCTCATTTTCTTAGCTCACCCCATGCACCACCTGTGTCCATATGACATAGCCTAGGGTCACATCTGTGGTCGGGATTGCAGATCCTGATCCGGTTTTGAGCTGTTAAAAAGCTCAAAACCGGATCAGGAACCGCTCCCCATGGGAGCCCATTATAGTAACCGGATTGCACTACATGCAATCCGGTTACCGCTTCCGGATCTGCAGCCTGCATTAAAAATCATGCAAGCTGCAGTTTTCGCAGCGGTTTGGCAACCGCAGCGGGATTGCTATAATGGGCACCTATGGGAGTCCATGCGGCTGCCGCAAGGCATATGTGAATGCCTGCGGCAGCCGTATGCTTTGTTCATCCCTGCTGCCGCAGGCATGACAAAGGGTTAAATGTTAATAATAGCTGTGGGCAACATGTCTCTAGGGCTGCCCCCCCCCCAGAGACATGCTGTCCACTCAGGTGGGCATGAGAGGGGTTAATGTAGTCAGTATAGTATTGCCGGCTATTGTCGTCTTTGTGTATTTTATGAATTAATGCGGCGGCTTCTTACTGTAAAGGAGATACTGTACGTAATGTACGTACGGTATGAGCCCCTGTCCTTGGTCCTGAAAGTTGTAACATTAGTTCTATGGCGGTGCGCTGCACATAGACCTAATGTTACAACCTTCAATACCAAGGACAGGGGCTCATACTGTACGTACATTACGTACAGTATCTCCTTTACAGTAAGAAGCCGCCGCATTCATTTATAAAATACACAAAGACGACAATAGCCGGCAATACTATACTGACTACATTAACCCCTCTCATGCCCACCTGAGTGGACAGCATGTCTCAAGGGGGGGTGGTCACCCCCTAGAGACATGCTGCCCACAGCTATCATTAACATTTAACCCTTTGTTCATTTCTGTGGCAGCAGGGATGAACAAAGCATACGGTAATCGCATTGCTCCGGATTACACATCCGGAGCAATCCGATTACCACATTCCGGTTTGAACAACAGACTTGGACACAAAAATGTGTCTGAAGGCAATTGCGGTTACCGCATCCGGATCTGGATGTGGTAATCGCAATTACCTTTCCAAATGTGACCCCAGACATAATCTTACAACAATATCTGTTTTGTTTTTTGTTGTTGTTGTTTACATGTTCCTTTTAAATATTCATGACAATAGCATACTTTTCTTCTATTTTCATACTTAGAGCGCATGAATATAAACTACAGTACTATAATCCCTGGATAATTGCATACCATACTGCACATCATGGGATGTGGGGTATCGACTAGCTCAACCACCAGACAACACTCCTTATACAAGACTGGAAAAGGTAAGCTGACAGGTTTTTGCAGCCTGAACCCATTTAATAGGGTGCACAAACATTATACTAAGGTTGAGTTCCCATAATGACTTTTTGACCCTGAGTATTTTCAGTGCAGAAAAAACTCAACGGCCCCTTTCACATCTCTGTGTTTGCTGCGTTTTGCTGCGCTTTGCTTCATTTGCGTTTTTTCCGCGTTTTTACCGCAAAAAACGCATGAAAACGCATGCGTTTTTGTCCCCATTGATGTTAATGGGAACGCATGAAAAACGCATGCAAAAACGCATACCAAAACGCATGTGCGTTTGGTAAACCGAAAAACGCATGCGTTTTTGCAAACGCAGCCCAAAACGTTGTTTGCCACGTTTTGAGCTGCGTTTGCAAAAACGCATGCGTTTTGCGGTTTACCAAACGCACATGCGTTTTGGTATGCGTTTTTGCATGCGTTTTTCATGCGTTCCCATTAAAATCAATGGGGACAAAAACGCATGCGTTTTCATGCGTTTTTTGCGGTAAAAACGTGGAAAAAACGCAAATGAAGCAAAACGCAGCAAAACGCAGCAAACACAGAGATGTGAAAGGGGCCAACATGTCATGCTTGCGGGTACGCTCAGTTTTATATGCAGATTTTCCCCTATAGAATTGCATTAGAAGCAGAATATCCTCAGGTAGAAAATGCATATGCATTTTTAGGACTTTTCCACCCTTAAAATGCATTAAATATGCTTGTAAAGCTTGTATTACCATTGATAGCATAACGACAAACAAGTTTTATTTAAAACATAACATATTAAAAAGAGGCAAAATATATTTGCATAAAAAAAATGATAAATTCACACTCAAAAATACAATGACAAGAACGCAAGTAACCTAATTTACCTAATAAGGTACCTTTACACGCCGCTACAGGATGGTGGAAACAACCGGGTAGATGAGACAAATGTATCTTGCACCGCCAAATCAAGCCGCGGTCGCGGCGTGTAAAGATGGTTGTTGCCACCCGTCAATTGAGGCACCTGTTTCAGAGCAGAGCTCAAAAACAGGTTGATTTCAAGGCGATGGTTACGGCCTGTATCGGCGTGTAAATAAGGAACAGGAGGGTTGTTTCTACACCTTGCTAAATACCTGGGGAGTGACACAGGCTCCGTGAAACCACCCCCCTTCAGCGATCGTTGGAGGAAGCTCCTGCGTTACGATTGGTAGTCGCTGCATAGGGCGGCATATTTAAGGAGCTGACCAGTCACACTACACAATTGCTCGAGCGTCATGTATTAGTCAGCCTTCCTGCGCTGCCTGGCCAATCATGATGCTATTGCTGTATCCTATCAGCGTACGGATTTCTCGTAATCCACAATTGTAGCACGCCTATGTGTTGTCCCTGCTGCCTTTGTTCCGCCCATATTACCTTGTATATAGCGGCGTGTAAATGAGGTAAGGTGAGCTACAGAAGGTAACTTGTGGCACCCGGCGGCGTATCCAGAGATAGATGTAACCTACCATAGCGCACCTTGTTGCGGCGTGTAAAGGTCGTGCGGGTACCGTTTTCAACCGTTTGTGCGTGCTCGTGCACGTGAATCACCCGGTTGTTTCCACCATCCTGTAGCGGCGCGTAAAGGTACCTATAGAGCTAAAAATTCTGTAGAAAATCTCATTGTAGGAATGTAGCCTCAGTCTCCAACATTTAATAAACATAGGACATTGCATATCTGATAAATCCTGTACTTTTCACCATTGTTTATCCAAAAAACACATGAATTCAGCAAATGCATACCCTTGAACCTTACTCACCCTGCAGCCAAGTGGCACTTGCGATAGATTGAGCTGTACTAACCTGCACCCAAGTAACCCATAATCAGGCAGTTGCTGCCATTGTTGAGTCCAAACCATTCCTACACATGTCCAGTCATTCTAGAGGGTCATACAGCCTGAACAACCTTTACCTGAGGATGGGAGGATGTAGCATGTATCACAAGTAACTCAGCTTTTACACCCAAGAATCCATCTTATATTTGTTCACTTGCATTTTCACCGAAATCTTGTGCTATCTTATGGGCAAAAGTTTAAAGTGGCACCCTAAATGCTCACATGGTGCACCATCCCACTCAAACATTTAGGTTACATTTACGTGCGCTGAGTTCAGACCGTTAAATGAGCGCAGTGAACAATATTCAAGTCGTTCAGAGCTTGTTGCTAGCCTCTTTACACAGAATGATGAAGAATGGTGGGCACAGAACGATCACTGGTAGATCAGTCTGTCCCCTACAGTATCATGTTGTCAGCTGTTCTTCTGTAGTTTGCATCAGATGATGTGCTGCCAAGAACAATCATTTTTGTTCCACCATAAACAATCCAATCACTAGATGAATGGGCAGTATTTGTTCGTTCGTTGGGAAATTGCCAACATGTTTACACCTAGTAACTCTCATATGCACTGCGCTGACATTTTTACTGTTGCCATTTTGAGGCAGATACAATGTTTTATTTGCCATTTATTGCATTTTATTGGAATGTTGTGGTTGCCCAAAAAATGTAACTCTGGTGCTTTGATTTTTTCTCATTATGCCAATTACCCATTGGATTAATATACTTCATATTTTGATAGATTAAACTCTTATGAACGCAGCGATACCAAACATGTATTTTTATAGTTTTTTATAGTTTTAATACTATTTCCAGTGTAGCTTCTGTTGTAGACCATGAAGCCCTGCAAGGGAGTGGGGGCCCTGGTTAATTGCCCAGTCTGCCCCCCATTAACGCTGGCCCTGGCTGTCTCCATTCTACCTTTTCCTGAAAAATTAATCCCTCTATTGTGTTCCACACCGCCCACCTAAGTCGTAATTCGTATAGCATGGGTTCATATAGCAGCGCTGCTTTGTGATTAAAAATCTCCAAGAGATGGAAATATTAATAACTTGTGATTTATTGCTACGTGTTTTGGAGCTAACTGCTCCTTTTTAGGCAAGTCACAAATGTACATCCATACGAATTACCACTTAGGCTGGTTTCACACTTGCTTATTTTGCAATCCGTGTGAAAACTGATGTCCACAGATCTGTTTTCGTCTCCATTGACTTTCAATGGTGACGGATGGAACTTGCTTGTGCATCCAGTTGTCACCATGTTCCCACGGATCCATGTGTCCGCGTATTTTTCCTGACAAAAAAATGTTGCAGATTTGTGCCTCGTCAAAAAAACGCATCTGTGGCTATACGTCTGGAATTAAAATGGAGCTCAATAGACCACATATCCAGGACAACACGGATCCGTGTGCTTCCGTATGTAGGGATCCATTTTGCAGGACTGAGCATGCTCGGAAGCAAGGTTGAGCACCTCTCACCCCCATCCTCTGGAGACTGTTGATCCATGTAAATAACGTTGCATGGATATCTGTTGGTATCCATTTTCACAATTCAGTGGGGGTCCGTGCGTATCCAGGGAGATGCAGGCTTAACATGCATGCATACAGATGGCAAAATACGCAAGTGTGAAACCAGCCTTACTTGAGACGCAGTTGTCACACTTGGGAGGTAAGGGAATCATGTAACAGGTAGGTGAATTGGGCAAAAGGGGTCAGGAGAGCCTAATCTGACCCTGATGCTGGGGTCCCTGGCTCTCCCTCATCTCGGAGGTACCTCTGATGGTGAGGAGTTCCGAGCTGCCACCCTGTACCCTAAAACTCCTGATTAGCCCTAGGCTGAGGGCCCCTACCTCCACCCATGGGTCAGAAATCAGAGCTTCTCCCAAGGAAAGACTTTAGCCCAGCAGCTAAGCATCAGCACAGCACAGCACCAGCTACAACCCGGAACCCTGAGTCCCAGTAGCACGCCTCCACCTGACATGCTGAGACAACACCCACACATATTCATACTCAGATCTGGACCTGTACATTTATTGCCACACATGCAGGCACAGACAGAGGGTACAGTCTTAGGCAGGCAAGTACCAGGCACGTCTCTCAGGACCCCAGGATTCCCCTCCCTTGGGATGCACTGTAGACACAACCAGCCTTCCCCTGTCCCTCTTCCTAGGATGACGCCCAGAGGCACCAGGAGTCAGGAGCATGGCATGGACTCCACCCCCACCCCCAGGCAAACTCCTAACCTCCTTGAGCGAAGAAGTCGGTGTAGCCATCACCAGCTTTATGGAGATGGAAGTACCCCAGCAAGTACCATCACAGGCAGTACCCCAGCGAACCACCTCCCGGGCCCGCCAGTCAATTACCGGGGTGTGTTTTCTCAGCCAAGGGAGACCCAAGACAACGGGGGTTGGCAAATTCTCCAAGATGTAACAAGAGAGGAACTCCTGGTGATGAGTTCCTATGCTCAAGTTCACATTATGCACCACTTGGGATAATACCTTCTGGCTGAGTGGAACTGAGTCAATGGCGTCGAAAGGAATAGGTCTCGCTAAGGCACTACAGACAAAGCTATGAGTCTGCGCAAAGCGAGAATCCATAAGAATGACTCCTGCTCCGCTATCAAATAGTACCGGTATAGTCTTCGTTTTTCCATCTACCAGCACCTTGGCAGACAGCGTGAATGGAGACTTAGAAAAGAAGGCGATATAAACCCTCTGGTCATCTCCTTCTGAACAATCTGAGGTAAGCTGCGTCTGAGACTGCGTATGTGTCCTGGAGCGATGTGAACAAACTTTGATAAAATGATCAGCTTGTCCACAATAAAAACAAGCTCCGCCCACTTGACAAACTGCAACTACAGGGGGTTTAACACGAGGGCCCACTGCCCCCAACTCCATAGGTTCATCATGTGGAGGCTCCTCAACAGGAAAGCCACAGGGGACAAAGTTGGTCTCGGTCTCTCCCTCAGACGTCTGTCTACCCTGATGGCTAAGGACATCGCAGCCTCCAATGACTCAGGTGCGGCGTACTGAACCAGGGTGTCTTGAAGTCTAGCTGACAAACCCAGACAGAACTGACTCCTGAGGGCAGGGTCGTTCCACAGGGTGTCAGTCGCCCATCTCTGAAACTCCGAACAGTACTCCTCCACTGCTAGTGACCTCTGCTTGAGCTTACAGAGCTTTGACTCAGCAAGAGTCACCCTATCTGGTTCACCGTACACCTGAGCCAGAGCAGCAAAGAACCCGTCCACTGACCGCAGCGATGGTGAGTCGGGAGGGAGAAGGCCCTGGTCTGGGGATCCCCTTTAAGAAGGGAGATTATAATCCTCACCCGCTGTTCCTTGTTCCCAGATGAACTGGGCCAAAGACTGAAATAAAGCTTACAGGCCTCTTGTAACACCAAGAATTTATCTCTTCCCCCAGAAAACCTATCTGGAAGAGATATCTTGGGTTCAAGTATGGCCTGGGCGTGAACCGAGGCCAGATACCCCACAACCTGCTGCAGCTGCTGCACCACCTGCATCCGCAGACCAGTAACCTCAGCTGAGATGGTCTGCATCAGTTGTGAGAAAGCATCTGCAGAGGATGTCTGAGACATAATGGTGCAGAGAAAAAAAAATGGTAATTGGCTGCTGATAATGTCACGCTTGGGAGGTAAGGGAATCAGGTAACTGGTAGGTGAATTGGGCAAAAGGGGGTCAGGAGAGCCTAATCTGACCCTAATGATGGGGTCCCTGGCTCGCCCTGATCTTGGAGGTACCTCTGATGGTGAGGAGTTCTGAGCCGCCACCCTGTACGCTAAAACTCCTGATTAGCCCTAGGCTGAGGGCCCCTACCTCCACCCATGGGTCAGGAATCACAGCTTCTCCCAAGGAAAGACTTTAACCCAGCAGCTAAGCATCAGCACAGCACCAAGAACTAGAGCACATAGCTATCAGCAGCACCTGACAGAGGAGAGGGAAGGCTATTTAAAGCTAGGGGGAGGGGATTCCAGGTGAGTCACACATTAACTCCTGAACCAGCAATTGAACATAATAGTGACTGCAGTTCTGGGGCACACTACAGGAGGCAAGGACCTTCAGAACCATCAACGATGCAGCTCTTAAAGACAAACCACATACACAGCAGCATCCAACAATGTCAGCACCATCTAAGCACGTGACAGCCGTTGACTGCAGCAGCCGAGAATTTCAGTCATATGCGATTATAGTAGTTGTGGGTTATCACAACTACCCAAGGTGTGCGATTCCCTGTGACCCCAATACTCATCTTATACTCGGGAATTACCTTATGGTGTGCTTTTTTTGTCTTGTCAGTATTTCAACATTCAAACCCCACACTTACAGATATATTCATCATGATGACCATTTATCCTATGAATATAAGAGTATGGCTGAATAGTGGATAACATGTCACTGTAATGATATGGTACTGAGCTAAGGTTGTCTATTAAGCAGGTGGTACAGCAAAACTTTCAGGCTTTAGGATTTGCTAATCCCTAGTCAGCCTAAATGTCTCTTTTGTGGCCCTATATCAGAGTATCCACCTTGGTTAGAATGACCCAGTCTGGTGAGCTGACCTTTTAAACCCATAAAAGCTCTTAATTATCCCAATGTGTTTCATGTTGAGATTTAATCCTGGCTCAGGAATCCTGTGAAGTGTTATGTGTAAATAGTGGCTAAAATGTTCAGTTAAAGAGAAACATTTACTTATTCCCACAGCATATATAGCACCAACATATCCTACAGGTTTCTTTGGCATTTTTACATCAATAGAATCTCCCAATTTTTCCTATCACACACAGGATTTACAGGTACCTAAGATGCAGCACTTCAAGGCAGGAGTGCCCAGTCACTGGGCTACTGTGCATTCTCTGCACTTAGGGTACCGTCACACTTGGCGACGCACCAGCGATCGCGACAATGATACGACCTGGTAGGGATCGCTGGTGCGTCGCTATGTGGTCGCTGGTGAGATGTCAAACAGTCAGATCTCACCAGCGACGCAGCAACGATCTGGAATGATACAGAGGTCATTGGGACCTGTTTCTCAGATTGGTAGTATTGAGGTGTGTGTCTGTAATTTCAATAACATATAGTAACATAGTAACATAGTAACATAGTTTTTAAGGTTGAAGGAAGACTTTAAAGGGATCCTGTCACCCCCAAAACACCTGCTAACCTATTAAAACCTGTCCCTAGAGCATATTAACACTTTCCCTACACTATTTCTACCTCCTAAATGCAGTAAATGACATTGACTAAAAACGTTTTATAAGTACCTGATTAGTGATGATAATGAGTGACTATGCTATTCATAGTCACTCATCAAGACTGCCCCTCTGCTTCATAGCACGCCTCCATAGGCGTGATCGTCCTCCTAGATTAAAATTGCAGCCTCCCCGCTGTGCCCTGTGTCGTAGGAGGCTGCTGTGTGGCTTGTGACGCGATCCGCGTCATTCCCGGCGCCCTGTGACGTATTTACAGCGGCGCCGCGCTGTTAGCTTCAAAATGCGCACTGCGCATGCCCAATGCGCATGCGCAGTGCACATTTTGAAGCTAACAGCGCGGCGCCGCTGTAAATACGTCACAGGGCGCCGGGAATGACGCGGATCGCGTCACAAGCCACACTGCAGCCTCCTACGACACAGGGCACAGCGGGGAGGCTGCAATTTTAATCTAGGAGGACGATCACGCCTGAATAGGCGTGATATGAAGCAGAGGGGCAGTCTTGATGAGTGACTATGAATAGCATAGTCACTCATTATCATCACTAATCAGGTACTTATAAAACGTTTTTAGTCAATGTCATTTACTGCATTTAGGAGGTAGAAATAGTGTAGGGAAAGTGTTAATATGCTCTAGGGACAGGTTTTAATAGGTTTACAAGTGTTTTGGGGGTGACAGGATCCCTTTAAGTCCATCTAGTTCAACCCATAGCCTAACATGTTGATCCAGAGGAAGGCAATACCGTATATGTTCTACAATCACCTGTGAAAATATAGTAATATCATTGTGCGTTTTGAAAATCCAGAATCGTGTCTTGACTCTGGTAATAACTTGTTAACAATTGCTTGTGGATAAATAATGTACTTTATCAATTTTCATTTGTAACTTTAGAACTTTACTATATCACCTAGGTATTTTCATTATTGTCACTTCCATATATAACCTTTTTTTTTATTATTCCAAAGCGCACTCCCTCACACAAGGTATGACTGTATTATCATTATTATTCTTGTATACAACATCACTATCAGGTATTGCTTTTTCATTCAAGGAGCTGTCATATATTGACTGTTTTTGAAGGTTATTACATCATTTATACTGAAATTCTCATTAGTTATAATGACAACTCTAGCTGGAGTGCCAACCAATAAATAAACCCTTCAAAATTGTACTTATGACTTAACTAGATAACTATAAGGCGGCCGTCACACGCTACGATCTCGCTAGCGATATTGTAAGCGATCACGTGCACGCGCGATCGCTTACAATATCGCTCACATCGCTGGTGAGATGTCACACAGACAGACTCACCAGCGATGTGGACCAGCGAGATCGCTGGTAACTATGGTACACATCGGGTTACTAGGCTCCGCGCATCGCTTAGTAACCCGACGTGTACCATAGTTACCATCTCCCAGCATAGGCTCTGTCGCTGGGAGATCGTTCATCGTGGTGTTATACACCACGATGAAGCTGCTTGTAAAATCGTTCATCGCAAGATGTGAGGTCCGGAGCTCAGATCTCGATCTTGCGATTTGAACACTTCTCGCTCGTCGTATCTTGCCGTCACACCGCAGAGACATCGTTCACGCGATGTTTAATCTGGCGCGTTCAAGCGATATCTTTCAAGATATCGTAGCGTGTGACGGCCGCCTAACTTGAATTTAGCACTATGGTCATGATACCATCCTTAGGGCCGCTTTACACACACCAACTTCTGTGACCAACTTCTGAACAGATCTCTGGTTGCAGTGAAATCATGGACACATTGTTCCATTTTGTGGCTGTGTACAAATAACAATGTGTCCATGATTTCACTGCAACCAGAGATCTGTTCAGATATTGGTCACAGAAGTTGGTGTGTGTAAAGTGGCCCTTACAGATTTGCTATTGATATGCAGATCATTCAAAAGGATTTTATTTTAAGTTCTGACTTTTTTTAAAAATGGCACACAGCTGCACATAGGTGCTGGAAGATTCCATTCACATTTCTTGCTCAATTCTCTGAAATGTGAAAACATTTAAAATACTTTTGTACTTTTTCTTCTTCATCACAGCACTTTCTATACTTCCCTGCTGAATATTACATACATGAATCAATATCTGATAGTGATGTCTACATTCTTATTTCCCAACCGTTTAGACCGTTGTACAAAAATAACATATATCAATTAATTTATGTACTCGTATTACTAAAATGCATAGTAGCTACTGTATATCCAAATTTAATTAGAAGCTTCTAGGTTGAATAATACATTTGGCTGTATTTATACAATGTTAGGCATGAACATGGTAATATGGAGTCTTTGTCACAAGGCTCCAAATATGGTTCCCCCAAAATTCTGTGGGCCTATATTCAGGGTTGAACCTAGCAACTCTGCTGCCTGAGGCGAACTGAAAAACGGCGCCCCCCTCCCATAGTAGATTCTAACATAGGTAGAAATAAATCTGGTCCATACAGATTTATATCTACGGTATCCTTTAAAAATGAGTACAATTATGGACATTTTAATTTAGAGAAATGGAAAAAAAGATGTCCAAACACAAGGATGTCAGCGCCATCACACGCACATACAAGAACCACACCGAAGAATCCAGAACAAGGGTCATTAATGGTAATGGCAGGCTTGGCACAAGCATACAATGATAGCTGGCAGAGCGGTGGTCCTGTAGGCAGACACAGTCCTGCATCCTTATATATCCTATTATCCCTGGCACACACCTACAAAAATATGGGCCACTCCAATGTGGTTGCTGCCTGGCACTAACTAGTCATACATGTACACCATGCAGCACTGTCCACAAACCACATGCAACAACCTGGAGTCCCAGCATCTCATTCACCGAGTTCAAAAAGGCTGCAACAGGAAGCCATGCACTAGCTTGTAAAATGGTGCATATTCCCCTATAGACCACACCTCCTTCTCCCAAAACATTTAGTCAATCACTACTGCCACTTGGGAGAAACATGGCTCGAATACCTGTATGCTCAGAGATGCAGCATTGAACGTGAAGTGTAAGTTATGGCCAATCAATCCTTAAGCAGAGGTGTATGTGAAAGGGGCAATACATCCTGCACCAGGGGCACACATAGAAATCATGGGACCCCATAGCAGAAGTTCTAACTGAGCACCCCTCCCAAAAAAAAAAAATATTTGGCTGGGTCACATAGGTACATAGCTTACAACTTTGCAGCCCTTACAGAGTAATTTTCCTTCTATTGAAGCCCCTAAATTCCTCTTTCATTGCCCCCATAATGTATGATGCCAACAAAAGTGCCCCCTACACACTTTATGATCCAACCACAATGAGTTCCTCCACCATACCCTCCACCCACACAGTATGATAACCCTACAGTACCCCCCTCAACTACCTCAGCACAGTCCTATCTGTGTCTCTCTGGCACTCATGCAACCTCAGTGAAGCATTCAGAGTGCTGAGCAGGTGGCATCAGGTCTGTACACATTGCTTGAGGCGAACCAAGCATGAAAACAGTCGGGGCTGAATGTGGATGATTGATCATTCTCTCCCAGCGTGACAGCATAGATCCTTGCCTGTAACTGTTAGGAACAGGCATACTTCTGAGTCCTCCAATATTCATTCAAGGAATGATGTATACCATTATAAGTATCTGGACATGTTAGTGGACACCCATACCCTTAGCCCTGTGATTTCTGACTTAGGACACCAGGGCTACTAGTTTATGTCAAATTGGATTCTGGTTCTTGATATTGATAGAGACCCCTGATGAACCCCATGATTCTGGGGGTGAATATGTCAGGCAGTAACCTCTTCTGGGTTACAGAAGAGGATCATATATACATCTGCTTGAACCAATCCTAATTATGAGTGAACATGCTATACCATTTCAGAAAGTACCCCATCAATGGGGATTGGTGTCTGGTGTTCATATCAGTATTTGTGCATACTTTTCCTGATGGAGGATTCCTCCACATCATCTATTTGTGTAATTGAGTACGGTGAAATTGGCGGCTATTCTAGTGTCCATTTGGATGAACGTAATTGATTTATTTATACTAGTGCATCTCAATGAATTGGAATAGCATCAAAAATCAATGTAATATTGCCATGTTTCATGGCATTTGAGGGAGCCCTGAAACACGTTGACTAATAAGTCAATATTATATTCACCCTTTGATGTCTTGTGGAATACAGCAGCACGGTTTTGGGTTAATCCTCCCCGCTTTAATTTTCTGAAATAATGACCTTTGGGTTTTTATTGGCTGTAAACCATAATCATCAACATTCACTGAAATAAACATATGAAATAGATCACTTTGTTTATAATGACTTTGTATAATATATGCATTTCACTTTATGTATTGAATTACTGAAATAAATTAACTTTTTGATGATGTTCTAATTCATTCAGATGCACTAGTATATTCATTAACTCTGACTTGGCTATGTCTTTGGACTGGATGAGGGCTTATATTATTATTATTATTATTATTTATAAAGCACCATTGATTCTATAGTGCTGTACATGAGAAAGGGTTACGTTATCAATGAGAAGGAAGACTAGAAAGCATTTAAAGGGAATCTGTCACCCCCCAGGGCCCACTAAACCAAAAGAGCCATGTTCAGCCGCATCTATGCAGTATTATGTGAAGGTGGCTCCTATCCCCCCACTCTCCCAGGACACCAAAACAAACCCCCCACAAGAAACTTGTTTCACTCCCTGGTATGAATGTAGGGTTCCATTCTCATTAGTTTGAGCTTCACTTCAGAGTATAATGTAGTGTCTATTAGGGCCAGCCTATGGTGAAAGGGGATGCCAGTTTATCATCATTAAGGGAATTCCCTACCCAGCGTTACCTTCTGTCTTTCCTATTAAGTCTGTATTACTCAGTCATGGGTGTATTATTTGTGTCATTATAATAAATTTATTATACGGGTACTTAAAGTTTTGTGGGTTTTTAGTAACATATACCCTAGTGCGTCTTTGGTAATTGATTCCAGCATAGTATGATCCCCAACGGTGACCCCCACACAGCCTCCCATGTAGTATAATGGACCTAAATACAGTATAATAGCCCCCAGACCTCTTCACGCTGTATAATGGTCACCAACACAGCTCTCAAACAGCCCTTCAAAAAGTATGAAGGCTCCCTAATAGCCTTCCAAGTATTATCATGCCCCCCCACAGAGCCCTCCAAATATTATAATCGCTTCCATATAGCATAATTCGCTCCATATAGTCCTTCATATTTTATAATGCATCATCCATAGTCCTCCATATAGTACTCTATATACTATAAAGCTCCCACATAGTCCTTTATATACTACAAAGTACTCCTCATAGACCTCCATATAGTATAAAGCACCCCCACAGTCCTATATTATATTGCACATCACATAGTCTTCCTATATTGTAATGTACAGCACATAGACTTCCATGAGTGTACACACTGATTAAAATAAAAAAGTAAATCTTCACCTCTCTCCTCAGTCCTCGCTGCTCTGCCTCACTGCACGTCTGTAGGGCGCTCTGTAATGCCATCATTGTGCCCAGCTGTGCTGAGCTGTCAGTAAGTGGCTGGGAAAATTGATTTAAACTGTAAGAGCGGCATTTGCAGGAGGCCCGCTTTGCCACCCAGCCTGGTGCACATATTGAGGGTCCCAAAGCATTGGGGGGGCACGCTATCTGCAGGGCGGCTGTCGCTCTCTATTTCCCAGCAGTTGGTGCCGCCTGAGGCAACACAGTCAGGTCACCTTATAGATGCACCCCAGCTATACTTTATGTGCTTCGGAGGCCCAGAGATTTTTTTCTCTCACAGAAAGTTACATTGATCAGTTCCTGAAACCTTACACTTCTTTATTTTTTTATACACTGATGCTAAATTTAGAAAAATAATGGAATTCAACATAATCTATATTTATTGTGCAACAGGTTCAACAGCACCAGCTGGAATGGGTATGTTTTATGCTAGCCCCAAGGTGCCTGGTGTGGGGATTATGAATTCTCCTTTAAGGTTGAGAAAATAGTACCGTAACCATTTTTCGCATCCTTTACAAGCAAATCTCTTTTTATCTTTTTATCATTTTGGTTTTCCTCCCAGTGTGTATCCATTCATTTTCTGTCAAAATACTTATCCCCAAATGTTCATTGTATCTGTCATGATCTCCACACTGCCTTTGTCCTTTACTAGGTTGTTGTGGAGATTGTCAGTCTGGGCTGGCTCTGTGATGCAAATCACCTGCATTCAGCTCACATTGATTAGACCTCTACTTAAACAAGCTTGCTGCCCTATTCAGTGTGAATTGTACACTTGCCTTTGGATGTGTATGATTGATCACTCTGTCATGTGAGCCAGACCCTGCCTGATTTGTTACCTTACTTGGACTTGACTCTCTGCTTGAGACCTGGATTCCTCTTTCTGCCTGTGTGGCGCCCCACTAAGAGTGCGTCACAAGAGGGTACTACACCCCTGACTGAAGGTGTCATATTCTCTGTTCTAGTAATGAGTAGGATAATCCTGAAGCTCCATCCACCACATGCAACACCTAGTGTTAGAGGACCAATTAGGCACCCGTTCCCAGGGTAACCGATCCTGGTGGGAGGAGAAGCTAGGGTATATAGCAGTGGGGAAAGCAGCAAGGAGTGAGAACAGCAGGAAGAGAATACCAGGAAGTTGAGAACAGAACAGTATAACAGTCAAGTCGTGACAGGAGAGAAGAACAGACACAGCTAACAGGGAGGGCACCTCAACCTGGTGGCCCAGAAGAGACAGAGAGAGGCCAAAGAATAGAGAGAATAACCTATTATCCTGGCCAGTCCACAGAACCCTGGAGTATCGGCTCCGACGTGGTCCAGCAGGTTCACCCCTGAACCACAGAACCCGGAGTGGTCGCAGTCTTTATAGGAGCTTGACCCACAAACCACCAACTACCGCAGCTATACCAGGAGCACCCACCATTGAAGGCCAGGGGCCGTGAGGGCAAAGCGGTGACCCAACCGAAGGCCCTCAGTGTTCCGAGGCGGGTATACAGAGCAGTGAAGAGAAGGGACAGACAGAGATAGAGAAAGGCACCTGTGGAGCTTTAGAGGGACACTACTCATTGCAGGAACCACCCGGGTCACTACCTGGCATTAAGAACTGCGTTACTTTGTATGCTGCAGAATACCCGAGTAAATACCCGTTCAGAGTGAACAGCGTGTCCGAACTTTATTCCAGAACTGTCATTCACGTGCATTGCTTTACAGAAATGACTGAGCTGCCCTATTCCACCATTACAGCTCACAGCTCCGGGGAACCCGCTCGTCCTGTAGGGAGCGACTCCATCTTGCTGCTGCCCATCATCCCTTTTACTATTTTATTTTTCCCCTTTTATTGACCACCGGGCCCACAGCCTCAGGCACCGAAACCGTGACCTACAGACTGCGCCTGAGAACTGAGTCCCCTGCTCCTCTGAATTCTGTTTTGTCCCTCTGGTTTCCTGACTTCGACTTGAATTGGACTTCGCTTCTGACTACCTCTAGCTGTTACTGCGCCATTTCCTAGATCTGATCTCTGATTGTTTTGACCTCACTTTACTACTGGTAAGTAGTAATATTATTATATTTACTTTCTGTTATTACAGTTTTGTTTTCTGCACTTCAGAGATTAGTTATTACTGTAGTGACAATTGACCATTTAATTTTTTTTCCCCGCCTATGGATCCGTTACGTGGTTTGTGTGATCAGGTGGAGGATCTGAATCAGTTAGTCCAAGAGCTGGCCTTGGAACAACACAAATTAGCAACCTCCCAAGCTCCGTTACAGGGCCAGATAGCTGGTGCTTTTCCTAATGCTCAGAATCTTTCTCCTCTGACCGCTGTCGTGACTTCTGAACCATCTGACGTATCTTTGAACCTGTTGTAGCATTCCCTGACAAATTTTTGAGGAAAAAGACCAGAATTTTCAAGGAGATTTGTTAATTATTTTTTACATTGCACCCTCAGTCCTCAGGGAATGAGTCACAGCAGGTGGGAATTATAATGTCACTTTTGCGGGAAGAGGGGGGTCCTCAGACCTTGGTCTTTTCCCTACCCTCTCTTGCTCCTGAACATCTTTCGGTGGACTCCTTTTTTGCCGCTTTAGGACAAAAGCTGTGTGGAGATCATGACAGTATCCCTTAAAATAAATCTTAAACAATTTAGCCAGGGTATAATTGGCTAATGTCCTCCTCTTTTCCAACTATATACACATCAAATCAATTATACATTTCTCAAAACTTTCCCCTCACTTTTTGCAAAAAATAGTGTCATTAGGAAAACTTGCCTAATGGGTTAAACTCCACCGTTTTGTAATTAATTTAGTCTCAAGGAAATATTTAATATACTCCAAACCTATAGAATGTGTACTAAAATCTGCAATTGTACTGACCATATAATCCTTAGTAGTTATACCAGAATTAACAGTGTTGATCTACATAGATTTAAATGTAATTTTCCATATATTACCAGAATTAATGGTGTTGTTTGATATATATTATTTATGATATAACATTGTATATTTGTCTAAGCAAATAGTGTGTATGATGAAACCTTAAAAGGGTTTTCAAATGAAAGACATCATAATAATGGTCTAATTGCTGGGTCTTCCATGATCATGAGAGCAAGGGACTAGATTAGACTAATGGCTAGTGCTATTAGTCCACTGTGCGTTTGTGCTGCATTTTGCTGCAGAAATCACCTGCATTTTTAAAAGTCCCAGTCAATTAACATTATCCTTTTTGGACTGCATTTTCCCCATAGACTCCATTCTTACCCCAGCAAAAGAGCATCACAAACAGATTGATATTCACACAGTCCGTTTCAGAATCTTTTTTCCTGTGATTTCAACAGCAAATACGCACCAATACTCACCCTCCCCAGCAATCCCACGGCGATCCCCAGTGATTCTTCCTCTGTGCACTGGCAGCAGCTATGTGTATCAAGCTTCCAGGACCTGTGCCATGTGACTGCTCATGTGAGTCAGGCTGTCACATGGTGCATAGACTCTGGAAGGACGATAAACAGACAGCTGGTGTTGGTGCATGGAAGAAGATATCAGCAGGGATATCACAGAAAAACATGTCCATTGGCACATAGCCTTAATCTTCTGTGATATACTTTTACTTTGTGTCAAAAAATGTCAACATTTAAACATTTTACATGGTAATGAGCCCATTTTGAGTTTTAAGTGGTAGTAAAATTTACCACAACATTTCCATCACCACTGCACTATATATTTCAATGGGCAAGGAAAACAAAATCATACCCTTGACACCATGGCCACTCTTTTTACTGCAATGAATGGCAGTGAAATTAATATTATATATATCACAATATATTTTTGAATGATGTATAATATTTTATTATAGATTGACTGAGTTTTATGTACATAACAATATTTAAAACATTTTTATATATTGTAATTATACATAGAAACGAATCCAAGAACATTTGTCATTGATATTACAGAGTTAATTTATATAGAAATTGGAGATCACCAGTTTTAAACCTAACCCGATTAACATCCATTATGTAACATTGATTTTATTGTTGTTTTTTTACCAAAACTGCAAATAAAATAAAAAGATGGAAACAAAATACAGATAGAAATTTTTTAAAGATGACCCCTTTAAGCAATGTTATATATTACCAGTTTCATTGTATTCCTTGTACAGCTTTCAAATCAGCAGTGTTAATACAACAATGGTACCGGCGCTATGTTGCCCAATTGGAAGTGAGGAGGAGATGCACTTGGAGTATCTTTCAATCAATAGAGTATACCGGAGAGCAGGAACAAATTAAGGTAATTTTCTCTATTCCAATTAGTTATTATTGTAATTTTTTTTTTAACTGTTAAATCGTTAACATTGAAAACAATCTTAATTGGAAAGCGTACCCTTTTAGTTCATTTATATCTACTATCTGCTCGATGTAAACATTACCTTCTTAAATCCAATTAATGCTGTGATGACCTAGATTTACAGGTATGATTTATTTAGTAGAACTTAATCTTGTTAACAACACATTTCTGAGCCCAGATTACTGAGGAAGATCTGTAGTTTGATTCAGTTTGTGTTCATTTTTATGACACCTTTTCTCAATTTTACTAGTTAAAATTGGGAAATTATTACTTCTTCGTATATAAACACTGCTGGAGGCCATTGCGTGATGTCAAGATCCAAAGAATAGGAAAATGGGGGAGTTGTCAAATTAATAAAAGTAATCTGCATAGAGCAGGAGAGGTAATATTGTAGGACAGGGACTTCTAAATAAAGGAGAACAATTTTTAGCATTTTAGAAAGATTCACCTTGCTTCTGTAACCACAAGCTGTGAGCTACAAGCGCTTAAACTTATAGAGATAGATAGATAGATAGATAGATAGATAGATAGATAGATAGATAGATAGATAGCACCAGTTCACATTGTGTCTTGAGTGCTGTGCAGTTTTTTTGCTTTGTGTATAAGATATGGAGTTGCTGGCTCCATGACTACACTTAGCACCCTCATCACCCACACGTGGTTTGAGGTTGAGATGGTGTCCACCCACCTAACAGTGGGACAGGGAGGAAAAGGAGGACAGGGATGTCAGCGCAGGACTCATCAGACCTGGGGGCACAGTGACGTGGTTGGTGAGCAAGCAGACATTGGCCAATATATGTACTAAGACCCCCAGAAAATAAAAATTAAGAATAATGAGTTTTTTGAAAAAATTTAAATTTTTTTCTCATTTTTTGCTTGTTAGCATATGTACGATATTGGTAGTAGTTGTGTGCTGCACTTTTTCCTTGGTATCTTGATAGATAGATAGATAGATAGATAGATAGATAGATAGATGTGTCTGAAGGATGTAAGAACGGATCTCTGTGCAAGCACTGATAGATAAGTTACTCGCTATCCTCTCTTCTCTTGCCTGACGAGCTGCATGTAATTAATCCAGAAAGGGTGACAATGGATAAACCTTAAGGTATTTTATTCACACTACCTTGATATGACGGGGTTAAAATTTCCAGGAAGATCAAGGGAAGGATGAGAGATACAAGATGGATGATGGAGGTAGCAAGATAGAGGTAGCAGGAAAATCCTCTCTTCAGTCCTGACGTATGCAGGATGGCACTGACCAGTAAGAAAGAATGTAAGGAAACAAGATAGGAGGAGTTACAGAAAGAAAGGCATGGTGGGAAATTAAGCTATAATACATAAAAACACATACGAGGGGGTTGAATGAAAAGTAATGCCTTCACCTTTGTAACTTCTCAGCAGATGGCAGCACAGGTATGGGGTAGGTACTAGACTGTTCAGTAGACTCTGCTTTACAGCTCCAGTTGGTGGGAAACCTTGTGTTGTTACAGGGTAAAGAATGGACCCATGCACAGACGGTCGGTCAATATGATTTAAGCAAAGTGCTGTCATTGAATTCTTGACAGCAAAAAATGTCACCCCTAAGCAAATTCATTAGAGAATGCAAGCTGTTTATGGTGATTGTGTTGATGTGAGCATTGTGCGTCATTGGGCCAGTAAGTTTAAAGATGGTGAGGCTGAAACATCTGACTTGCATGACAAAGAAAGAGTTAGAATTACTGTGAGAGCAACCACTGAGTTAAACATTAGAAACACTGACAGACTAATTCAGGATGATTCAGAGAGAAATTTCAAGCATAATCGACTGGTTGCAGAAGCAGAGCGTAGACGTCTTCTGTGACGGTTCAGAAAACCCGTTGATGGTAGAAGTGTATCCAATTGTCTGGTGATTAAGTGGAAAATTGAACATTGGTAATTGAATAGGACATTCTACAGATTATTTCTGCTTTTGAATTAAAATATTCCTATCAAAACCCAAGTTACGAAGGTGGAAGCATTACTTTTTACAGCTATTCCTATTTTTTTCACATATATATATATATATATATATATATATATATAGCCGTGGAGTGGTTGATGAGCAAACAGATATTGGCCAATATATGTACCAAGAACCCCAGTAAATAAAAAGTCAAGAATATTTAGTTTTTTGAAAAAAAAAAACGTACGTTTTTAAATTTTCTCCTCATATATAAATCGCTTATTAGCATGTGTACATTTTTGGTAGTAACTTAGTGCTGCAGTGAATTTTTTCTGCTTGTTTGTCCCAGCATCGCAGCTTGCACCAATTCACACCATATCTTGAGTGCTGTGCAGTTTTTTTTTCAATTTATAAATATATATATATATATATATATATATACTTAATATAAATACATACTTATTTATATATAGGGTATATATATATAATATAACTACCCTCTTATCTCCTGTTGGTTGTTTTTTTGTCCTTCCTCACTCTCAGGTCCTGGTTTTGGGAGTTTGAAGGTTCTGCGCAGGATCTTACTTGCTCCCAGCACTGCATTTTTCTGGACAGAAAGTTCAGATGTTGCTCCTGAAATCTGTTGTGACCACTTTTCCAGCTTAGTGGCCACTGCTCCTATCACCACTGAAATTACTGTTGCCTTCACCTTCCACATCTTCTCCAGTTGTTCTTTGAGGCCCTGGTATTTCTTCAACTTCTCATATTTCTTTTTTCTTATGTTACTGTCGTTTGGCACTGCCACATCTATTATCATTGTGGATTTCTGATCTTTGTTTGCTATCACAATATATGGTTGGTTAGCCAACACCTGCTTATCTGTCTGGGTCTTGAGGTTCAACAGGATTTTAGCCCTTTCATTCGCCACAGCCTTTTCTAGGGGTTTCCCCTGGACTTAGGGGGATCTAGCCCATATGTGTGGCACTGTGGATTACCCACTGCCACCTGACTGTCCAGCCCTCATGGGGTTAAATCCTCTCTCCCCCTCCTCCTCGCCTTACAGTGGCTGATTTGTTTGGCTGTCACCCCCCCTATTTGCCTAACCACGCCCACCTGTTATATATGCTCTGGGATTCAGCCATCTTGTCTTGTCCCCTGCTGCTTGCCCAAAGAGCAGTTTTGTCTCTCCTCCCATCTTAACCCAGGGCAGAATGGCTGCTGGAACAGATGGATCCGCTGGAACTGCGGTAAGGGAGAGAATCGTGAGGGAGGAGGCCGCCGGTTTCGCTGGGCTTTCAGCGTCCTTGGTGTCCTCTCTGGCGAGGCACAAAGGCGGCAGCATGGCTGACAGGAATCGTTCAAACCTTCCCGCCTGCTGCAGCATTTGAGCCAGGGGATATTTAGTGAGCAGAGCAGGCGCAGACCCTGCGCTCGCTCTGCTGTGGGGTCAGCCACCTCCACTTTGGGCCCAGCGTGACTGCACGCCCATCGTCAGACTGGGTAGCGCGGTGCAGCTGGCCGGCAGCAGGTGACATAATGTGCACCTCATGCTGCTGGGAATGTTCTGCACTCACCCTGGCTGCATGAGAGGGAGGTAGTTCAGGACACAGCAGCTAGATTCACTGCAGTATTCATGTTTTACACATAGTGCCTGCTCTTATCACCCCTCCCCCGACCTGGCCGAGCACACACACACACACACACAGAGATTTGGATCAGGAGCAGCAGCACTTATTTACACTGTGAGTCTCTCACAGACTACCAGCCCCTCCTCCAGGAGGCAGCTCCACTGTACATGAAGTGTCTATGCAGAGGGCTGTTCAGGTGCTTGTAAGTTGGGGCATTCAATTCCTTCCATATGTAAGCAGTGATCTTACACATGAATCAGTTAACCTCCCCCCACCCTGTCAATAATCAGCCACCTCTGTAACTAGAAGGAGGCAATATGCTCCCTGGCCCTGCAGCCCATGACACAGATCCCCTGCCCCAGCCATGACTTGTGGAGCAGGTAGACATGTTAGTGCAGATGTACAGCTAGTGTATCCCCTCTATTAGCTTCTTCTGAGGAGATGGATCTCTGGCCCATGAAAAGCATGGGTGCAGCACCCGGTCCTCAAGGTCCTCTTTATTACACAGCAGTGAGAGGAGCCTTCCATTAATGACTTCAGTTTTCATTGTACCTCAGTAGCTGTTGCTCCAGAGAGGATGGATGGATCCATCTTTCCTGTGGAGATTTATTCCTTTGCAGGGTTTTCCGTGGTGTCTCAGGACTGATCCGTATTTTTACCCGCGTCTCTCATTGGCGGAGGATTTATCAAGCTTCCAGTCCTGGTCTTGATGGTAAGTAGTGATATATTGGGGTAGGGGCAGAACTGGATTATGTAGCATGAGATGCACGATGGGGTTTAATGGAGAACAAATAGAGGAATGGTTATGAATGGTGACATGCAGATATAATAAACTTAAGTTGACTTTCAAAATTCGTAGCAAACACCCCCCTAATCCTTACAACACGCACATAAATAGATAGGGTATAGATGTATGTGTACGAATATGTATGCTTATGTATGTACATATATCTATGTGTTGGTACGTGCGTGTGTATGCACGTGCATGTGTATGTGTGTATGTATATGTATGCGCAGGTATGTATGTATATGTATATGTATATATATATATATATATATATACTAGATGGGTGCCCGATGCACAATGCATCGGGATTCTAGCAGAGCGAGTCTCTGACTCGCAATGGCCGCTTCGCGGCCAATGCTTCGCGCTGCTAAGGCGACTCGCCATGCCCGCTGCGCGGGCATAGCGAGTCGCCTTAGAACTGCTCGCAATGGCCTCTTCGCGGCCAATGCTTCGCGCCGCTAAGGCGACTCGCCATGCCCGCTGCGCGGGCATAGCGAGTCGCCTTAGAGCTGCTCGCAATGGCCGCTGCGCGGCCAATGCTTCGTTCGTATCCACATGACCACGGCGAGTCGCATGCGAGTGTGGTGCGCGAAATCCATTCGTGATTATATAATAGATATATATGTATATGTGAATATAGATATGTATGTGTATATTAAATAAATATAATTAAATAGTTATATATAGGACAACCCCCCTCTTATTGCGGTTTCCATTTTACAACGGGGTATGCAGACTACTCGCTCCCCTTATCCCATCCAGTCCAGTCATTATTAGCAATAACCCTGTTGAGGCGTTTTGTAGTTCTTTTCACCCCAGGCCGCGCAATTCCTTATATTTTAGGCTGCCCAGCTACTGGGGACCAATCCGGTTTCCTTTTGACCCTCCAACGCTCCTGTACTGCCCACCACCTTCCTCATCCATCGGGCGATTGATACGTTATCACAATTCCTGATGTTTCTAGAGACATTCACATGCCTGCACTTCCCATAGGATCTTTGGGTCATATTGTGTCGTGTGCAATTCTTCCCAAAGCCAAACCAATTCGTCGGGTTCAGAAGATAATCTCCGACAATGGTTTTGTGGTTTGTTTTTCAATAAAAAAAAAAAAATTTAATAAAATAAAATAATAATAAATAATAAAATAAATAAATAAATAAAATATAATAAAAATAAAAAATATATATATATAAATGAAATGAGATTCCGCAGGTAATTTCCCTAAATGTTTCTCTTGCCCATTTAAGCTCCTCGGGGTAGATGCTCAGCACGCCGGTTTACTTATTGTAGCGTGCCTGGTCATGGTAACTGTATACTTTTAGTCATCACCAGCCAGCATGGGGCGTCAGGCCTCACCGCATAAGCGGTTGTTGTACACCAAGATGGACTTGGAAAACTTTAAACCCATCCTACGGGATATTGTTATAGGACATACCATGAAAGTTATATAAATAAATAATTAATTAATTTAATAAATGAATAATAAAATAAATAAGCGCACAGCTTGTGCGGCCCGGAAATAGGTTATTTTTCACAAGAAAACTAGGTATGTTACATTGCCGAATGAGCTTTGCTTGGTTAAGTGTCGGTATCTGTTCTTTCGGGACGAGTAAAATGAATTATTAAAAAAAAAATAAAAAGAGCAAAGAAGCACATTTCATTTTATGATTCTGAGTGTTTTTTAGGTTTTAGAGTTGATTTTCACTCGGAAAACGCTGGTCAATTTGATTCTGCGAGTGCCATACGCACCTCAGGCTAATTCTAGTCATTGGCATTGGTTCCTGGAGCACCTCAGCGGTATCCTGAAGCGTCAGCTGTGAGGTCTGCAGGATACCACCTAGTGGTCGCTCGTGGTCAAGGATCTGACATGATTGTAGCTGTAATATGATGGCCTTTGACATTTTGTTTAGGGGCTGTCATGCTTGGGTTATCAGTAATGTGGTACCTGACTTCTGTTTGTTTCATTTCAGAATTCTGGGAATTGCGTAGTACTGTTAAACTGGAAAGTGTTTATTGACCGGTTTCCATTTGAAGGTGCTGGAACCCATCTGTGGTCACGGGCAGCTTTTCCTGATACTGTGGAGCTTATGGCATTCTGGATCTATTTAAAGATGCTGAACGGGAAGCTGTTTGATTACCTGTTGTTTATCTGGAGGGTGCCATACTCCGGATATTGCCAGTGATCTGTTACTGCGGAACTTATGGTAAGATCTGGTCTACACGGGATACATAGTGGGGTTTATCCATTTTGTTCTAGGATTCCTCAACATGGGAGGCCACTGGTCATTCCATTGCATGCCGGCGACCCAGGTTTGTCCAACTCGGTGGTAAATATTCATTATCAGTTCGTTGACAATAAAGGTATGGTAGGGGAGGCAGCAGGTTTGGTGTGAATGATATGTCTTGCTGTTTCTTTATCGGAAGTATTGTTACAGTGATATTACCGGGCTGCTTTTAGCCGCAGCTTACGGCTTTGAAACTGAGCGCATCCAAGGGACTCCCCCCCCCCCCCCCTGTCAAGTTTTCTACCCTCACACATGCATATGGAGGGGGTATCATTTTCTTCCCAAGGAATTTGGTATCAATTCAGCTGGGTAAGAGTGGTTACTAAACTGCGCAGCAGGGGTGACTCAATGTGTAGAGCTAGTGTGTGGTCTGCGCGGCATCCTTCTTTGAGTTCCTGACATTTGGGTAAATTGCTATGGTGTGAGACTGTTAGCGAATGTTATTATAGGAGTATTTGTAGGGAATGCTTTGGTACGGTACGTATAAGTAGTAGGTACGGGTGTGGGTGACGTCCATATGGGCATTCGGCTGTGTGTGGGAGTACACGGATATAAGAATGTGTGTGCATATGGGTATATGTGTGTGCATGTATGTATGTATATTTACATATACATATATATATATGGGTATACGCTGGTGCATCTCTGGTGTGTCGGAATATAGTTTAGGAATTGAGTTGTTTAGGTGTTTCAAGGCTTGAAGTGAATGCGGGTTATGTGGAGCCATTACGGGTGGGTGATACGTTCTGGGTGTTTGTTTTGCTAGCGCTGATGATTGTGGCTTGCTGCTAACATGAACTTTACAGTCCTTGTCTCGGAAAAGTGAAATAGAAAGAATGTATTAAATAATAATTAAAATAAAAAAAAAAAAAAAAAAAAAGGAAATGGAAGAATGAGAGTCATTTCTTTACAATATTGTTTTTGTGCGATGGTGAGATTGCTAACTGTTGTTTCTTTTCAGATGGTGTCGGTCCTTCGTAAGAAGATGTTGGGCCATGGTGTATACAGTGTATTTATATATCTGGGCCGCTCGGTGGGTAGAAATTTCCACTGGAGGAAGATCAATTGGTTTTTGGGCTCGAAGTTCATTGGGAAGGAAGGAGTTACAATGGTGTTGAATGACGACCGAGCTAGTGTAATTGCTAGGCCCCTTCCGGCCTGGTCGTCCTCATCATCCGAATGGGTCATGGCATCCTCGGCCTTGTTTTACCTTGTGGAGCTGTTGTAATATACAAGAGCTGATATGGTTAAATTCCCCTTTTTTGAATTGGAGTCAGTTATTTGCATGGTCATTCCCAGCATAGTCCAGCCAGGCGCCTGGAAGGAATTTTGTGCCAGGATATGATTGGTTTACCTTTGTAGCCGCTTTCCATTTTTCGTTAATTCGAGGGGTTGTGATACTTATCATTGCCAACTGCATTGGTATACACCAGTACGGTGAGAATCTGACCCTAGTTCCTTGAAGCTGCCTGACGGAGTGCATTTGAATGGTATTGGCACTGATATTTTCTTGTCCATGCTCCGGGTTGGTTTTGAACAAGCCTTGTGCTCTCTCCTGGTGGGGGTCGCAGCTCAGGCGTTGCTTTCGCTCCTCCGTGGCGGTGGAGAGAGTGATTTGAGAGTTATCCTGCGCTGGACGGCCAGTGGCAGACGACTCCTGCACTCACGTGATCTGGCGGATTTGTGCCTTGCTTGAGCTGCGGCCTTTGATTATCCACAAAAGAAAAAAGTAATACACAATGAATGTGTTTACAACAAGTCATGAGTAAGGTGTTATGTTGATACCTCTCATTAAAGAATTGAAAAGTAACTGTTGTTGGTGTGCTTTCTGTGCGGCGAGGGGAGGGGAATTGATGATGGGTCTGGACAGTCTGTGTGGCACTGTGGATTACCCACTGCCACCTGACTGTCCAGCCCTCATGGGGTTAAATCCTCTCTCCCCCTCCTCCTCGCCTTACAGTGGCTGATTTGTTTGGCTGTCACCCCCCCTATTTGCCTAACCACGCCCACCTGTTATATATGCTCTGGATTCAGCCATCTTGTCTTGTCCCTGCTGCTTGCCCAAAGAGCAGTTTCCCACCCTCCCTCCCTGTTGTTAGAATTTTGAGGTTGTCGCAGCGGTGGAGAGAGTGATTTGAGAGTTATCCTGCGCTGGACGGCCAGTGGCAGACGACTCCTGCACTCACGTGATCTGGCGGATTTGTGCCTTGCTTGAGCTGCGGCCTTTGATTATCCACAAAAGAAAAAAGTAATACACAATGAATGTGTTTACAACAAGTCATGAGTAAGGTGTTATGTTGATACCTCTCATTAAAGAATTGAAAAGTAACTGTTGTTGGTGTGCTTTCTGTGCGGCGAGGGGAGGGGAATTGATGATGGGTCTGGACAGTCTACTGTAGAGGTGTTCCTGTATACTTTTCTCACTACTTGGTTGTGGTGTTCGATGTACACTGTTCCTGCTTGCAGTTCGCATCCTGCCACTATGTGTTTGACTGTTTTTGAGGTTTCTTTAAATAGTCTGCACCTTGGGTATTGTTTTATGTGGTAGATCCCTGCTTGTATGAATCTGGTATTTAGTGTCTGCTCTTGTGCTACTATTATTAGTGCTTCTGTGCTGTTTTGGAGTCCATCCTATGCATCGGCTTGTCTTGCCATGGCACTTCATGTTCCTGTTCTTCCTTCCATGACTGTTGTTGCTACTGCCTTAGTCTCTGTCTTAGGCCATTTTTCTGATGTATTCCTGGATACTCTTTGTTTCGTATGTGATGGTGGCTTGGACGCCTATCAAACATTGACCACTCTCCTTTCTGTTGGTATACAATCTTTGGGTGTTAGACTTGGGGTGGGAAGCTCCATACATTGTAAGGAGCGTCTGTGTCTTCACTTCTGCAGCTTCAATCTCTTCCTTTGGCCAGCACACTATGCCAGCAGGGTATCTGATAACTGTCAGGACGTATGTATTGATGGCATGAATCTTATTCTTCCCATTGAGCTGACTCTTCAATATCTATCTCACCCTTTGATGGTGTTTGGATGTTGCTGCAATTATTGCCTCCCTATCATGGTTACCGTATCCCTGTGGGATGCTGAGATACTTGTATTAGGTCTGTATATCTGCTATGTGCTCTGCTAGTAGTTCTACTCTATCAGTCTTGACTACCTTGTCTCTCTTTATCACCAAGCAGCCACACTTCTCCAGTCTGAAGGGCATCCTGGTGTCTTTTCTGTAGTTCCATGTCAGGTGAATCAGACTGAGGGGGTTCATGCCAATGCAGAACAGTAATGGAAACAGTGAATCACCTTGGTATAGTCCATATTTGATGCCCACATATACTAGGTATCTTGATTTAACTTCCAGTGTTGTCCTCCATAGCCCCATTGAATTTCTGAGCAAGATTCTTCATGTCCTGTTGATATTGTAGAGTGCCATTCACAAATCCATGTGTGTGGCATTGAGTAGCAACTCTCTGTAGTCAACCCAGGCTGTACTGAGATTGATCTGTCTGGATCGTGAGTCTTGAGCAACTGCTCTATCTACTAGCATATTTATATATATATATTATAAAGTAAGGATGGGTGAAACCAAACTGAAAATTTCAGGGTCCATACCGAACACCTAGTGTTCGGGCACAAACCTTGAATGCGAACTTCCCTGAGAAGTCTATGCTGCATTTTGGGATCGCGTTTGGCTAGGGAGCTGTATAAATAAACAAAATAGTGATTGATCAACAGCTCATAGTTACCGGGTCCGTGTGATTGTACTTCCGGGGATGCTCATTACCTTTTGGATTATTCACTGATGAGCAATACAACATCAATTACAGATGCAGTCACAGAGGGTGGGCATCTGTGATTAGCTGTTGGAGTAACCTGGAAACAGCCCATACATTCTAGCATCTAGCTGCTTACTAGCACCTATATGCTACAATGTATGGGCTATTTTCAGGTTGCTGCACTGACTCCAACAGCCAATCACAAATGCCCACTCTCTGTGACAGCGTCTGTGATTTAAGATAGGGGTGAGAATGCGCAAAATAGGGTCTTATCATTTAGGAGACAGGTTTAATATGATGAAATCAAGGAACTGCTCACCTGATAAGGTTGTGTAGCACACAACCGGCATGATCGCTCAGAACAATACAGCTGCTGCCAGGACCGTACCTCCACTGGTCACTGTGGTCACGATAAGCTTCTGCAGGACAAAGTACCTCGTAGTCCGAGCTGCTGTGATCATATGATAGAAAAAACAGATACAGCGGTATGTTTGGGTATAGTGGTAGCTGTTTATTTTCCGACGCGTTTCGGAGTCGTATCCCGAACTCCTTCCTCAGGGACTGTGATTGGCTGTTGTGCTCCTTACCCATTGGATGAAATCATAGAAGTATAAATATAAATCACAAAAAAAGAAAACAGACCAGCGGCACTCACCATAGTTGAATCTTCTGTTTCTGGTTCCAGCAGGACCAGTTGAAGCAGCTGTCTGCTGCGAGACAGTCACCGTCGTCCAACTGACGTCCCTGCACCTCCCTCCCCTACAGCACGATTTCCTCATGTAACTTTGTTGGAATCGTTAAATAAACAGAAGATTCAACTATGGTGAGTGCCGCTGGTCTGTTTTCTTTTTTTGTGATATAATTACACTTACCTTTAGCGGGCACCACCTGATATTGTGCTATCAATCATTTGGACTGATTCTTACCACGGATAGTTCCCTTTACCTCTGTGCTTAGAGTTTTGATAAATATAAATAATTAAAAAAAATGCATAGAGCTTCACAGAATTTTTGACTCTCTGCACAAATAAAGCGGACACCTACGGGCTACCACTCCAAACTGCCTGGCTTTACCATGGCTGGCAATGAAAATACAAGGTAGCCCATTATTTTTTTTAATCATTTAAATTAGTAATTTAAAAAAATGTGTGGGCTTTGCCTTATTTTCGATGGCAGCTAGGGGCTGGAATTGTTGTCATGGTGAGGCCCATAGTTACTTGACCCTTCTAGGCTAAAGAATAGCAGCCTGCAGCTGTCCCAGAAATTGGCGCATTCATTAGAAGCGTCAAGTCCTGGCGCTTTACTCGACTCTTCCTGATGCCCTGGTGTGGTGGCATCGGGGTGATAGAAGGGGTTAGTGACAGCTGATGATTGACAGCTTGTCATTATGCTCAGACTGATTATGAAACCAGGCCATTATCAATCCTGAGAGGAAATAGTCAGTGTAGATTTGGTGTGCCCGCTAAATAACTCAGCACACAGAGATAGTGAAAGAGGGTCACATTAGTAGTGGAAAACAAGTAGATGGTAAGATGCACTGGACTGTTTGCCCACACCAGATGACTATCCTTGGTTTGAACAGTGATTTTGTGTCAACAGTGCCCCTTTAAGTCAAAGCACCATCATCACTTGTACATGCTAACTTTACTCCATCTGATATTCTCATCTACTTCCAATTTTATTTATTTCAGTTTTTGTATGTTTGCAGCTTTATGATTTTTTCAATTTCCTAATGGATCACTTTGCTCCAAACAACAGCAAGGAAAGTAAGTACCTCTTCAGTTTTTTAAAATTTATATGATATGCAACTAACGTCAAACTACAAACCGATGCGTCATATTAACTAATCCTGAAACAGCAGCTCATATTGGGTAATAAATGTGGTGTATCTTGATGATATATAATCCATATGGAAATTGATAGTCTGATACTAGTAGGCTGATTATAAAGAAATGTCAGTGATAAACTTACAGGGGACATGTCAGCAAGATATTAGACCCCTAACTAAAGGCTTGAATGTAAGACCCCTTTAATGCTTATCATAATTTCATTCTCAAGTGCAGTGAGGGGGCCACTACATTATCAGTTCTGCTGTGCTCTCTTACATTATATCTCAGCCGGTCTCACGTTTTTGATTGACAGGTCACTGTTCTCTCAATGACATGTTTTCACTGTGCAGGGGCTGTCATTGCCTGAGTTTATGTACTCAGAATAGGCGGCTCTCACATTAGGAGCTCACAGCGCACGCATCGCCTCTGCTGATAAAATAAATCTGGAAAAATATGACGCCTGCTCAGTGGCTCCTTATGATATTGCGGGATCAGGTCCATTGATCCACAACATAATTAGAAGCTCACTCCGTAACTGCCATCCCTGCTAATGAAACAAACCCAGGCAGTGACGGTGCCTGTGCAGTGAAGATATGTCACTGATAGAAGAGTGACTTCTCAATCACACACCAGAAGCCAGTGATAGGTAATAAAAATGAAGAGGGCACAGAAATCAGAGCTGGTAGTGTAGTGCCCACCCCATTGCACTTGAGTTTAAAATTTCAAGGATGGATTTTTAAAAAATGCCCATATGTAGGATCTATACCTCACAGTTTGCTTCACATAGTTAATTATATACAATGCCAAATAAATCGGCAGCAAATTTTCCTATTCTTTCATTACTTGTAATTTCAATTGCAGAATCTGCACCAAAATTCTGCCTTAAAGAGAACCTGTCACCTGGATCTAAGCCCCTACACTATCACTACCTGTCCCTGCACCTTCCTAGCTGCTCCCTATCTATCCCTCTCTGAGCTAAAGGGGCCCTATAAAACTGGAGAAAAATAACTTATAACTTACAGCAGTCCCTGAGGCTGGGGACTGAAAAGGCGGCGCCAGGCTCCATTCAGCACTCCTCCATGCAGCAGCGCACGCCTCGCTGGGCAGCATTTTTGTTTATTCATCGCTGCCTCTCTCATTTGGAATCTCCCGCCCTATTTACACCTATCAAGCCCCGGCCGCTACGTCACATCCTGCGCGGTGCATTATGGAGCCAATCACGTGATCGGCCCAGTGCATTATGGGCTTGATTACATGATCGCCCGGCTTCAATTAAGCGCATTGCGCATGCGTGGAGCCTGGCCGATCACGTGATCAAGCCCATAAAGCACTGGGCCGATCATGTGATCGGCCCCATAATGCACCGTGCCGGATGTGATGTAGCGGCCGAGGCATGATAGGTGTAAAGAGGGCGGGAGATTCCAAATGAAGGAGGTGGCGATGAAGAAACAATAATGCCGCCCAGTGGGGCATGCGCTGCTGCATGGAGGAGTGCTAAATGGAGCCTGGCGCCGTCTTTTCAGTCCCCAGCCTCAGAAACTGCTGTAAGTTATAAGTTATTTTTCTGCTGTTTTATAAGGCCCATTTATCTCAGAGAGAGATAGATAGGGAGCAGCTAGGAAGGTGTAGGGACAGGTAGTGATAGTATAGGGGCTTAGATCCAGGTGACAGGTTCCCTTTAAAGTATGATACAATGTTTGCAAATTTAAGTTTAAAGAGGACCTGTCATCCCCCTGTTT
Organism: Allobates femoralis; assembly: GCA_033576535.1. NCBI lineage: Eukaryota > Metazoa > Chordata > Amphibia > Anura > Aromobatidae > Allobates > Allobates femoralis. Next base: position 292,725,250 of record JARQOC010000003.1, read on the forward strand.
TTTTTTTTAAGTGACAGTACCACTGAATGCAGCATGTATGCTTCATTCAGGGAAGCTGTGTACTAAGGCTCTAGCCCCCCTGTACCCCACAAAAAATCACTTTGCAAACTTTAGATGAGTGGCAAGTAGTAGGTGTGGGCAATATGAAAATCAGACATGAAACCAGAAAAGAAAGGGACAAGTTGACTTGCATTGTGTATCTCTGTTGCCAGAACGGAATAAGGCCTACAAAGAAAAGAACATAGTACCTATAGTCAAATATGGTGGAGGTTGAAAGATGTTTTGGGGTTGTTTTACTGCCTCTGGCACTGGGTGCCTTGACTGTGTGCAAGGCATCATAAAATCTGAAGATTATCAAAAGATTTTGGGTCACAATGTAGTGTCAATTTTAAGGGCGCCAACACTTTCGGCAATGACTGTGTATATTGAGGAATTTGCAACAGGGTGAATATAAAAAAAATAAACTTTAAACTAGAAATGGCTCAAAATATGTCTTATATAACATGTAATTCTTTAACCTTTGCAAGGGGACTTTATTTGCCGTATGTTTACTGAGGAGGAAAACCTAAAAGACACTGAACTAGAAAAATATTGTGACTATGAATCAATAGAGGTGCCAGTGTCTTACACAGGTCCACAACTGACATTCCCCTTAAAGCCTAGTCATGCAGCGGCCTTAGTGGAAGCTTTCAAACAGAAGCAAGTAAGTATAACTTGATCTTCTTACTTAGTAATTCTTTTAGTGGATGTAAGATGATTTAAAACTATTTACTTTGTCTATGTCGAGTTTTAAGACCCTAGTGAACCTTCAAAAGTGAAAGATTACTCTCAGATCTCCCATAAACAAAAAAGACACTCTAGCAACAAAAAGTGACAAAGTACCTGACATAGAGCCCCTGGTCCCTTTCTGTCTACATCACATTATAACTATAATAGTTTCAACCACACTAATGCCACCAAAATACTGAAATCCACAATACGCAACACATTGTATTTTAAAGCCATGCAACCATACAACATGTATATGCCAGAAATCAATAGAAAAGGCATCCAGCTCACGTCATAATAAAATCTTCAAACTTTATTTTCAGAAGTTTAAAACATAGTATTTCTATGGATTTCTGAGTTTACCTGCATTCCTTGCAGCAAGTCACCTCTTCCGTCAGTGTGAAGTGTTGCACTTTGGGAATCAATGTCGGTGAGCTGGTCATTTGGACTGTGCTTCCACATATATATGCCAATATCCTCATAATAGTGCCACCAACCAGTTACATCACTGTGCCCTAACAGTGTCTGTTTCCTGCTCATTAAAGACTGACAGTGAAGCAAAGAGTAATCCACTCTCATGTTTGACTCAGTTTGGGTCCTCTGTCCATGACCCTTTTGCCTATTTGCCTAAATGACTGCATGTACAGGATACTGATGCAGGATTCACATACCTATAGACCTCCATATTCATTAATGGGAACCTGTTGTGTAAAAAAAAATGCTACTAGCCTGCAGATATGGGGTCATGGTGTGTGGATCAGTGTGTGATCAGTATATTATCAGTGTTTCATCATTGATTTTCATGTATGAATAAATAATTAAATTGCAAAGATTCTCCTATCCTTTGCAATATTAATCATGGACAGCACATGGATCCCATCAGAGAATTTCATGGATGCATAGACTTTTATTGTCACTTATCATTCATGCTACCAGGAAAACACAGGCATCACTTTGAGATTTTTGCATGGACACACAGTCTGTGAAAAATCACGGACATGTGAACAGCACCATAGACTATAGTGGGTACGTGTTGCATCTGTTAGAACACGGACATCTGAATGAGTCTTTATAGAGAACACAGAAATGCTTGGCTGAGTAAGGCTGCCTTCACATTTGCGTATGTGAACGCAGCTTATGCTGCGTTCCCATACGCATTCAAACGCATGCGCACTGCGTTCCTATGTTTAACATAGGAACGCATAGTGCCTGCGTTTGGCAGCGTTTGCTGCGTTCGGGTGCGGATGCGGACGATATCTGCTCCTTCTGGTGTCCCGCGTCCGCACCCGGGACGCAGCATGTCGCGTCCCTGGTGCGGGCGAGAGTGTGTGATTTGTGCGCAGGCATCCGCATGCGCACAGATCACTAATGGCGGGCAATGAGAGCGCACGGCGGTCTGCAAGCATCTGCAGACCGCCGTGCGCTCCATTATAAACATAGGGACCGCGGTCTGCATGCAGATGCTTGCAGATGCATCTGCAAAACGCTGCAGATGCATCTGCAAGTCTGAAGGCAGCCTGAGGCTGCCTTCAGATTGCAGATGCTTGCAGACCGCCGTGCGCTCCATTATAAACATAGGGGCTGCCGTCTGCATGCAGATGCTTGCAGATGCCTCCGCAAAACGCTGCGGAGGCATCTGCAAATCTGAAGGCAGCCTAAGCGGTCTTATATGTGAGAACCAAGGGATTGACTCAGGATACAGCAGGTTACAAACGAGAAATAGAGCCAGACGATTACTGTCAAAAAGATCCTTTACTTATGAACCAAGGTGATATAACATGAATCAAACAGACGTTCTATGCAAAGTTTACCACCAGAAATATTTCAATACACTTGGCCCGAAGTACCGAGATCAAAGTGCTGTCTTGAAGACTCCCTGTAGTGTAAATAGATTCACTGAAGCCATTTACTCAGCAGGGCTAGTCTGTGGACCAGCACAATGATTAACAATCTTAACATGTCCTTGTCCCCTCCCTTCCCCCTTCACCACTCACTACAGGAAAGATAGCCGGGTATCGAACGCTCTGCACAATATAAGTCTTGTTCAGTCTAGTACAGGCCTGTCAAACAGGCAGTAGCCCGTTACCTCAATTTGGTGTCAAAAATTGTATACATGCGGCCTGATCATAGGTCCACAAGAGTTCTGTCAAATACCGACAGAAAAGCAATTTCTTCGGCGACTGAATCACCCTTGAGCAGCCTCTTTAAAAACAGGATGAACCATCCAGTCTCGCATTGGAAACACCCGGAGATGTCCGTTTTGATATGATTCTCCCACTGACAACAAGCTCCAGCTTCTACTTAATGGAAAAACCGTCACAGTCCAACAAACTAACACACAGTATCGATCAGTCCCAAGAGAGCTGGCCAGCGGAAGAAGAGCTTGCCACCACAAGTCCACACGTTACTCGTTTGCGGTCCACACTGCTGCGGACATGCCGGAGCAGAGCCCTTTATCCAGTCTGATCAGGGGTCCCTCTTGTGGGCAGACTAAGACACCTCAGGTTCCAACACTGCCGACGTCACCTGCACACTATCAAGTGCGTATGGTAGAATCAGGAGATGTACGGTAGCTGTCTTCCTGACAATTTGTCCAATAGCTATCTTAAGCATGGCAAAAATACATTATATATATTATAAGCCCTCTTTTTGTGTGTCTTTCAGTCTTACATGATAAGGTAGGTAAGGTAGGTAAATAATGATAGGTAAAAAACTAGAGATGTATGCTTCCAAAAGGGGTTTTATTCTCTCTCGCTCTTCTTCCTAGTAGCAGCTCCATGCACGTTATGTGTTACATCTTTTACATGAAACAAGGAAACATCTCAAACTGTTACCAAACATAAAGCGAGTTACAAGCAGTTACAGCAAGGAAATCACTATATGTGGTAAGAGTTTGTGTATTTTCATGACTGAATGAAATATTATATGTTATAGGAACTGACCCATTATCTTATTACTAATCATACACCACCACATGGTTGGCTATGTCTACAGTGTCCATTCCCAATATAAGAGAAGCATCAATATTCTAATGATTGAAGAATTTTTTTGTATATCTGTGACACATGCAGATATATATATTTTATTTTATTATATTATGTCCTTAGTGGACATGGACTAATGTAATGGACCTTGATTTCCAAATGAAATGCTAAATTTACTTTCATCTGAAAACACCTTGAACCACTGAGCAGCAGTCCAGTTCTTTTTCTCCTTAGCCCAGGTAGGACGCTTCTTGCGCTGTCTATTGGTCATGAATGGCTTGACACAAGGAATGTGACAGTTGTAGCCAATGTCCTGAATACGTTTGTGTGTAGCTCTTGAAACACTGATTCCAGCAGCAGTCCACTCCTTGTGAATCTCTTCCAAATTTTTAAATGGCCTTTTCTTAACAATCCTTTCAAGGCAGCGGTTATCCCGGTTGCTTGTGACCTTATTCCACCACAAGTTTTCTATTCACTCAACTTTCCATTAATATGCTTGGATATAGCACTCAATGAACAGCCAGCATCTTTTGCAATGACCTTTTGTGGCTTACCTTCCTTGTGGAGTGTGTCAATGACTGCCTTCTGGACATCTGTCAAGTCAGCAGTCTTCCCTATGATTGTGTAGGCTAATAAACCAGATTAAGGGACCATTCTAAACACTTGGTAAGCGTTTTCAGGTGTTTTGTGTTAATTATTCTAATTTTCTGAGATAATAAATTTAGAATTTTTATTGGTTGTAAGCCAAAAACATTTGAAAAATATCCCTCTGTTTGTAATGACTCTATATAATATATACATTTCACTTTATGTATTGAAGCACTGAAATAAATTGACTTTTTGATGATATTCTAATTTATTGAGATGCACTTGTAAATAGTACTAACCATATGTTATACATTAAACAACATGTATAAATGACCAGATCTGACTCAAAGGTGTTATAGTACAAAGAATCATATGATAAGATAACCTGAGCAAATATACATAGCCACAATCAGGGGTATAACGATCAGGTTCGCGGCTGTGATCGGGTCCAGGGTTACAGGGGCCTGCTGATTCCAGTGCCTACTACAGCTGGATCTAAGTCATCTGGATGCCGGAAGTGATAGACAGGACAGTGCAATTATGTAACTGCCCCCCTGTGCACTGTCTCTGCCCCCCTGTACACTGTCTCTGCCTCCCTGTGCATACTCTCTCTGCCCTGTGTGCTCTTTCTGCTCCTCTGTGCACTCTCTCTGCCCCGATTGTGCTCTATCTGCCCCCTGTGCAGTGTGCACTCTCTCTGCCCCCCTGTACAACACACTGCAACCATCTTTGTATACCCAGGTGTTCAAAGATGGCTGCGGCATGATTAAATGCACATGCATGCCAGAAATGCACATGCGCAGTTACTAAGGCGGCGGTGTGTGCAGCAGTGAGGTCCAGAAGGCTGTGGGTGGCGACGTATGGCGGCGGTTGCAGGTGTTGGCAGAACCGCAGGCGGTGCTGTGAAATGAGCTAGCACCACCAGCTGGCACCATATTTGCACATCCATCACTGGGGTGTGCAAATATGGCTGCCGCCAGTGCATGATGCATGAACATCGGGACGGAAGTGGATGACAGAAAGGATATTGCGTTTATGCAAGTGGATTATTAACACTGTCTAATTAAATGCAAATATCAATTGATCAGTTTAATAGGGGAGGGGAAATAATAATTACTGATAGGACTGTTATAAGTCTCCAACAATAATGGAGGTGGAGGAGAATATCCTCATAAAGCAAATAGATGAAGCAGCGACTCAGGGAGAAGTCATTATTATGGGGGACTTCAACTACCCTATAATACATTGGGGAACAGAAACCTGCAGTTCCAGCAAAGGTAATAAGTTTTTGACAACTATAAGAGACAATTACCTTTCACAACTGGTTTAGGACCCAACAAGAAGCTACAAGGACACTAAACTTCAGGAAGGCAAATTTTCAACGGTTGAGAGATGATCTTAGTGCAATAAACTGGGACGATGTCCTGAGACATAAAAGTACACAACACAAATGGGAGACGTTTATTATCATCCTGAATAGGACCTGTGCACAATATATACCCTATGGGAATAAGCATGCTAGAAATAGGAGGAAACCACTATGGCTAAATAAGACTGTAAGAGCCGCAATAAGTGACAAAAAGAAAGCATTTAGGGAATTAAAGCAAGTAGGTAGTGATGAGGCATTAAATAAATACAAAAAATTAAATAGCATCTGTAAAAAGCAAATCAAGGCAGCAAACATGGAGACTCATTGCCAGAGAAAGTAAAAATAATCCCAAAATATTCTTTAACTACATAAATAGTAAGAAACTAAAAAATGACTGTGTTGGCCCCCTTAAAAATAGTCTGGGTGAAATGGTGTATGAGGATGAAGAAAAAGCCAATATGCTAAAAGACTTTTTGCAACAGTATTTACACAAGAATATCCCATGACAGACAACATGATCAGTGATAACAAAAACTCTCCATTAAATGTAACCTGCTTAACACACCAGGAAGTACGGCACCATCTAAAAATCACTAAAGTTGACAAATCCCCAGGCCCGGATGGGATACACTCCAGAGTACTGTAAGAATTAAGTACTGTCATAGATAAACCATTATTTTTAATATTTAAAGATTCATTAATAACAGGGTCTGTACCACAGGACTGGTGTATAGCAAATGAGGTGCCAATATTCAAAAAGGGGACAAAAACTGAACTTGGAAATTATAGGCCAGTAAGCTTAACCTCTCCTCCTGTGAGTAAAATCCTAGAGGGTTTTCTAAGAGATGCTATACTGGAGTATCTGAAGAAAAATAACCTCATGACCCAATAATCTAATAAGCTTCTATGAAGAGGTAAGTTCTGGACTGGACCAAAGAAATGCAGTGGATGTGGTGTATATGGACTTTTCAAAAGCTTTTGATACAGTGCCACACCAAAGGTTGATACATAAAATGAGAGCAATGGGGATAGGGGAAAATACTTGTAAGTGGGTTAAGAACTGGCTAGGTGATAGGAAACAAAGGGTGGTTATTAACAGAACACACTCAGAATGGGTCACAGTTAACAGTGGGGTACCACAGGGGTCAGTGTTGGGCCTGCTTCTTTTTAACATATTTATTTATGACCTTGTAGGGGGCATATAGAGTAGAACCTCAATATTTGCAGATGACACTAAACTCTGCAGGGTAATCAATACAGAGGAGGACAATTTTATATTACAGGAGGAATTATGTAAACTAGAAGTTTGGGCTGATAAATGGCAAATGGGCTTTAATGGGGATAAATTTAAGGTCATGCACTTGGGCAGAGGAAATAAAATGTATAATTATGTGCTTAATTGTAAAACACTGGGCAAAACCACCACTGAAAAAGACCTGGGTCTATGTGTAGATGATAAACTCACATTTAGTGCCCAGTGTCAGGCAGCTAGTGCAAAGGCAAATAAAATAATGGGATGCATTAAAAGAGGCATAGATGCTCATGAGGAGTACATAGTTTTACCTCTATTCAAGTCACTAGTTGACCACACTTAGAATACTGTGTACAATTCTGGTCTCCGGTGTATAAGAAAGACATAGCTGAACTAGAACGGGTGCAGAGAAGAGCGACCAAGGTTATTAGAGGACTGAGGGGTATGCAATACCAAGAAAGGTTATTAAACTTGGGGTTATTTAGCTTGGAAACATGAAGGCTTAGGGGTGATCTTATAAGAATGTATAAATATATGAGGAGACAGTACAGAGACCTTTTTAATGAACTTTTTACTCTTAGGCTTGAGACGGGGACAAAGGGGCATCCTCTACGTCTGGAGAAAAGAAGGTTTAATCATAATCACAGACGCAGATTCTTTACTGTAAGAGCAGTGAGACTATGGAACTCTCTGCCACATGATGTTGTAATGAGTGAGTCACTACTAAAATTTAAGAATGGCCTGGATACCTTTCTTGAAAAATATAATATTACCAGTTATATATACTAAATTCTTTGATAGGGCGTTGATCCAGGGAACTAGTCTGATTGCTGTATGTGGAGTCAGGAAGGAATTTTTTCCCCCAATGTGGAGCTTAGTGTTGCCACATGGTTTTTTTTGCCTTCCTCTGGATCAACATGCTAGCTATGGGTTGAACTAGATGGACTTAAGGACTTCCTTCAACCTTAAATACTATGATGATACTATGATGATACTGACTCACCGTGGCCAGGACTCCGAGGGACAGGCGTCTCTTCTTCCTCCTTGTCATGGGGTGCCTCGCCTGCCGGTTGTGGGGCCCGGTGGTCCAAATTCAATAAAGACGTCATTGGTTGAACAGATTAAGGGGTTAATTGTTTCGTGACGCCACCTATGAGTGTTCCGGTGAAGTCCACCGGCGCTGCTTGGGCCTCCAGGGGATGGAATGCAGCAAGATGGAACGTTCCCCACAGGCTGAGCGGTGATCCCCGGAGCCAGGAACTGCACAAGATGTTGTGAGGCTTAGTGTGCGGAGAGACAGTTCATAAGAAGGCACGGACACTGTTAGTCTCTGTAATGGGTAGTTTACTGTAACCAGCAGGCAGTACATGGCATACAGTTACGGGTAACGGACCAGGTGGACTTAGCAATGACCAGTGTTTCTCAGAGATCCGCGGTGTTCCTCCATTCTAACTAGTTGTGTTGCCGTTGTCGCCCTGAAGTGCCAGATCGGGTACAAGGAGGCTGCTTCAATTGCCCTACCGGGGAATTCTGGCCGGATTTGTGGGGAGCCTTGGGTCCTTTTGGTGGGTACACCGCTGGCTAGACGACTTTGTGTGTGCGGCGGTGGTGGGGTGCTCCTGTAAAGGGTCCCTCCACTCCTGGTTTGCATGGCAGTGATAAACGACTCCCAGCTTCGGAACCAGTAATCCAGTTGTAAGTGGGCACGGGGATGTTTTGACCCGTATGCGGTCGCCCAGGGTCCGGTTGTTGAGGCACCGGAGTAATGGCACCCAACCGGGGATGATGGCCAGGGGGCTGCACGGGACTGTGCAGGCCCCCTTTCCTAGGTTGCAGAGCTTGTTGTTTTTGCTCCCTTCTCCTACATTGCCAATTCTGTTCTCCTTACACTCTACCACTACACTCCGCCCACCAGGACCTTATTGGCCCTCTATGCTGGTGATGCATGTAGGGTATGGGTCTCTGAGTTAACTGTGTCATAGCTTAGTCAGAGAGTACTGCTGCTAGTGTCTTGGCTGCAATACCCCCCTGTGACGCACTCGTTGCGGGGCACCACACTCCCCCTTGGTCAAATATGCTTGTCCCCAAGTGTCGCACTACCCAACATTACAAAGAGATTTTTTTTTTTTTTTTATAACAGACAATAAAAGAAACACTTTTATTAATAACAGGTATATTGATAAACTGGTATACAACAGGTTAACCTTTTGCGGACCCGGCGGGCGGTCGGCTGTCCTTAACATGAGTCCAGGCAGTAGCCGCCAGGCCGCGCTGTTAGCGGTTAAACAGAAATGAAGTCATTGATAAAGTTCAAGCAGTTAAGTTACTTATGCAGAGAACTGTTGCGTACTCGTATAGCGAACCACCCATCATGGCAAGCATGTCGCTCGTAGGTGATTATATCTCCCCTATACAAGTCACGATTGGGATGTCCTCTAGGCAAATGTGACTCCACTTCCCGGCGCCCCACAAACACCTCTCCACATACACCCTCCTCCCTTGCAAAACCCCACCCGGTAGATAGGTTGAACGTGGTCACTCTACCTTCCTTGTGAAGTTCAGCAGGTAACGGGGGTTGGCGACGAGCCGCGGCACGGGCCTCCATGTTGGCGCGTTCACGAGCTCGCCACTCCTCTCTGCGAAGCTGACGTATATCTTCGTCGGTACGGCACGGTGTATGAATGTAGCCGCTACGATGTGTGGGTTGCTGGGAAGCTTGGGCTTGGCGGGAAGCCTGGATAGGCACCCGGTTAAATGGCACAGGGGAAGGCGCTGCGACTGCACCCGACCAGTGTATCCGAGCTGGTTGCTCGGCCGGAGGTTCCTCAATATCTCCCCAGGCAAAACCGGTGTAGAGGTCCTCAGCGATGCTGCGGGTCTCGTCGTCGTCATCATCCTCCTCTCCCTCGACGATCACATCGGGCTGCTCATCAGGTGGAGATGCTGGAATGGGATCCTCCGGACAACAGGGTGTTGGTGCTGCGGATCCTTCCACAGGGTCGTCCTGCATGGCTTCCAGGCTGCCTGCCTCTTCATCTGTAACTTCAGGCAGTGGTGTCTCTATCCCGGTGAACAGGTAGGCCTCAGGATTTGCAAAAGAGGTCTCCAGTTCAGGGGAGAGACAAGCGACAGTCTGTAAAGGGATGGTGAGACTGCTGGTGGGTTCCTCGGCGGGAACCAGGTAAGCATCGGCTTCTTCAGTGGAGCAGGGTGTAAGCTCCGGCTCTGGAACTGGTTCAGCGGTGGTCTTGGACCCTCGATCGGGGTGGATTGAGTTTTCCACGGGAATGACACAGTCAATTGGCTCCGGCGATGAAGCAGGACAGGTGGTAGGCGCTGGTGAAGTGGCAAAACAGGAGTTGTCGTCCGGTCCTGGAGAGGTTGTACCCGCACGGCTCTGCTGCATAGCTCGATGGAGTCGGCTTCCCAGACCCGCGCTCCAGCTGCGGATCGTCCACTCAACTGTCTCTATGAGCCGTACCCTGAGGTCTTGTAATGCCTCCTGCCAGAAGTCGGGGCTGCCGTCGGTTGTTAAGACAGGACCCATACCCAGATAGCCTATGGCTGCTCTAGCCTCAGCCTCGACCTGTTGCATCAAGTCATGGAGTCTCATGCTGGCCATCTTCTTGGAGGAACTACACCCGTCCAAACCGGTAACCGTTCTGTTCAAGAGCTGGTGAAGAAGACTCTGATACTCCCACTTCCTTGGGGGTTTTTGTAGTCCAATTGAGGGAAAAAGTCTTTTGTTTGCCCCCATGGTTGTTTCCAGCAATCAGGGCGGACAATGATTTTGGCGCCTTTGCCTTGGCCCTCCCACGAAGAAGGGCGGTGGCTCACCCCTGGGCCTGCACGTGGTGATTCACATGGCAGGGTCGCCATCTTGGGCGCCATCTTGGCCCAACGGTGAAAAGGCGGGAAAAGTTCTTTTTGGGACGAACGAAGTCCTTTTTAGTTGAAATAAAGTCTTTTAAGCACATTATACCCGTTAAGGAACGGGCCTGCTCGTATCCTGTTCGTGACGCCATTTTCTGACTCACCGTGGACGAGACTCCGAGGGACAGGCGTTTCTTCTTCCTCCTTGTCACGGGGTGCCGCGCCTGCTGGTAGTGGGGCCCGGTGGTCCAGATTCAATAAAGACATCATTGGTTGAACAGATTAAGGGGTTAATTGTTTCATGACGCCATCTATGAGTGCTCCGGTGAAGTCCACGGCGCTGCTTGGGCCTCCGGGGGATGGAATGCAGCAAGATGGAACGCTCCCCACATGCTGAGCGGTGATCCCCGGAGCCAGGAGCTGCACAAGATGTTGTGAGGCAGCTGCGGTTACCTTAGTGTGCGGAGAGACAGTTCATAAGAAGGCACGGACACTGTTAGTCTCTGTAACGGGTAGTTTACTGTAACCAGCAGGCAGTACATGGCATACAGTTACAGGTAACGGACCGGGTGGACTTAGCAATGACCAGTGTTTCTCAGAGATCCGCGGTGTTCCTCCATTCTAACTAGTGTTGCCGTTGTCGCCCTGAAGTGCCAGATCGGGTACAAGGAGGCTGCTTCAATTGCCCTACCGGGGAATTCTGGCCGGATTTGGTGGGTACACCGTTGGCTAGACGACTTTGTGTGTGCGGCGGTGGTGGGGTGCTCCTGTAAAGCGGTCCCTCCAATCCTGGTTTGCATGGCAGTGATAAATGACTCCCAGCTTCGGAACCAGTAATCCGGTTGTAAGTGGGCACGGGGATGTTTTGACCCGTATGCGGTCGCCCAGGGTCCGTTGTTGAGGCACCGGAGTAATGGCGCCCAACCGGGGGTGATGCCCAGGGGGCTGCACGGGACTGTGCAGGCCCCCTCTCCTAGGTTGCAGAGCTTGTTGTTTTTGCTCCCTTTTCCTACGTTGCCAATTCCGTTCTCCTTACACTCTACCACTACATTCCACCCACCAGGACCTTATTGGCCCTCTATGCTGGTGATGCATGTAGGGTATGGGTCCCTGAGTTAACTGTGTCATTGCTTAGTCAGAGAATATTGCTGCTGCTGTCTTGGCTGCAATACCCTCCTGTGACGCACTCGTTGCGGGGCGCCACAATACTATGATGATATTGAGACATGTACTTATGTAAAAATACAAAATTAATATTATTATTATTTATTATGATAGCACCAAAGATGGCGCTTTACATATTGAAGGGGCAAACAAAGACAAGTACAATAGGTATGGACAATCAAGTCACACAGGTACAGAAGGAGAGAGGACCCTGTCTACGAGGGCTCACAGTATACAAAGGATGGGTGGGGATACAGTAGGAGAGGGCAGAGCTGATCATGCAGTGGAGCGGTGGACCGAGTCTCACTGTAGGCTTGTCAGAAGAGGTGAGTCTTCAGGTTTCTTTTGAAGGTTTCCAGAGTAGGCGAGAGTCTGATGTGATGGGGCAGAGAGTTCCAGAGTATAGCGGATGCACAGGAGAAATCTTGTATGCGGTTGTGAGAAGAAGAGATAAGAGGGGATTGAAAGGATTGCAGGTTGCGTGAGGGTAGGTAGCAGGAGACCATGACAGAGATGTATGGAGGGGACAGATTGTGGATGACTTTGTATTTCATGGTTAGGGTTTTGAACCGGGGCCTCTGAAAAATGAGGAGCCAATGAAGGGCTTGGCAGAGGGGAAAGACTGGGGAATAGCGGGGAGACAGGTGGAATAATCGGGCAGCAGAGTTTAGGTTAGATTGGAGCGGTGCAAGGGAGCTAGCAGAGAGGTCAATGAGCAGGAGGCTACAGTAGTCGATGTGGGAGATAATGAGGGCATGAACAACTATTTTAGCAGTGTCTTGGTTAAGGAAACTGCGAATTTGGGAAATATTTTAAGCTGGAGTCAGCAGGAGGTGGAGAGGTCTTGGATGTGAGGCTTGAAAGAGAGGGAAGAGTTGAGGATTACCCTGAGGCACCTAACATGAGGGACTGGGGAGAATGAGCAGCCATTGACAATGATGGGTAGGTCTGGTAGAGTGGGAGAGAGATTTGGGGGGAAGATGATGAGCTCAGTTTTGTCCATGTTCAGTTTTAGAAAGCGAGCAGAGAAGAAGGAGGAGATGGCGGACAGACATTGTGGAATTTTGGATAGTAAAGAGGTGATGTCAGGTCCAGACAGATAGATCTAGGTACAGAAGAAAAAAGAACAGCGCCTCTCAAGCTGGTATATTTTCCAATGCTTCAAAGTTTATTCCGTCCATCCCCCAGCACAACGGTTCGGTACGCAGACCATACAATTACAAGTTATTCGCTGTCTAATATCAATTTATTTATTGCCATTCATTCATTACTTCTTTCAATGTTGGGGCAGGCTACACAGCTGCCACATGAAACACATCCATTAGAACGAAGATAGTTGCTGAGAAATGTCTTATCAGTTGTATTCCAATAGTGACTTTAAACAAGATGATCTCTGATGGTGGGTTTACACACACCAATTTATCTGTTCAATATCTGAACAGATCTCTGGTTGCAGTGAAATCATGGATACATTGTTCCATTTTGTGGCTGTGTACAACATGGAGCAATGTATCCATGATTTCACTGCAACCAGAGATCTGTTCAGATATTGGACACAGAAATTGGTGTGTGTAAACCCACCATGAGATTTTTTGCACAATGTATTGTGACCAGGGGTCTATCAGGGAGGATCATGGCAAGCACGGGATCTGCCTGTAATAGGCCAAGATCTCTCCAGACAGTCCCTAATATTATCACATTTGGAATTGAAGGTGGTAATAAAACATGTCTCATTCTTGGTATTCTTGTTTTTTGAGGAATACAGCTGAGAATCACGAGTGTCAATTCCCAAACCTAGATGTTGAAATGTCAGGGCAGAGCCTAATATACACAGTCCCATCATCATGACACAAAATACAGCACAATCTTGAAGATCCCTTTGTAGGTTTTACATCTTGTGATATCTTTTTAGCTTAAAGGGTTATTGCCATCTTAGACATGTATGGAATATCTTCAACTCTCATGAATTTAAGCACACAGGAACTGTATATCTTCAGTCTGCAGCCCGTACTGACAGGTAACTAGGATGAGTTGTAGTTTGAGTTATAGCAGGATGCCATTTAATCTCAGTTTTTAAGAATTCCTTCTTATTCTACCATTCTTTTGAACAGTGACGTGTGTGCTTTGGGTTATTGTCTTATTACATGACCAACATTCTTTTGAGATTCAGCTCATGGATTGTGATCATGAGATTTGTCTTTAGAATTTGCTGGTCTAATTCATAATTCCATTTTCCATCAATGTTATTAAAGAGGACCTGTCACCCCCCTGGTGCATGGCAATCTAAATGCACCACTGAATACAGCATGCCTGCTGCATTCAGGGAAGGACTCCCCCATGTCTCTAGCCCTCCTGTGCACTGAGATATACACTTTATAAATCTTACATTTACTGTGTCAGAAGGGCATTCCTTATTCTGGAGTCAGCGCTGGCACAGATGTTTTTTCCTGCCTCCGGCCACTCTGCGCCGCCTCCTGCTGCTCTGTTCCTCCTCCTTATAGTGTCCGTCCCCCTTCTTGCCTGCGCCGACGTCTATTCTTTTGTTCTCACGCAGGCTCATAGCGAGGCCGTAACGTCAGCCGCCGGCTCCCGTCTTCGCTGCGCGCCTGCGTGAGAACAGAAGCTTAGATGTAGGCGCAGGCGAGGAGGGGGCAGACACAATAAGGAGGAATCTATAGAAATGAGACAAATGCGCAATAGGGTCTTATCTCTATAATATAGAGGTATATGTATGGCGACAAGGGCCTGCTCACCTGATATGGTTGTGTAACCCACAACCAGTATGAATGCTTAGTCAGTAGCTGCTGCTGGATCCACACGTCCACGGGTCACCGCGGTAAGAAGTCAGCATATAAGGACAAAGTGTCATACGATCCGAGCTGCTACCAAAGGAAGACCAGGACAATGGATCGTCTTGTTGAAATCGTTCTTTAATCCATTAAAGAACCATTTCAACCAGACGATCCATTGTCCTGGTCTTCCTTTGGTAGCAGCGCGGATTGTACGACACTTCGTCCTTATATGACAATAAGGAAGAGGAACACACAGCAGGAGGAGGCGCAGAGCAGCTGGAGGCAGGGAAAAACATCTGTGCCAGCGCTGACTCCAGAATAATGAATGCCCTCCTGACTCAGTAAATGTAAGATTTATAAAGTGTATATCTCAGCACACAGGGAGGCTAGATACATGGGGGACCCCTTCCCTGAATGCAACAGACATGCTGCATTCAGTGTTGCATGTAGATTGCCATGCACCAGGGGGTGATAGGTCCTCTTTAACCTATTTTGGCCCTGGTGTGCTGCAAAAAACATCCAAAATTATGTAAAAATATTAACAATTCTGATAGATTCACAAACTTTCACGCAAGACTGTCGGTGGAGACCGAGTTTAAAGATTAAAAAAAAGGTTATCCAGCTATTCTGAAAAAAAAAGTTAAAATTTAAGTACACCAGCCTCAACAGATTTAAGAGATTAATTTACTGATGTGTGCAGTTTGAGTTGTGACATCTGTCATCAGATTATCTATAACAGGTAATCATGGATACATAAATCTTTTCTGTAACTGTGAATATAAAAATATCTTAAAATATGCTAAAGAACATACAGTAGACTGACATTTGTTCTGCTATTTAGTTGTCAGCTTTGCAACCGTATACTACTCGTGACCTAGTGCAAGAAGTGAAACTCATTTATTCAGCTCCATTTAAGAAGACTGCATCAGTTTTATGCACACAACTTTTTAAGAAAAGTGAAGGTCTCTGAACTGTGACCTGTGGTTTACCAGCTGTTGAAAAACTATTTTTTCCATTATGCTCATGATACAGAAGTGTACATTAATATTAATATATGAAGATGGCCAAAATCGGTGTCCATTTCAGCACTATTAGTCCTAACTGTACATTGGAATTAAATTCTATTTGCCATGTCAATATTTATTTTCTTATACCCCATCTTTTGAATTAGGTTTCTCTTTCCTAAACATCCTGCAGTTTAATTGTCTCATATATAACACTGAGGCAGTCAGATCCTGCCACTTTATGCTAAAGTTAATTAGGAACTGGGTAGCTCCATGTTGTTAGCCTCCTATTGGCCCATTAAAAAATAAGCTGTAAGTCTTGCTATAGAGCGAAAAAAAAAGTACTGAACACATCACCAAGTGAATATATTTCTAAAGGTGTTATTGACATCTCAGCAGATGTTAGTAACAACTCATCTAATTTACACAGGCAAAGAAATCAAACCATATATGTCCAAAAATTAAACACATGAAGAAAGACAGGTGTAAAAAGCCTTGGAAAGTCATGGCACTAGCTAAAATGTATTATTAATTAGAAAGCAAATCTGCCACTTAGTGAATCATAATATAAATTGATTGAACTGGTGGACTATAAAAAGGTGTCTTATTACCAAGGTGCCACACAAGAAACACAAGAAACATCTCATGATGTGTAAAATCAATGAGTTGTCTCCACACCTTTGCAACATTTTCATTGTAAAACATACTGTTAGCATTGGGTACAGCTAAATTTCTAAACGACTGAAGGTTCCACTGAGCATTGATGGAGTCTGTGAAGAATATGGGAAATATCTGGTCATGAATCAATCATAAAGCCATACATATGTCCCAAAAAGGGGGAGGAGGGAAACTGTGGAGTCCAGCTACATACACCTCTATAGCCTATTGTTCAGGTGAGAGTAGAAATAGAATCCTTACATCTTACAACCAAATGGTCTTACTGGCAGACAATTTTAATTATACTATGGAAGAATTCCTTTTTGAAGGTCAGGCCCCCTCATGTGACAAGCCATTACTGACAGGAACCGTGGTTTTGCAAGTTCTACTCTTTGTGAAATAGGGGTGGGGAAGCTGCTATTCTCAGAGAACTTCAGACAGAATTAGCAGTCTTGCTGGTGCTGTGATTTAATAAGAAATTATGGAACCACTGTATATCCTAGCCCTACCCCAATCATATTCCCAAAATCATGACAGCAAGCTGCACACACATAAGGTCCCAATTCTTTCTAGCCCCTTGAAGTAGAGAGACTGTTTCTCCCTGCTCTACTGCAGGTCTTAACTATATCGACAAGCTGTGCACACCTACATAGTTGCAATCAAGTAGCATAGCTCCAGATGGGCTCCTCTGGGCCTGGGGCTACTGCATTCTCGCCTTCCAGTAGCAGCGTTACTGACTACATACAATATAAAAAAACAAGCGTTGTGAATCTTTGTGGTCACATGTCATGTGACTGCAGTAACCAATTAGTGGGAGACGATTGTTTGCAGCCTTTATACTTCCATATGATGGAATTGCTGTTGATCTGTTTATACTGACTTGAGTGGTCGATTATTCAGAAATGTGGGACACTTCAACTGTGAAGAAAAGATTATCCAATAATGGACCACCTTTTAACCTCTTCATGACATATGACATATACTTACATCATATATTGTGTGATGTGGGCTTGCAGGCTATGCCAACATCTTTCCTCACACTTGATGGCTGATTTAATCAGCCACTATGTGTCTCTAACAACCGCCGGTTGATCAGAATTCTGTCCATGGCCGCTAGCCAGTTAAATCCCACTGTCAGAGATTGATATTTAACATCTGCTGAGAGGTGGTGCATCTTTCCTCCTGCCCATCGGCGTGCCCATGACATGATCGTGGGGTGCCGATGGGTTGTCATGATAGCCTACCGCAGTCTTTCATAGGAGATCTTGATTTCTGCAATACAGAGTTGTGCTGATGTACTGTTGTGTATAGCTCAAGCGATCGGATGATCACAGTTTCAAGTACACATAAGGTACCTTTACACGCCGCAACTATCACCTGCGATCGGTATCAACCGAACGTGCGCGTGCATGTTTTTAACGGTTGATAACGGTCGCCGATGCCGCATGTACACGCCGCAATTGCACCCTCAACCTAAGGAAACGTGGTTCCCCGGAAGTTGAGACTGATCCTGCGGGACACATCCGGTTGAATCCCGTCGCCGATTTACACGCCGCAACCACCAAGGGAATGTAGGCGTACCTGTGCAGCGCCGCAGGAACAGAGGTGTGACAGAGTTGTGTATTCCGCGCCCCAAACACACTGATTAGACAACGCAATAGCGTCATGATTGGCCAGCCAGCGCAGGAAGGCTGGCTAATACATGACGCCATTGCAATTGTGTAGTGTGAATGGACAGCTCTTTAAATATGTCGCCCTGTGCAGGGACAGCCAATGGTTACACAGTAGCCCCCACCAATCATCGCTGATGAGGCGCGGTATCCAGCACGCTGTGGCACGCCTCTGGAAAATCACTAGGCGACGCTGATTCATGCCAGATACCACATTTACATGCCACAACCAGGGTAATTCACCTTCTGGGTTGACTCTGATTTTAGAACAAGGCACTGAAACTGCAACCGGGATCAACTTCGAAAATCACAAGCAAGTTCAACACGCCGCAATTTCGTCTCAACTTCATAGCAACCGTGATGAAAATCCCGATTGCGTAGCAGTTGATTCACTGCAGTTGCGGCGTGTAAAGGTACCTTAAAGGCCACTTCACACACACAGATATCTGAGTCCAATATCTGAACAGATCTCTGGTTGCAGTGAAATCATGGATACATTGTTCCATCTTGTGGCTGTGTACAACATGGAGCAATGTATCCATGATTTCACTGCAACCAGAGATTTGTTCAGATATTGGACTCAGATATCTGTGTGTGTGAAGTGGCCTTGAGAGGACTATTAAATCCAGAAAAAAGTGTGAAACATATGAAGGATTTTAAAAAACACAAGTTCAAAACACACCCTTTTTTTTCCAATTGAAACTAAAACATTTTAAACGAAAGAAAAAATACACATACCGTATATACTCATGTATAAGCCGAGTTTTTCAGCCCAAAATTTGGGCTGAAAAGTCTCCCCCACGGCTTATACACGGGTCATATACGGTACATGGTGAGGTGGGGGCTTTGTCCGGGGCTGTGGAGGCTGCAGGAGGCGGGGGGAGATGCTGTATGAGCGGCCCCGTCACGTGGGGCCACTCATTAAATATGCACTGCTTCCCCCTGTCAATCAGCGGCAGGGGGAAGCAGTGCATATAGCCCCCAAATGCTGGCACTCGCCCCCCCTTGTAAGGGCCCCCCCCCCCTGCTGGTTATATTACCATCTCGGTCTTCTGATCAGCGCCGCTCCTCGGTGCTCCTCTGTGCTCCGTCCGTCCGTCCTGCTACATCCGGGATCTCCGGCCGTCGCAGGCATATGACGTCATCGAGCAACGGCCGGGGATCCCGGATGTAGCAGGACGGGAGCAGCCAGGACGGAGCGCCGAGGAGGAGCGCTGATCAGAAGACCGGGATGGTAAGAGAAGCGGGGGGGGCCCTTGCAAGGGGGGGCGAGTGCCAGCATTTGGGGGCTGCTGGGTTCCCCCTGGGGGCTGCTGGGGACCCCCAGGGGGCTGCTGGGGACCCCCAGGGGGCTGCTGGGTACCCCCTGGGGGCTGCTGGGTACCCCCAGGGGGCTGATGGGTACCCCCTAAGGGCTGCTGGGGACCCCCTGGGGGCTGCTGGGTACCCCCAGGGGGCTGCTGGGTACCCCCTGGGGGCTGCTATATGTACCCCTGGGGGCCTGCTGTATACCACTGGGGCTGCTGTATACTACCACTGGGGCTGCTGGGGCTGCTATATACTACCACTGGGGCTGCTGTATACTACCACTGGGGCTGCTATATACTACCACTGGGGCTGCTGTATACTACCACTGGGGCTGCTATATACTACCACTGGGGCTGCTGTATACTACCACTGGGGCTGCTATATACTACCACTGGGGCTGCTATATACTACCACTGGGGCTGCTATATACTACCACTGGGGCTGCTATATACTACCACTGGGGCTGCTGTATACTACCACTGGGGCTGCTATATACTACCACTGGGGCTGCTGTATACTACCACTGGGGCTGCTATATACTACCACTGGGGCTGCTGTATACTACCACTCGGGCTGCTGTATACTACCACTGGGGCTGCTATATACTACCACTGGGGCTGCTGTATACTACCACTGGGGCTGCTATATACTACCACTCTGGCTGCTATATACTACCACTGGGGCTGCTGTATACTACCACTGGGGCTGCTATATACTACCACTGGGGCTGCTGTATACTACCACTGGGGCTGCTGTATATACCACTGGGGCTGCTGCTGTATACTACCACTGGGGAGGCTGCTGTATACCACACTGCTGGGGGCTGTATACCTGTGCTGGGGTCCACCCTCGGCTTATACACGAGTCAATAGGTTTTTTCCAGATTTTTGGGGCAAAAGTAGGGGGGTCGGCTTATACACGGGTCGGCTTATACATGAGTATATACGGTAATTGGAATCACTGCATTCAGAAATGCCTGATGTATCAAAATATAAAATACATTAATCCGATTGGTAAACAGTTAACAATATAACAAAAAAAAAAATCAAAACGCCACAACTACTGATTTTTTTGTTCTCGCAATAATGCAATAAAAGACAATAAGAGGCGATCAATACATTGTATTTACCCAAAAATGAAAAAAGTAAAAATGCCAGCTCCTGGCACAAAAAATAAGCTCTCACGCACCCCCACATCCTGAAAAGTAAACGGCTCTTAAACCATTGCGCCATAAGTAAATAAAATTTTCCAATAAATTTCTGCATCTTTTATCGTCAATTAAATAATAAAAGAAAATTATACACGTTAGGTATTTGCATACTCTTTCTGACCTGGAGAATCATATTGACAGGTCAATTTTACTATATAGTGACCATGGTAAATAAAAATAAAAAAGCGTTGTGGAATTGCACTGCTTTTGCAATTCCACTGCATTTCAATTTTTTTTCCATAAACTATATGGTAAAATTCATGGTGTCGGTCAAAATGACAACTTATTCTGCAAAAAAATGGCGGAAATATAAAAAAGTTATAGCTCTTGAAAGAAAGAGAGAAAAAAGGGAGAAAAGAAAAGGGCCAAGGCATAAAGGGGTTAACATTGTAATGCTATACTTTTGAAATACACTGTGTGCAGAATTATTAGACAAATGAGTATTTTGATCACATGATACTTTTTATACATGTTGTCCTACTCCAAGCTGTATAGGCTTCAGAGCCAACTACCAATTAAGTAAATCAGGTGATATGCATCTCTGTAATGAGGAGGGGTGTGGTCTAATGACATCAACACCCTATATAAGGTGTGCTTAATTATTAGGCAACTTCCTTTCCTGTGGAAAAATAGGTCAGAAGAGAGATTTGACGAGCTCTGAAAAGTCCAAAATTGTGAGATGTCTTGCAGAGGGATGCAGCAGTCTTGAAATTGCCAAACGTTTGAAGCGTGATCACCGAACAATCAAGCGTTTCATGGCAAATAGCCAACAGGGTCGCAAGAAGCATGTTGAGCAAAAAAGGCGCAAAATAACCGCCCATGAATTGAGGAAAATCAAGCGTGAAGCTGCCAAGATGCCATTTGCCACTAGTTTTGCCATATTTCAGAGCTGAAACGTTACTGGAGTATCAAAAACCACAAGGTGTGCTATACTCAGGGACATGGCCAAGGTAAGAAAGGCTGGAAAACGACCACCTTTGAACAAGAAACATAAGTTAAAAACGTCAAGACTGGCCGAAAAAATATCTTAAGACTCATTTTTCAAAGGTTTTATGAACTGATGAAATGAGAGTGACTCTTGATGGGCCAGATGGATGGGCCAGAGGCTGGATCAGTAAAAGGCAGAGAGCTCCACTCCTACTCAGATGCCAGCAAGGTGGAGGTGGGGTACTGGTATGGGCTGGTATCATCAAAGATGAACTTGTGGGACCTTTTCGGGTTGAGGATGGAGTGAAGCTCAACTCACAGACCTACTGCCAGTTTCTGGAAGACAACTTCTTCAAGCAGTGGTACAGGAAGAAGTCGGTATCGTTCAGGACAATGCTCCATCACATGCATCCAACTACTCCACAGCGTGCCTGGCCAGTAAATGTCTAAAAGAAGAAAAAATAATGACATGGCCCCCTTGTTCACCTGATCTGAACCCCATAGAGAACCTGTGGTCCCTCCTAAAATGTGAGCTCTACAGGCAGGGAAAACAGTACACCTCTCGGAACAGTGTCTGGGAGGCTGTGGTGGCTGCTGAACGCAATGTTGATCGTAAACAGATCAAGCAACCAAGCAACTGACAGAATCTATGGGTGGAAGGCTGTTGAGTGTCATCATAATGAAAGGTGGCTATATTAGTCACTAATTTTTTGGGGTTTTGTTTTTGCATGTCAGAAATGTTTTATTTCTAAATTCTGTACAGTTATATTAGTTTACCTGGTGAAAATAAACAAGTGAGATGGGAATATATTTGGTTTTTATTAAGTTGCCTATTAATTCTGCACAGTAATAGTTACCTGCACAAGCAGATATCCTCCTAAGATAGACAAATCTAAAAAAAAAAACACTCCAAGTTCCAAAAATATTAAGCTTTGATATTTATGAGTCTTTTGGGTTGATTGAGAACATAGTTGTTGATATCATCCAACATTTTCTCTTACCTATTGCCAGATTAGGAGAATTTGTGGGATTAAGGCAACAGATTTGCAAATTGTGTATATTTTTTTTCAAAAGAATGTAAATGACGTATGTAGATCAAGTAAAATACTGTAGACAGTTCAGATTATATCAAGAAATCTTTATATTAACATGAATCTTTCTTTTTATCAAGGAGACCTGCATGGCAGATTGGATGACTTGTTTCTGATATTTTACAAGGTGTGTGATAAAATCAGTTTCTTAATACTATGTTATATACAGAGCCACCATGTTTTCATGGTAAGGATTTCTCCCAAAATTTAAATCTATCTCCTGTCTAAATGATAGGGGTAACTTATTGATTGTTGGGGGTTCAACTCCATTCATTGTCTATAGGACAGTTGATTGAAGCCGAGCACCCCAGGATATCTGGAGGTGCCAGCAATGAAATCCCCAGCTTTCAGTAACTTCACCAACATGCTTTGGACTTTATTGTACTGCACACTAGAACACTAAGAGTTAAATAAGACTATGGCCCTGCATTACTGCAGCGGGAACATTAGAAAAGAGATGCATCTCATATATCTTCTGACTGTGCACCCCGCCCTTTAAAGGGAACCTGTCAGCTAGTTTATGCCCCCCCCAGCTATCACTGTCTGTAGCTTTATACCAGTCTAATCATCCCTGTGTGAGCTCATAGTGTAATGTGAAAGGTGAAAAAAGCATTTATACACTTACATTTCCTTATGTAATGAGGCAGTCTCCAACTTGGAGGACGGAGACTGTTTGGCAGGTTAATAGTTAACATTTCAGCCTTATGTTAGAACATGTTGGGAGACCTGATGTGATGTCATAACCATGTGACTATAATAGGCGGAGCTAAGTCCCTATAACATAATATGAGTTTGTTCGCTTAGCTCTGCACACTATGGTCACATGATTGTTACATCACACAGGTCCTTTAGCCATGCAAGTTAATAGTGAGTTAACTATTATCCTGCCAGACAGTCTCCCTACTCCAAGGTGGAGACTGAAATGTCAGTGTATAAATGCTTTTCTTTCACCTTTTACATTACACTATGAGCTCAGACAGGGATGATTAGAATAGTATTATGAAGCTGAAGGTGCAGACAGTGATAGCAGGGAGGACATAAACCACCTGACAGGTTCCCTTTAACCTAGGTGGAATCACATTCGTATATAGCTAGGATCCTATCTGCCAATACAACCAGATTTTTATTCGCACACAGAAGCATTTCAAGTTAGGGTCTTGGCACCTTGTCATGGTTATTGAGCTCATATTCATTGGCCAATACATTAGCTACATTTTTGAAGATTGGAGAACTACTGCATTTCTTGAATCAATGAAGAAATGTGTGACATCTCTTGAAAACCACAACCGGTTAATTATAAGTTAAGTGGTGTCAATCAAGAGCATCCTCCTAATAACTCCCAGTTAGGTCTCTATAGGGTAAATTTGAGGGACAGCCGTCGTGGAATTGAGGCACCAATTGCCTTAGGGTGAATATCCCCCATTGAGAGACAGGTGAAAACAGATAACAGGGAAAGTCTAGCTTCCCCTATTGTCACACGTTATTTCATTCTTGATTCTTTTACTTGTGTGTGTTTTGTAATGTCTTTTCTATGTAGATCTCAGACCTTTTTATCGTTTTTGTTAATAAAGTAATTCTTTTAACAAAATTTAAAGGTGGTAAACCATAATTCGTTCAAAAAAATGATTTTCAAGAAACACTGCCCAGCGGTAGCTAGTGTTCAAGCATTCATAAGGTTATAATGATAATATTAAGCAATTAGAATTTGTGTTGTCCTTAAAAAAATACTGCATACAAAGAACGTTCATAATCAGATTATTCAGTCTTTCAAAAAAACATCCTGAGGCAAATAAAATGTTTTTAGATCATACCCTATAGTGTTTATAGAGAAAATGACTTAGTTTTTCCAGAAAATAGTCTCTTTATGGTGGTGCCAAACTTTAACATTTGTTGCTAGAACACATCATGGAGTTCACCACTACTTGCCTATCCTTCGTTATATGCAGTTTGCCAATATGTGCCAAGGCACTTGTGTGATGGCAGGTGCGTTCTCTGGGCTCCAAGGTGGGGATGATGAATCTCCACTTCCTAGACTGTAGATTGTCACAGCTGCTGCCACTACCACCCTACTGCGTGCTGCTTCTCGGCACAGGCACTCACCAATATGATCTCCTTCACGGAGGTGAGTGAAGACAAGTTAGCTGCTTCCTGGACCTTGCAATTTGTTCCTCTAAAAGCTGATCAGCAGAGTTAGTGTGTGCTCACATCTGCATATAAACTCGGTGAGCACAATCCGATAAAACATCAGATTGCACTCGCAATGAGGTTATACTATAGAGTAATACCCATCTGTGAGTTTTTCCTCAGTGAGAAATGTGCTGAGGAAAAAAATCAAAGCATGCTGTGAGATTCCCCCAATACAAGTGCATGGATGCAATATAAAAATCACACAGCAGAACACTCGAACAGCATTTTTAGCCTGGTCTTTTCCGTGCTTTAAAAATTAAGAAAAGATAGACAGACAGATAGGTAGATAAGATAGATAGAAGATAGGACAGCTAGATCACACCAGTCTCCCGATGCTTGCTTCCAGGGCCACCCATTAAGCATCATGAATATTCACTGCAGTGATCGGCAACAGCCAATTACAGATGCTCACTCTCTGTGAGTGTCTGTGATTGGCTGTTGCAATCAGACTGCATTTCCACAATCTGTACAGTGTCTGTGCTTGGTTGCCATGCACATTAGTGCATGGCAACCAATCTGCCATCATAGTGTGTAAAACAAATAAATAATGAGAAAAAAATGCGCAGCCCTATTTTTAATTGCCAGCCAAGGTAAAATTAGGCAGCTACGGACTGGTATTATTAGTGAGGTGGGGGCCCATAGTTATTGGGCCTCCCCATGCTGTATAATAGCAGCAGGCAGCCATCCCAGAAATTGGCACATTCATTAAAAGTAACAATTTCTGGCACTTGATGGGCTTTTGACGATGCCCTGTCGCAATGGCCTTGGGGTGATAAATAGGTTAATGACAGTTGATGATTGCCAGCTGGTCAATAAAAATGGATTGATAATGTTTAAGTCTCTATGAGACCCCTGCACATAATCAATCCTGTGAAGAAAGAGTTAAAAAACAGACACAGATTAAAATCCTTTATTAGATAAAAACACAGAGAAAAAAATCTTTATTACAAAAAAACACACTGACAAGCCTCATTCTCCAATTTATTAATCCTATCACATACCCTCCAACATTAATCCAACATGAGGTCCAACGTCGAATCTAAACTCTGCTGCATCGAAGGCTGTGGTGTAGAAGAAGTCTCCTGTCATCGTGGCCTCTAAACACAGACTGAGAGAGCCTTGAGTTGCTGACGAGTGAGCACAATGCTTAGTGGTTGCCATGGTACCTAAATTGTGTCCTCGGATGACCTCACTGATTCACCCGAGGACACAGTTCAGGTACCATGGCAACCGCTATGCATCCTGTTCTCACCCAGCCGCAGCTAACGGCTCTGTCAGTCTGTGCTCAAAGGCCACAATGACTGGAGGCTTCTTCTACACGTTGATCTCCGATGCAGCAAAGCTTAGATTGCAACGTGGGACCTCGTGTTGAATTATCATCAAAGAGTATTCGATGGGATTAATAATCTGGAGATTGTGTTTTTTTTAATAAAGATTTTTTTCTCTGTCTTTTCTTCCTAATAAAGGATGTTGAGAGGGCAGACTCTGGTAGAAATGTGACATTTGCTTTGAGTGGATGACACATCCTACATCATCCACACATTCTCCCCTATGGTGCTACTGTGCAGGCACACTTCTTTTTGCCCTACGAAAAGCAAAACAAAGTACTGTAAGGAGCATGTGTGAAGAAAGTCCAAAGAGCTCCCGCGCATGCATACTGCATTACTTTGCTGTACTCTCAGCAGGGCAAAGAGAAGTGTGCAGGAGTGTATTGGACGACACTGTGTGAATGACTTATCATGTGTCATCCACACAAAGCAGGGCGGACGGATAGCGATCGCAAGAATAAAGGAGGTATTGTATCTAGACCAGTGACACCCATCAGACTGACCCGCTTCATAGGTGAGTATAATAAAAGGACTTTTTTATGTTACACAGATCGGTTTGGGGACTTATATACAGCATTTTAGAATGCTGAATGTAAGGGCTTACTGATGGTGGCCATACTGTATATGGGGAAAAACCTGATGATAGGTTCCCTTTAAGTGGTCTTGAACTTTTTAGTCAATCAATTTTTGGTATAAAAACCCTAAGAATAAAGATGTTGATCACAAGCTCATTTTCCTCACAGAATGGTCTCCCGTCACCAGAGAAGCCTTACATTTTTAATGGGGACTTCGTAGACAGAGGAAAACAGTCTGTAGAGATTTTGATGATCCTTTTTGCATTTTTACTGGTTTACCCTAAGGATGTTCATTTGAACAGAGGAAATCATGAAGACTATATGGTTAATCTAAGGTAAGATTTGTAAAAACATAAAAACATAATGACATTTATGCATTCAACATTTATTTAAATTCATCTTTTTTTTTTAAAACCATACATTTTTATTGAACAAAAGAGGTTTTCCAGAAATATCCACTTAAAATAAGACCTGTTAGTACAGTAAGATTCCACCACGTCATCTTCACAGTCTAACAAAAACAAGGTCTCCTCCTACTAATTATGGCTCCGACTCCCTGCAAAGCAGGCGAAGCCTGCACAAGAGAAAATATAGGATGGCAAAGCCAATTCTATGGACAAATAAAATGGTTAGAGTAGCTAACCCATTTACAAAAGCAGTAATAAACTAAAGTCTGTCGTAACAATATTTAAAACACTTAAGGACCAAAAAGAAAACAAGACAGGAGGGATAGGTATGTAGGGCGAAAAGACGTGGGGATTATTTTTGACCAGGGTATTTTGATTAAGAGGGTTCATAGACCAAAGTTAGCGGCGTAATAGTCCCAAGGAGACCAGATTGCCAAAAATCTTTCCACTGATTCGTTAAGCAAAGCCGTGAGATGTTCCATACACCTAACGTCAAGTATTCTACACCCGAGGCTTTCAATCGAAGGAGCCCCTGGCTGTCTCCATCCTTGCACTAAAATTTATCTTTTTAATTTTAGGTATGGATTCACAAAAGAAGTAATGAAAAAATATAAGGTATGTCTACTGAAATACCACTCTTGTGAAATAAGTCAGTTATCTAAAAACAAAAGATTTATTTCAGAAGTTTACAATGCTAAATGACTAGCTTTTGTCAGTGCTTTAAAAGAGGCATACAAACTAAATGTATAAAAGGTTTTTAGTTGTAGAGTACAATAAAAATATAAAAAAGAAATGTTTGTAAGGCCCCTTTCACATCAGCGGTAAACGCTGATCGCGGCAGTTGCGGTGAAAAAAACGCAACTTCCGCAATTACCACATAACGGCCGTGATCGCGGCACACTTGCGGCAAGCCCTATACAGTGTCTATGGGG
Organism: Allobates femoralis; assembly: GCA_033576535.1. Classification (NCBI taxonomy): domain Eukaryota; kingdom Metazoa; phylum Chordata; class Amphibia; order Anura; family Aromobatidae; genus Allobates; species Allobates femoralis. Next base: position 292,753,336 of record JARQOC010000003.1, read on the forward strand.
CTTGCGGTAAGTGTGCGGCAGGTGCAGTTTCAGCACCTACGGCAGGTGCGTCCGCGAAAAAAACGCGGTATGCCGCGTTTTTTTTGGGGCCGCACCTGCCACAAGTGCCGAAACCGCACTTGCCGCACCTGCCGCACACTAACCGCAAGATTTTTATGTTCAGTGTTCATTTTACCATAAAACTGACCTGGCAGTATGATTTTCCAGGTCATTATGATTATGTAGATACCAAACATGTATGTATAGTGTTTGTTTTATTTAAAGAGGACCTGTCACCAAACCAGGCATGGTGATCTAATTTACAGTACTGGATGCAGCGTGTCTGCTGCATCCAGGCAAGGGGTTCCCTAGCCCTTGAGCCCCCCTGTACCCCGAGTAAATACACTTAGAAAACTTACATCCTGCAGCCAGAAAGGAGGTGGCTAGAAGCTGGAGCCGAAGGGCAGATTCACACCCCCTGCATGATTAATCTGCCCACCGCTGCCAATCATTGTCTCCCTCTTCTGCAGGATAACAGAGGTTTTTTTTGTTTTAGAAATGGCCGTTTAGCCCAGCCCCTGCGGTGATGTCACCGCTTATACCCGCCCTGCTCTATGGTTAACATAGAGCAGGGCGGGAAAAGGTGGTGATGTCAGAGCAGGAGGCTGGCTGACCCGCCTCCTGCAGTGATATCACCACTTATACCGGGTTTTTTTGTTCTTCGAACAGATGTTTTTATTGGTATTGTTTTGGGATATATACAATGTTTTGATCACCTGTTATAATATCTTTTTATGTTTTTACTATGACTGAAAAATTGCAATACTAGCGTTTTGATTTTTTCTAATTATGACTTTTACCGATCAGATAAATTTTTTTATATTTTGATGGATAAGACATTTCTGAATTCAGCTATACTAAATATGTATTTTTATTGCTTTATTTTTAAGGGGCAAAAGGGGGGTAGGATTTGAACTTGTGTTTTTTTCACTTTTTTCATATTTTTTAAACTTTTTTTCTTACTGTTTTTCATAGTCCTCTTAGGAGACTTGAAGCTGTGATCATCTGGTCACTTGTGCTGTATAGACCAGTGCATCAGCACTGCTCTGTACAGTAGTAATCATCATCTCTAGTGAATGCCTGAGCGCAGCCAGCATTCACAGGAGGATCGTCATGACAGATACAGCACATTTCTGAGATTAACAGTGTGATTTTACTGGTTAACAGATCTCCAATCGGGTCATTCCATGTCAAGTGAACCAATGATTATTACCTCTATATTTTTAATTCTTTTGAGATTTTGTTATTTGATAATAGCATGTCAGACAATGCAAAATGTGAAGAGAAAAATTTTTAAAAAAATTTATTTTTTTTTAAAATGATTTTCAAAGTTCTGAAAAAGTGTGAATTTCGCTGTTGCCTGCCTTTACGTTTCTCCTCATAACTCAGGCTAGGAATAAGATAGAGAGACAAAATAAACACCAATCTACTCAGAACCATACAGGCTTTCATCAGATATGTCACAAGAGGATCTTTGTTAATATTTTACCCATGTGATCGCAAGTGCAAAACTTTAAAACGTATTTCCGAAAAATTGGCGCGCTTTAAATATTTCAAAAACTGCCCATGTGTCTGCTTTGCTCTCAGCCACATCTGTACCAAATTTCAAGTTGGGATCGCAATGGGATCATATTTTAAAATATTTTACTATTAATAGCGTCAATGGGTCATTCCATATCAAGTGATCCCAATATGAATATTTTTTTTTACCTGACGTCTTTAGATTTTTTTTTTTTTTTTTCCTTCATGAAGTACTACTTTAGTTAATTACAAATTAAAAGTTTGGAATTTTTTTCTTCATCAGTTAATTTTTTACAGATTTTTAAAGTTTAAAAAAAGGGTGAATTTTGGCCTGGTATGAATTAACATTTTTTTATCTCGGGCTAGAAATAAGATAGAGAAACAAAATAAACCCCATTCTACTCAGAACTGTCCAGGCTTTTACCAGATATGTCACAAGAGTATATTTGTTAATTTTAATTTTTTACCCATGCGAATGCAAACGCAACATTTTGAAACGCATTTCCGAAAAAACGTTTTAATAAAAATTTTCCAAAACTGCCCATGTGTCTTTTATGCTCTTAGCCACATCTGTACCAAATTTCAAGTTGGGATCGTGATGGGATCATAGTTTAAAATATTTAACTATGGTTAATCTCATTTTTATTAAATTTTGAAAAAACATATGAAAGACATACATTCAATCTTTTAACAAAATCTTGAGACAGAACCTCCAAACAGAGAACAAAACAGCCCTGGCTCACATCACAAACCCGATTCCTCCAGCGATGCTCCAGGAGTGCTGAACGCCTATGGAGGAAAACTCGCTCACCAGGAGACTTCATCCACTATAAATTCATGCTCAAAACCTACAACTCTGCCCTTCACCTTGCCAAACAGACCTACTTCACCACCCTGGTCTCCTCACTATCCAACAATCCAAAAAAACTCTTTGACACCTTTCACTCTCTCCTCAGTCCTAAAGTGCAGGCCCCCATCACCGACCTCTGTGCTGATGACCTGGCTTCCTACTTCATGGATAAAATAGACAACATCCGCCAGGAAATCAGCTCTCAGCCTCCAAGCACTGCCACCCCCATTCTTCCTCACATCCCCTCCGGTTCACTTTCCACATTTGACCCAGTCACAGAAGAAGAAGTCTCCAGGCTCCTATCTTCCTCTCGTCCCACCACATGCACTACCGACCCCATTCCCTCACACCTGCTCCAGTCCCTCTCTCCAGTCGTCACCACTCATCTAACCAAAATCTTCAATCTCTCCCTCTCTTCTGGCATTTTCCCCTCCTCCTTCAAACACTCGATCATTACTCCATTATTAAAGAAAACCACTCTCGACCCAACCTGCACAAATAACTACAGACCAGTCTCCAATCTCCCCTTCATCTCTAAACTCTTGGAGCGCCTGGTCTATTCCCGCCTCACCCGTTACCTCTCCGCTCACTCTCTTCTAGATCCATTACAGTCTGGTTTCCGCCCCCTTCACTCCACAGAAACTGCCCTCATCAAAGTGACCAATGACCTTCTGACAGCAAAACGTAATGGTGACCACTCTCTGCTTATTCTCCTTGATCTCTCTGCAGCTTTTGACACTGTCGACCATCAGCTCCTACTCTCTATGCTGCACTCCATTGGCATAAAGGACACTGCTCTCTCCTGGCTCTCCTCCTATCTTTCTGACCGCTCTTTCAGTGTATCTTTTGCTGGCTCCACTTCCCCCCCTCTTCCCCTCACTATTGGGGTCCCTCAGGGTTCAGTCCTTGGCCCTCTCCTCTTCTCTCTCTACACGGCCCCGATTGGACAGACCATCAGCAGATTTGGCTTCCAGTACCATCTTTATGCTGATGACACTCAACTATACACTTCAGCCCCTGACCTTACCCCTGCGGTAGTAAAGAACACCAATGACTGTCTAGCTGCAGTTTCCAATATCATGTCCACTCTCTATTTGAAACTAAACCTTTCCAAAACTGAACTTCTTCTGCTCCCCCCATCCACTAACCTCCCTAAATCGGACATCTCTCTCTCAGTGTGCGGCACCACGATAACGCCTAGACAGCAAGCTCGCTGTCTGGGTGTTATATTTGACACCGATCTCTCCTTCTCCTCCCACACGCAATCTCTCGTCCGCTCCTGTCGCTTACACCTGAAGAATATCTCTAGAGTCCGCCCCTTTCTCACCCTGGAAACAACAAAAACCCTCACCGTGGCCCTAATCCATTCCCGCCTTGACTATTGCAACTCTCTATTAAGCGGCCTCCCCCTCACCAGACTTTCTCCTCTCCAGTCCATCCTTAATGCAGCAGCCAGGATCACCCATCTGGCCAATCGTTACTCAGATGCCTCTGCTCTGTGCCAGTCATTGCACTGGCTGCCCGTATACTACAGGATCAAATTCAAATTGCTTGTTCTCACCCACAAAGCTCTTCACAGTGCAGCTCCCCCCTACCTCTCCTCCCTCATCTCTGTCTATCACCCCACCCGCTCTCTACGTTCCTCAAATGACCTTCAACTAACATCTGCACTAATCCGATCCTCCCACTCCCGGCTCCAAGACTTTTCCAGAGCTGCACCAAACCTCTGGAATGCTTTACCCAAAGAAATCAGGACTAACCACAACTTGCATGGCTTCAGACGATCCCTAAAGACGCATCTTTTTAAGGCGGCCTATCATACTCCCTAACATGTCCATTGTACTGTAGACAGTGAATGGGCTATCCTCTGGACATTATTCTTCTACAAACTCCACCAAACCATAAAGGTCTACACAGACTGATGACCATTCATGTAAGCTTAGCCCTATACCCCATTTCCTCAAGATGCCTGGACCACCAGTGCAATAAGCCCCGGCACCTTGTACAACCCCTATCCCGTTGTAGATTGTAAGCTCTTTTGAGCAGGGTCACCTTCATTTCTTGCTTTATTTATTGTATTTTTTTTTTTTTTTTTTCCACATTGATTCTATGCCTATTGTTTTTGTATCCAATGATTGTACTTTATTTGTTCTCTATTGTAATTACTTACTGTATATTTTCTGTACGCTAACCCTACATTGTAAAGCGCTGCGGAATATGTTGGCGCTATATAAATAAAGCTTTATTATTATTATTATTATTATTAAAATATACAAAAAGAGAATTCACAAAGTTATTAGTAACTTTAAGATAAGCTGCAAATTTACTTTTGCGCTTATCTCTGGTGCAATATATACTACAATCTAAATATAATTCCAAACACTCAAGTATACAACCTTTCTCAGGGTTTTGAGATGTTCTGATGTCAAGGGGACAAGCAGCCCCAGCAGAATGATTTTTATCACTTGGCCCCTTTAACAGGTTGACCACGTAAGTGGGTCGTTACCCGTTGAGGCCTAGTTGGAATAGTCTATCGACTGGTGTACCGGAAAGGAAGGCCGAAATATTAATGATCTACTCACAGCTCAGAGTTTCCGATACCTGTCTAATGTTCACAAGAATTCTGAAGGTATAGGTGTAGAAAGGAAATACCTAGACTGAATGTATCAGATGGGAAGAAAAGAGAGATAGAAAAGAAGAGAGAGAGAAGAGAAACAAAAACCATTAGAAAAAGTTATACTGGGAAAGAAAAGCCACGTAAGAAAAAAAGGAGGTGGGGGACGGGTGAGGTATGGGAAGGGTACTCATCCCACTGGCTCCCCATCAGCCAGAGGTCGAGCCATATTATCTGTGCTGGAAAAGATACTCCTAAATTCTGCAGAGTCGTGAAAAAGAATCCATTCAACCCAAATCCCTAAGAATTTGTTCCGAGATCCCGACGCATCAGCTGCGAGCTCCTCCATTCGATATATGTCCATCAATTCTTTGAACCAATCAAGTAGAGATGGAGCCCGGCTTGATTTCCAGAACCTCGGGATCACAGCACGAGCAGCCGAGATGCAAAAGCGGAGAATATCCCTCTTCTGTAGCCCAATAGGACCTGGAAAAATGGATAACATTGCCGATTCTGGGCAGCATTCGGCTTGTTTACCTGTTATCCGGGCGTATGCATTGAAAACCTCAGACCAGAACCGCCGGATTTCCCCACAACTCCACCAAATGTGTATCATTGTACCCTTCTCTTCCCCACAGCGCTAGCAGGTATCAGGGGTTCCAGGGAACATGTTCCGGAGTGTCGTCGGGCACAAGTACCATCTAGTGAGCAGCTTATAGCTTCTTTCTTGTGCAGAACAAGCGCTAGCTAGTGAGTGAGTAAATATAAAGCATTTCTGCCAATTAGCTTCTGAAATGCTACACCCCAATTCCCTCTCCCAAGCACGTTGGAAGTAAAGGGTGCCCTGCTCTCTCATGGACCCTAAGGCCTGGTATAGAACTGATATTTTGCGCCTCGGTGGAGCCTCCAGTTGGAATAACCTCTCCAATACGTTGGGCGTCAATCTTACCCTGCAAGAGTGGTCAGCTGAATATAAGTATGCTCTGTATTGGAGAAATTCGAATCACTTAAGAGGTCTCGTAGGTTCTTTGAGTTGTAGCTCTGCCATCGGGGGCAAACCACCACTGGACAGAGTCTGTCCTACTCGGGTGTCATCCACAATCCGCCAACATAAAAATCTCTGCCTGTCAAATCTGGGTGGGAAAGATGGGTTGGAAAAAAGGGGAGTCAAAGGGCTAAGTCTGTCGCTTAAGCGGAGGGTTTTCGTCACTAGGTGCCATACCTTCAAGGTGTTTCTGGTCATGTCTGTCAAAGGTACTAGGTCTGTGGAGTCTTTAGGGGAAATCCAAAGCAGGTGTTTCAGCGGAATCCCCAAACCCTCTTGCTCCACCCCTACCCATTTCTTGGAGGACGCATGATAATGCCAATCTAGAGCTCTAACAAGAGAGGAAGCCACAAAGTACGCTCATATGTTGGGTAGTCCAACCCCTCCTCTGGTCTTGGGCAAGGATAGGATATTCATTCGCAATCTGGACCTCTTGCCCCCCCAGACAAATCTAAGGATCATAGATTGCATTTTGGAGAGGAAGCCTCTATCCAATAGAACAGGAACTGTCTGAAAAGTATATGAGTCGGGGCAAGACATCCATCTTGACTACGTTTATTCTCCCGAACCAGGATAGCTTTAATTGTCTATAGGAGGTAAATGCCGATTCCGCGTTAGTCAAAAGGGGTTGATAATTTAAATTGAATATTTGTTTAAGATCTTTTGGTATAAGGACTCCCAAGTACTTAACGGCTTCTACTTTCCATTTAAATGGGAACTGTTTAGATAGATGAGAAACCAATTCTCCAGGCAAAGAAATATTGAGTGCCTCGGTTTTGGAGCAATTCACTTTAAAGTTGCTCAATTGTCCGAACCGTTCAAACTCCATTAAGACCGAAGGGATGGAGACCAGGGGCTGGGAGATGTAAAGTAGCAGGTCATCTGCAAATAAGGCTAATTTGTGATGACTCTGTCCCAGCTTGACCCCATGGACGCATTCATTGGACCTAAGTGCAAAATATTTAACTATTATAGTGTCAATTCAAAAATCACCAAGAACACAATCAGTCATTTTTTCACAATTGCCCGTCAATAGTTTGAATTTGATATAAAGAAACATAGTCTTGTAACATCTCAAATGAAAGCTGTTACCATTCTGAGTAAAATGATGCCTCTCCCACTTCATTATCTTATTTCTAGCCTGAGATAAAAAAAATGTAAAGTCATACCAGGCCAAAATTCACCCTTTTTTAAACTTTAAAAATCTGTAAAAAATTAACTGATGAAGAAAAATATTCTAAACTTTTAATTTGTAATTAACTAAAGTAGTACTTCATAAAGGAAAAAAAAAAAAAAAAAATCTAAAGACGTCAGGTAAAAAAAAATATTCATATTTAGATCACTTGATATGGAATGACCCATTGACGCTATTACTAGTAAAATATGTTAAAATATGATCCCATCAAGATCCCAACTTGAAATTTGGTACAGATGTGGCTAAGAGCAAAGCAGACACATGGGCAGTTTTTGAAATATTTAAAGCGCGCCGATTTTTCGGAAATGCGTTTTAAAGTTTTGCGCTTGCGATCACATGGGTAAAATATTAACAAAGATCCTCTTGTGACATATCTGATGAAAGCCTGGACAGTTCTGAGTAGATTGGTGTTTATTTTGTTTCTCTATCTTATTTGTAGCCCGAGATATGATAGAAAATGTAAAGCCACACCAGGCCAAAATTCGTACTTTTTTAAAACTTTAAAAATCTGTAAAAAATTAACTGATAAAGAAAAAAATTCAAAACTTTTTTTTTGTAATTAGATAAAGTTGTTCTTCATATAGAAATTTTTTTAAAAAATCTGAGGACGTCAGGGAAAAAAAATATTCATTTTTGGATCACTTGACATGGAATGACCCAATCTCCAATCCACCTGCCACTGTTAGAGGCACATATCAGCTTATCTGTGCAGGGAAAGATGTGGTCTCAGTGTGTGAGCCTGCATCAAAGACAGAGAAATGATCCATGATGTCCATAGCATGTCATGGGTTGTTAAGGGGTAAAATGCTATGCATATTATGAAAATGCTCAACCTGGGGGCAAGAGACTGCTATATGACATAGAGAAATAGATATTAAGGTGTCTCATATCAAAAAGCACTGGCTGAGACATTAATTAGATAACATCATGTGACTCAATAATTAAGTCAATGGACAGGGTTTTCAAAGGTCTTCATACAAAGTCTAGTCTTTTCTGTAGTAACATATGGATGCAAAACCTTGATGATAAAGAAATAAGACGGGAAGAATCAACGCCTTTGAAATGTGGTGCTAGAAAAGGATGTTATCAATATCATGGATGGTAAGAAGAACAAACAAATCAATTTTGGAACAAATCCAGCAAGACATGTCACTTGAAGCAAGGATCACCAATCTACGACTTGCCTACTTTGGACATATCATACGAAGAGGGCAATCACTGGAGGAGGACATCATGGTGGGAAGAATTGAATGAACAAGGCAAAGAGGAACATCAGCAACCCAATGGCTTGATACTATTGAGATAATGGGGGAGGACCCTGGAGGACCTATCTAAGATTGCACAGGATTAATCTTCATACAGAGAGTTCATCCATCAAGTTGCCATGGCAAAACATTACTACAAAAAACAATATAATAATACATAAAAAAACATTACTACAATCTCCTCACTTACTTAACTGTCTTCTTATGGTTGTAGGAAAACATCTCTCCATAAGTTAGATAGCAAGTCCTCAGACCTTGTCTTAGCCCACTCACACAGCCAGATCAGAATATCCCACACACTACACTGATGAGGGGCAGTTACCCCGAAACGCAGCGGCTGTAGTTTGGGGTTCTGATCTGGCACAAATCCCTTAGTCATATTTAAAAGCTTGTTGGAAAGCGATTATGACTTTGCGGAGCTACTTAAAGGTGGCACTGGAGTTATTCCACTTCCTTACTGAAGTGCAAATTTGCATATTTCCTAGAGAGGGGATGTGGCTGCAATCTCCTCACGTACTTAACCTTCTTCTTATGGTTGCAGAAAAAATTCTCTCCATAAGGTAGATAGCACGTTCCCAGACCTAAAAAACATTATGAATGTATAATACAGTAATACAAGGACCAAAATAAATCAGCTAGATACAATTGTTACATAACTATGGTGCATGAAGTCAATACATCTAGAACATGCAATAAAAAATTATATTGCTCCGAAGACATTAACAGTATGTACAGTCAGTTGCGTAACAACCGGGGTCGCAACTGCAATGGGGCCCACACTACCTGCCACCCCCTGCACCCACTTTCTCTTTCCACAGCAGTGCAGGCGTGCGTTCCACTGTGGAATGCATATAACAGGCTGGTGCCGCCTTTTCCACACTAGGAGAGGGCAGGACTTCCTGCTTTATGCTTTCCACTGTGGAACGCATGCCACCACCACTTCCTCCTGTGTCTTCAGTTTTTGCAAGGAGAAAGGAGCTGCGGGGGAACCAGGAGAGGTGAGAACAGATTTATTTTTTTAATAAGTGAGTACATGGTGGCCATAGGATTATGGGGGGGAGGACGAGGTGGGTGCATTATACTGTATGGAGAGTTATGAGGTTACATTGTACTATATGGAAGGCTATGAGGCTTCATTATACTATCTGGAGGGATATGAGGCTGCATCATACTATATGAGGGCTGTAAGGCTGCATTATACGATATGGAGGACTATGGGGTGCAATATACTATATGGCAGACTATGGGGGTGCATTATACTATATGGAGGACTATGGGGGTGCATTATAATAATTGGAGGACTATGGGGGTGCATTATACTATATGGAGGGCTGTGAGGCTGCATTATACTATATGGAGGGCTTTGAGGCTGCATTATGCTATATGGAGGGCTATGAGGTGGCATTATACTATATGGAGGATAATGGGGTGCATTTTAATAATTGGATTACTATGGGGGCTACCTTATGAATGGGGGACTATGGGATGCATTATAATACATAGAGAACTATGAGGGTACATTGTAATATATGGAGGCATATGGGGATCCATTAAAATAATTTGAGGACTATGGTGACGGTAGGAGGAAGGCCATATATACCAGGATGGGGGACATAGATACCATCATAAGGGCCATATTCCAGGTGGAGGATCATATATTACAGGATGAGGGACATTAATACATATTGAAGGGAGAGAGGGGTCAATTTGTGAGTCTTTATAGGATTTAGAACCTTACATGGGACCCATGCATCAACGTGTGTGCGCGGGCTGCAGGTTTAAATTTCTCATTGGGGCCCATCAGACTCTAGTTACATCACTGTGTACAGTAAATATATCACTGACTCTCCATGATCAAGCAACAAATAAGGAGATAGATTATTTAATACTTTTAACTACGGTATGTGAATAGACATGAGACCATGACCTCACCTTTACAATGTTAAATGACAAGCTTTGCTTCAGTACCTTAAAAGAGACAACTAAAATTTCAATGTATAAAAGATCTTTAATTGTACGATAGAAATGTAAACAAAAATGTTTGTAATATTGTAGTGCTATGCTGAAATCTGATTGCTTGTAGTGATAGGCCCGATTCTATGAGATGCCATGCATCAATTTCTATCAGACCCAGTTTTGTGAAAAGCTAACTGTGACTGTAGGCATATTTAATATTAATATTTACTTTCTTCCAAACTTAAATAGAGGCAGGTATGTATAGTGATATGTGACCATCGAGTATAAGTGGTATGGTAATGACCTAGAACGTGTAGAAGGTAAAACCGTAAATGTAGGGGGGGGAGCAGGTTATCTGTTGCTAATAAAATGGTCAAGATATTATTTACCGCAAGTAATCCATGGTTTGCTCTTGGAAATCTAACGAAAGCTTCCTGTTTTTTTTTACGTACAGCTTCATGGGAAACAAATTCTGAAAATGCTACAAAATGTTTTTAGCTGGCTTCCATTGGCTACAATAGTAGACCACAAAGTATTGGTTACCCATGGAGGAGTGTCTGACTCAACAAATTTGGAGATTTTATCAACAATTGAACGACATAAGGTAACATATTACTTAATTACGGTATATATAAAGATAGCTTCCTTTTAGTATTTGTTTGCATGTATATCTATTGTAATTTATTTATTTAAAGAGAACCTGTCAGCTAATTTTTGCTCCCAAACCTATCAATATCTGTCCCTGCAACTACCTAGTACATCCCTAATCATCCCTGTCTGAACAACTGTCCTATAATGGTTGTGAAAGATGAATTTTGTGCCTTACATGTCTGTATGCTAATTAGTCCTCTAGACTACTATATGTAGTCACTGTGGGCATTCTCTACAGCTCCATCTTCCTCCTCACTGTTTGTTTTTCACACCCCGGCGGGCGTCGTAATAGAACTCCCAATGTGTTCACAGCTTCTTCATTTAAAATTTCCCCCTTCTGTGTATGACATCTGCAGCTGCACATTTTGTATTCATTGTGAGGAATAGAGCGGCTTCATAATGCACAATGCACATGCTCAGAAGCCCTCAATGACGGCTTGCATTTTGTGCGGTGCTGCCAGTGAGGACTTTTGAGCATGCGCACTGTGCATTATGATTCCTTACAATGAATACCAATGTGCAGATGCAGAAATGATGCCGCCGTCGCGTCTTAAACAGAAGGGGTAAATTGTACATTGAGAATCTGGGTACACACTGAGAATTCTATTATCACGACCACCAGGGCATGATAAACATGCAGAAAGGTGGGAGATGGAGCGCTGGAGAACGCCCACAGGAACTATATACAGTAGTCAAGAAAACAAATTAGCATACGGACATGTAAGTCAAAAAATCATTTTTAACAACCATTATAATACAGTTTTAGCTACGACAGGGATGGTTAGGGATGCACTTGGAAGGTGCAGCAACAGGTAGTCATAGGTTTGGATGCAAAAACGAGCTGATATATGATCCCCCTTCCTGGTTTGTATATATGATTCCCCCATCCTGTTGTATATATATATATATATATATATATATATATATATATATATACAGTGTTGGCCAAAAGTATTGACACCCCTGCAATTCTGTCAGATAATACTCAGTTTCTTCCTGAAAATGGTTGCAATCACAAATTCTTTGGTATTATTATCTTCATTTAATTTGTCTTCAATGAAAAAAAACAAAAGAGAATGACAGAACTGCAGGGGTGTCAATACTTTTGGCCACAACTGTATATATGATCCCACCCATCCTGGCACATGAGTCCCATCACTAAAAAAAATAAACGATCATACTCACCCTTCCATCACTCCTTCCAGAATCAGTAATTCTGTTTCTCTATATTCACTGTTCCCCATACAATCATGGCATGGAGAACAGTGAATATACCATACAATCATGCTGACCCTCTCCATTGTTCCCTCGCACACCACCGCCGGCGATGTCCTCCTGTGTTATGCTGAACACAATGATCAGTGTGTAGAGTGGGTGCCGGATAGTGACGTCATCACTGTGCACCCACTCTTCACACTGATCACTGTGTTCAGCATAACTCAGGAGGACATCGCCGGCGGTGGACAGGGTGAGCATGATCATACGGTATATTCACTGTTCCCTATGCCATGATGCTTGAGGAACAGTGAACATGCAGAAACAGTTACCACAGCAGCAGCTGCGGCCGGTGATTCCGGACCCAGCTATTGAAGCTAAGGTAATATTCAGTGCAGTGCAGTAATACCCCAGCCTCCTCCAGTCTCTGGTCACAATTTCAAAGCTGCCTTCCCCCCATACAGTACAGTTCATACATTCGGACTATAAGACGCACCCCCCGCTTTCCCCCAAAAGTTAGGAGAAAAAGTGTGTTTTATAGTATTATAGTCTAAAAAATATGGTTATTTAGAAATTGATGGCAGCAACACATCTGAAAACACTTTGTACAGGTTAACGAAAGGCTGGAAAAGTAAGTGGTGCTTCTGAAAAATAACTGGAAGGTCAATTTTTAAGTAAGTCACATGACTGTTAATAAACAGCATGATTCAGAGATAGTCTCTCATAAGTAAAGATGGTCAGTGGTTCACCAATCTGTGAACAATTGAATCTAAAAGTTTAGAAAAACATTCAACAGCATAAAATGAATAATCATAATAATAATATAATAATAATAATAACACTGGTCAACAGCATTTTTGGTGCCAAAGATATTTCATTGAATTTAGGGTAACTTTGGGGTGCTGATTCTGAATATGTCATCAGTTTTGCCAGATTGGCTCAAGTTTTTGAGATTTTTCGTAAAATGTGTAAAAAAAAGACGTTTTTTGCTACACGCGCATTAACTTTATTGATATTGTCATGAATACAATAAATTTAACTAAGTAAATGTTGATTTTAGTTTATTTTAACTAGTTTTAGAAAGTAATCTTCAAAAATGAACAAGACATGAAAGATAGACATTTAATCGCTGGAAAAGCGCTTTTTATATGATTTCCTTCTATGTGAGCTATTGGGGCAGTCACGCTGTAGATTCCAGCAGTAATCAGCCATCATATGTCTGTCCCATCTGCCTTGGTACCTTTCCTCCATCACCATAATATCCTGATGAAATCTCTCCCCTTGTTCTTCGCTAAAATCTCCAAGGTTTTCTGGAAATCTGTCCAAGTGACTGTGAAGATAATGCAATTTAATGCTCATGTGTACACCCAGATTTCTAAATCTCAATAGCATGTTTTGTACCAGTTCTTCATAATTGTCTGCCTTTTGATTTCCCAAGAAGTTCTTCACTACCAACACAAAACTACACCATGCAGGAGCTTCAATGTCATTCATTTCCTTAGGAAAATTTGAATCTTTAATGAGTTTCCGAATTTGATGACCATCAAAGATTCCTGCCTTCAGTTTTTCGCTACTAAGACCAGGGAAAGATCTGCAGATGTACATGAAGCAATTACCATCTTTGTCTAATGCCTTGACAAACTGCTTCATTAATCCTAACTTTATGTGAAGTGGTGGTAGAATGATTTTTTCCCTGTCCACCAAAGGTTCGTTCACTATGTTTGATGCTCCTACTGTCAAGGTGTCCCTTGGAGGCCAATTCAGTTTCTCCCAGTGCTGATGTTTTGCTCTACTATCCCACATGCAGATGAAGCAAGGATACTTTGTGTATCCACTTTGCTGTCCAAGTAAAAAGTTGACCATTTTTAAATCAACACATATCAGCCACGAATGTTCATGGTAGCACAGTTTCTCCAAGACCATTTTGACATTTTGGTATTGTTCTGCAAGTTTAGTTGAGTGAGCTACTGGAAGAGATGCACACTGATTGCCATTGTTCAACAAAACACATTTCAAACTCCTTTTAGAACTATCTATGAAAAGCTTCCAGTCTACAGGACGATATACTTGTAAACCCATTTGCAGCATCAGGCCAGGAATATCCTTACAATATACAAGTAGGTCATCTTCACAGAAAAATGGAAGAAGTGCTTCTTCTCTGGTCCTGTAAGATGTAATTTTAGTTCCAGGCGTCAGACAATTTTTTTCACTTAGCCTTGAAGCTAAAAGTTCGGATGCACTTTTTGAGAGGTTGAGGTCTCTTATTAGATCGTTGAGCTCTCCTTGGGTAAATTGCGTAGGTGTTCTGAAACTTCCTTCATATTCTAGTTCACTTCCAGAACTAATGCTTAGCTCCATACCCTGCATTTCATCATCATCATCAGGTGGGGGAAGGTCAGGTAACATGGTAAACACAGGTACAGGCACATCTTCACAATGAGGGACAGGCCTTCTTGCAGATTCCATGTTAGGATACTCCCATTTTCGTTTCTTATGCTTATTGAATCCTTGTACTTGCACTGCACAGAAATAACAGTCATCATGATGATTTTTTTGCTCTCTCCACACCATTGGAACACCAAATTTGAAGCTTGTTCTTTGTCCTTTGCTCCATTTTCGTAATAATTCGATACATGCTTTGCACACTATGTGTGGTGCCCAAAACTTGTCTTGGTCCCCAAGCATAACCCCAAAATAGGCAAAATACACTTTTTTAACGAAGTCTGTTATGTTTCTTCTGTTTTGTCAGTGTATATTCACCACAAATGTAACAGAATGAGTCTGGATCGTTAAGACAACTTCTTCTTGATGAGTTCATGCTTTTCACTGGAAAACAGACAACAACATAAAGTTAGTGCAAAAATCAAGCTATGAACAAACTTTTAGAACACTAATTAACACAAAACTATATTGAGAACTGCTCAGTTCAAGTACTAATCCAAAGAAATTAATGAGATGATGCGTCGCATTTACCAACAAGTGCTATAAATAAGATACCAAAAATCTCAAAAACTTGAGCCAATCTGGCAAAACTGATAGCATATTCAGAATCAGCACCCCAAAAATACCCCAAATTCATTAAAATATTTTGGGCACCAGAAAAAAACATTTTTTTTGTTGACCTGTGTAATAATAATGCAAAACTTTGAATATCCACTATCTATGGTATCAACAAAAGATGTGCAGGAAACGGTCAATATTGTATGCTTCTGATCTATGCGCACTCAGGCACTAAACAGGCATGATTTGGTCTTTTAAATCACTGCATTGGCTCAGGAATACGTCCAGAAAATATTGTCTGTGAACCCAGTTCACCATGCAATCCACAAATGCAAGGTCAATTTCTATCATACATAGAAAAAGCCATGCAAATGTTTGGACACCCATTGTCAAAACTACTGTTATTGTGAACAGTTAAGCAAGTTGAAAATGAAATGATCTCTATAAGGCAGAAAGTTAAATATGACACACTTTCTTTTTATTTTGGGTAAAAAAATATTTTCATCTTTAACACTTTAAAAATTACAAAAAAGGAATGTGTGCTAATTTAAAAGTTTGGGCATCCGTGGAAATTTGTGTGCTCAGATAACTTTGACCAAGGTTTCAGACATTAATTAGCATGTTATAGTTATAGCTTGATCGCTATCATCATTAGAAAAGGCCAGGTGATAGAAAGTTCTCAGCTTTATAAATACCCAACCTCTTCTAACCTTGTGCCAAAAAACAGCAGCCATAGGTTCTTCTAAGTAGCTGCCTAGCACTCTGAAAGTGAAAATGGTGGATGCCCACAAAGCAGGAGAAGGCTGTACGAAGATAGCTCAGCGTTTTCAAGCTGCCCTTTCCTCAGTTTGAAATGTAATTAAGAAATTACAGTAAACAGGTACAGTGTAAGGTCCAGGTCTGGAAGATTGCTAGGATTGCTAGAGAGGCATTTCAGAAACCCCATTTAACTGTAAAAGACCTTCAGGAAGATTTAACAGATTCTGGAGTTGTGGTAGATTGTCCTACTGTTCAAAGACACTTGCACATAAATGGCCCTCATGGAACAGTCATCAAAAGAAAACCTCTCCTATGTCTTTACCATAAAATTCAGTGTCAGAAGTATGCAGAACATGTAAACAAGCCTAATGCATTTTGGAAACAAGTCCTTTGGACCGATGAGGTTAAAATAGAAGTCTTTGGCCAGAGTGATCAAAGGAATGTGTGGAGAAAAAAAGGCACAGAATTTCAGAAGAACATCTCACCATCCATTAAACTTCAGGGTGGATCAACCATGCTTTTGGGTTGTGCTGCATCCAATGGCAAGAGGTGTAAACGAAAAAATTGATTCAATGAAATGTCAACAAATTCTTGATGTAAACATAACACCACCTGTAAAAAGTTGAAAAGAGGATTGCTTCTACAAATGGATAACGATCCTAAACACATATAAAAATCCACAATAGACTACCTCAAAAAGTGCAAGCTGAAAGTTTTATATTGGCCTTCACAATCCTCTGATCTGAACATCCTTGAAAGTCTGTGGTTAGACCTCTATAGAGTAGTACATTCAAGATGATCCAGGAATCTCACAGAACTGGAAGACTATTCCAAGGTAAGGATGAAAATCCACAAAAACGAATTGAAAGACTCTTGGCTGGCTTCAAAAGTGTTTGCAAGCTGTGATACTAGGTACTAACCATGCAGGGTGCCAGAAATCCAGAAATGTTGCTGTCTTCCCTGGGTCAAAGCTGATTTAAAATAGACTACAGCAATATTGAAAACTGTTTTGTGGTCATATAAGTCAAGAAACTAGGTCTGGACTTTTGGCCATTTGAATATATGAACATGTTTTGATCGTAAGCATCCCATTGTAGCACTGGCAGTATGTTTAGAGTCATTGTCTTGCTGGAAGGTAAATCTATGCCCCAGTCTTGAATCCTATGCAGCTTCTAACAGGTCTTCCTCCAGGATTGCTCTGTATTTATCTCCATCCATCATCCCTTCAACTCTAAGTAGTTTATCTCTCTCTGCAGAAGAAAAATATTCCCATAGCTTGATGTTGCCACCACCATGTTTAACTGTGGGGGTGGGGATAGTGTTTTCAAGATGATGTGCAGTATTAGTTTCCTGCCACACATAGCGTTTTGGATGTTGCCCAAAAAGTTCTACTTTGGTCTCATCTGACCTGAGAACCTTCTTCCACATGCTAACTGTGTCCCCTACATGACTTTTTGCATGTAGGGCACTGCTTACCGCTTTCTTTCAAAAATGGCTTTCACCTTGCCACTCTTCATAAAAGCCAGATTTGTGTGTATATGACTAATAGTTGTACTGTAGACAGATTCTCCCACTTGAGCTGCAGCTTCTCCAGAGTGGCCATGGGTCTCTTGGCTGCTTCTCTAATTAGTGCAGTCCTTTCTTGAGATTTCTGTTTAGGTGGACAGCAATGTCTTGGTAGGTTTACAGTTGTGCCATACTCCCTCTATTTTTGGATGATGGATTGCAAATGCTCCTTGATATGTTCAGAGCTTCAGCCAATTTATAGTACCTAACCCCACTTTACACTTCTCCACAACTTTATCCACGACCTGTCTGGTGTGTTCCTTAGTTTTTATGTTATTGTTTGATCCCTAATGTTTTCAAGACACCTCTTAGGCCTTCACAGAAAAGTTGTAAGTATATGTATTGTGGGGATCAGTCTCTATAGCAGCAGCAAGTAAGGCAGTGACACTCAGGCTCAGTCCAAAAACAAGTGTGTTTTATTTCACACAATGGCAAAACAAACAAAAAAAAGTCCTTACATCAGGATAATAGCGTCGGCCCTAAACCTGCTCCTCCTGGAGCTCGCCTAGGGGTCCTTCCCCACCTTGGGGTCCGGTACACACTCCCTGTGTGCTCACAGGCTCCTTTTCCACCGACTCAACTCCTCTCTAGTCTGCTCTCATCTCACAACACCTTGACAGCCGTCTCTTCCGGACTAACCTTTTTCACCTGTCTTTCCCTCCCAGCTACTTCAAAAGCCTGGGGCGGGAGATGAGGAATGGAGGCCCGCCCAAAAACCTTCCCCCATTCCTCATAGATGAGGTCCCATAACAGGCTTTACCAACAGCCACCGTTCTCAGTAACGGTGGCCATACCTACCTCACCTATGCTCATGTAAGCATCTCCCGTCCCATACATGCAGTAGCTCACCATCCTTGGGGAAACATAGCGTCCCTCTACCACCATTCCCCTTGCTACCTCACATACCCCCACCCCTCAGTTCAACCCTGGGGGGGTGAACTCCTGCCACCAAACAGTGAGTCCGGGACAAAGCATCGGCATTGCCCTGCAGCCTCCCGGCTCTGTGTTCCACCGTGAAGTTGAAGTTCTGGAGCGACAAGAACCACCTGGTGACTCGCGCATTCCTCTCTCTGGACTGGCTCATCCATGTGAGTGGGGAGTGGTCAGTCACCAACCGAAACCGTCGCCCCAGCAGGTAATACCTCAACGCTTCCAAGGCCCATTTGATGGCTAGGCACTCCCTCTCGACCACACTGTAATTTTTCTCTGCAGGCGTGAGCTTGCGGCTCAGGTAGTTAACGGGGTGTTCTTCCCCATTCATCTCCTGAGAAAGGACAGCACCTAGCCCTACTTCTGATGCATCGGTCTGAACGATGAAGGTTTGGGTGAAGTCAGGTGTGATAAGGATGGGAGACCCGCATAACACCGTCTTCAAGACCAGAAAGGCATGCTCGGCCTGGGGGTTCCACTTTACCATGACGGGCCGTCTTCCTTTCAGAAGGTCTGTCAATGGGGCTGAGAGGGTGGCAAAATTGGGGATGAACCTCCTGTAGTACCCCACAATTCCCAGAAAGGCTCTCACCTGCTTTACTGTCCTTGGTTGGGGCCAACTCTGGATGGCTTCGACCTTGTTGACCTGCGGCTTAATCATACCTCGCCCTATCACATACCCCAAATAGTGGGCCTCCTCCATTCCCAGAGCACACTTTTTGGGGTTGGCAGTCAGCCCCGCCGCCCGGAGAGAGTCCACCACAGCCTGTACCTTGGCCAAGTGGCTCTCCCAGTCGCTGCTGAAAACGATGACGTCATCCAGATAGGCCGAGGCGTACCTTTGATGAGGCTTCAACACGATGTCCATTAATCTTTGGAACGTGGCTGGAGCCCCATGTAAGCCAAATGGCAACACCAGGTAGTGAAACAGACCCTCCGGGGTGATGAACGCGGTCTTCTCTTTGGCGCTATCCGTAAGGGGTACTTGCCAGTATCCCTTAGTTAGATCGAGTGTGGAAAAGTACCGGGCTTTCCCGAGTCTTTCAATGAGCTCGTCTACTCGTGGCATTGGATAAGCGTCAAATTTAGAGACCTCGTTCAGCTTCCGGAAGTCGTTGCAAAACCGTATCGTCCCATCGGGTTTGGGAATGAGCACAATGGGACTAGCCCATTCACTTTTCGACTCCTCAATAACCCCTAACTCCAGCATTTGACGAACCTCCTTTGAAATGGCCTTTCGCCGTGCCTCAGGTACTCTGTAGGGCCTCATCCGAACTTTTACCTGGGGCTCGGTGACAATGTCGTGTTCAATCAACGAGGTACGCCCTGGCAGCTTTGAAAACACATCCGTATTCCTGGCCACAAACTCTCGAGACTCTTGCTGCTGGTTTTTCGTGAGGGTTTCGGCTATCGTCACTTCTGCCACTGCCCCCTCAGGCACCACCTTGGCCTGTAAAGTCAGTGCAGGAGGACGGTCAGCTGGAGACCCTTCTGTACCCAGACCCTCTCTGTCTTTCCAGGCTTTTAGCAGATTGACATGGTATATCTGCTCGGTCTTTCTCCGACCCGGCTGATATACCTTGTAGTTGACCTCCCCAACTCTTTCTAGGACTTCGTAGGGCCCTTGCCACTTCGCCAAGAATTTACTCTCCACAGTAGGCACTAGTACCAGGACTCTGTCTCCCGGGTTAAAAGTTCTGACCTTAGCGGATCTATTATATACCCGGCTTTGAGCTCTTTGGGCTTCCTCTAAGTGTTCTTTCACTATCGGCATCACCGCTGCCATCCGGTCCTGCATGGTCGCGATGTGCTCTACTACACTTTTGTGAGGGGTGGGTTCCTGCTCCCATCCCTCCTTGGCAATGTCGAGCAGGCCCCGGGGATGTCTACCATACACGAGTTCAAACGGAGAAAAACCTGTTGAGGCCTGTGGTACCTCCCGAATCGCGAACATCAGGTATGGTAGAAGACAATCCCAGTCCTTCCCATCCCTGGATACCACCTTCTTCAGCATGCTCTTTAGGGTTTTGTTGAATCTTTCAACTAAGCCGTCTGTCTGCGGATGGTAGACCGAGGTGCGCAACTGTTTTACCTGGAACAGTTTACATAGCTCCTTGGTAACCTTGGACATGAACGGCGTCCCCTGGTCCGTAAGTATTTCTTTGGGGATTCCTACCCGGCAGAACACGGCGAGTAGCTCTTTGGCTATCAATTTCGCCGAGGTGTGCCGCAGTGGAATGGCCTCCGGATACCTGGTAGCGTAATCCATGATTACCAGGATATGCTGATGCCCTCGAGCAGACTTGACCAGAGGACCCACCAGATCCATGGCGACCCTTTCAAATGGTACATCTATAATGGGCAGGGGTACCAAGGGACTACGGAAGTGCGGCATAGGAGCGGATTGCTGACACTCGGGGCATGATTCGCAATACCGCTGCACCTCCCGAAACACTCCCGGCCAGTAAAAACGCTGCAGAATACGTTCCAGAGTCTTTTTATGGCCGAGGTGTCCGCCCAGCACATGCCTATGTGCCAAGTCGAGCACCGTCTGGCGATAAGGCTGCGGAACCACCAGCTGTTCCAAGGTCTCACCCCGCACTCTGTCAACCCTGTATAACAGATCCTGGTTGACAGCCATGTGGGGAAACACCTGGTCTGCTCCTGGGTACTGAAACACCCCATTAATACAAATCACGTTTTCCCTTGCCCGATTTAACGTCGGGTCTTGGAGCTGTGCAGTACCAAAATTGTCACGGGGAACTCCCAACTCTGCGAACTCAGGTACTGACCCGAGCTCGTCGGCTTCACCCGCTAATACCTCTAGAGGGGACATTGTTACTCCCACAGCTGGCACCCCTGAGTCGGGATCACGAGGTTCAGGCTCAGGGTCCGTGACATTCTGGACTTGTTTACCCCTTAACCCCGGGTTTCCCGGTAACAGAGTCCAGAATAGAGGAAAGTCTCTCCCAAGGATCAGTCCATACGGCAGGGACTCTAGCACTCCCACCTCATGACGACACTCCCCCTTCGGGGTTTGGATAGTGATTATGGCGGTAGGGTACTCTTTCAAATCCCCATGAATGCATAAGACCCCCACATTACGTCCCGTGTAAGATGCAGACCCAGCCAAGGTGGCATGCACCAGGGTGATAAGGCTTCCCGAGTCCAAGAGGGCAGCTGCAGGACATCCTGCCACCGTAACCTGACACATGGGAGAGATAGGTGCAGGCTCTGGGGAAGCAGCGGTATATACCGGGAAGGCATAGAAGGAGACACGCCGGGCCACACTGCAGTCCATAGGATCGGTGGTGATAGGGCAGTTTGCAGCAATGTGTCCTCGCTCTTGACACCTCCAGCACACAATAGTCTCTAGCTTCCTTGCCTGAGGGCCTGCAGGGGTGGGGGTGCGTGTCAGAGTCCTGTATTTCTCAGGGTCGGTGACCTTGCGGGATTTGGGGAACACACGGGCTGGGGAAGAAACTTTTAACAAGTTCTGGGTGGCCTCATACCGTTCCACCAAACCGACCAGCTGGTTGGCATCGACAGGGTCCCCATGTCCCACCCACTGCTGTATGGCTGGGGGCAAGGCCCGCATAAACTTGTCCAGTACCACTCTTTCCACCATCTGCGCTGGGGACAACAGCTCCGGCTGTAACCATTTTTTTACAAGATGGACGAGATCATACATCTGAGACCGGATCGCTACAGTCTCTACATAAGCCCAGCGATGGACTCTCTGGGCACGGAGATACACATTCACACCTAATCGAGCTAGAATCTCGGCTTTTACCTTTTGATAGTCCCGGGCGTCCTGCTCGCTCAGGTCGTAGTACGCTTTCTGGGGCTCTCCAATCAGATATGGCGCTACGACCTCCGACCATTGGTGTAGCGGCAGATTCTCTCGCTCTGCCACTCTCTCGAACCCCGCCAAGAAAGCTTCGACATCGTCCCCTGCTGTCATCTTTTGGAGGGACGCACGGACCCTCTTCTTGATGTCCTGCTGTGGATCAGATGGTGCGCTTGACCTCAGGGCTGTTAACTGTTCCATCAGGAGTTGGTTGGTTTGCTGTTGAAGTCTCAGGGCCTCCGTATGGCTGTGCTGCTGGGCCTGCAGCGCCTCAGCATACATCTGCTGTTGCTGCTTCTGCTGCAGGTTGGCTTCAATTAATGCCTTTACAACGTCCTCCATTGCTGAGCGCTGCTTTAGGGCTTGCTTCACCCAGGACATGCAACTCGTCCTCTACAGCGGTTAGTGTATGCCTTACTGCATTGCCCGCATTCTCCACCATATGTGGGGATCAGTCTCTATAGCAGCAGCAAGTAAGGCAGTGACACTCAGGCTCAGTCCAAAAACAAGTGTGTTTTATTTCACACAATGGCAAAACAAACAAAAAAAAGTCCTTACATCAGGATAATAGCGTCGGCCCTAAACCTGCTCCTCCTGGAGCTCGCCTAGGGGTCCTTCCCCACCTTGGGGTCCGGTACACACTCCCTGTGTGCTCACAGGCTCCTTTTCCACCGACTCAACTCCTCTCTAGTCTGCTCTCATCTCACAACACCTTGACAGCCGTCTCTTCCGGACTAACCTTTTTCACCTGTCTTTCCCTCCCAGCTACTTCAAAAGCCTGGGGCGGGAGATGAGGAATGGAGGCCCGCCCAAAAACCTTCCCCCATTCCTCATAGATGAGGTCCCATAACAGGCTTTACCAACAGCCACCGTTCTCAGTAACGGTGGCCATACCTACCTCACCTATGCTCATGTAAGCATCTCCCATCCCATACATGCAGTAGCTCACCATCCTTGGGGAAACATAGCGTCCCTCTACCACCATTCCCCTTGCTACCTCACAGTATGTATACTGAGAATAAATGACATAAGTGTTATTCAATTTACTAAATAGGTGACTTTCGAAGGCAACTTGTCACTCAGGATTTTATTTAGGAGTATCAGAATATAGGGGGCTGCATACAAATACATGTCAGAATTTACAGATTTGCATTTTTTTTAAATTTAGAAAATCATGTATAATTTCCTTTACACTTCACAAATACTTGCTACTTTTTGTTTATTTATGTATTATTATTTATATAGCACCATTGATTCCATGGTGCTTTACATGATAAAGGGTTACATACAAACAAGTTAAAAATACAATGAGCAAACTAGCAGTGACAGACTGGTACAGAGGGAAGAGAGGACCCTGCCTTTGCAGGCTTACATTCTATAGGGCTATGGGGAGAAAAACAGTAAGTTGGGTCCGCTCTGGCTGTGGTGGAGCGCCAGGACCAGCGGTGGTGAGGTGGCACCGAGGTCATTGCAGGCTGTAGGCTGTTCTGAAGAGATAGGATTTCAGGTTCTGCTTGAAGATTCCAAGTGTAGGGGACAGTCAGACGTGTTGAGATGCAGAGTTCCAGAGGATGGGGGATGCTCTGGCAAAGTCTTGCAGGCAGTTAGATGAGGAACGTACAAGTATGGAGGAAAGAAGGAGGTCTTGGGAGGATCGAAGATTGCGAGTTAAATGATATCAGGAGATTAATTCAGAGATATATGGGAGAGACAGATTGTAGATGGCTTTGTAAGTCAGTGTTAGTAGTTTGAATTGGGATACGCTGGGGAATAGGGAGGAAATGGAGGAGCAGCGAGGAGAGAGGTGGATTAGTCAGTCAGCATAGTTAATGAAAGATTGGAGAGGTGCAAAAATGTTAACAGGACAGGCATAGAGATCCTCACTGCGCAGGCATCAGATTCCCGGCCCTGCAGTGTGAATACATAATAACATAATGCAGGGCGGGATCTGTGGCCTCCCTACACGCAGATGCAATATCTGTACATCATGTGATGTAAGTTCCTGGGCAGCGCACACGGCGCATGCCCGAGAACTGAATGTACAGCGCAGGTGCCAATTACTTCAAAACAACAAGAGGAGGCAGCGCCCGGAGGCCAGATAGCGATGATGGACAGCAGCAAGGCAGTTGAGACCTGGGGAGAGAACACACCTCCCAGTCTCAGTAGAGGTATGGAGGCAAATTTATAAAAGTGATTATTTCAGTGTACCTGGGGATAATACACATAACAGCCACCTTCACAGAATGCAGCCTTAGTGCTGCTGAAGGTGGCTCTTTTACCTTAATAGGCCTGGGGGGAGTGACAGGTTCCCTTTAAGGCAGTTTCGGTGGAGTGGTGGGGCCGAAGCCAGATTAAAGGTTGTCAAAGAGAGAGTTAGATAAGAGGTGGGAGGAAAGTACAGTGTGAACATGCTTTTCGAGACATTTGGAGGCGAACGGGAGTAGTGATATGAGGCGGTAGCTGGATGTGGAGGTCGGGTCAAGGTATGGCTTCTTTAAGATAGGTATAATTGTTGCACATTTGAAAGGAGAGGGAAAGATACCGGAGGTTAGTGATAGGTTGAAGAGGTGGGTTAGGGCTGGGATAAGCATGGTGGTGAGGTTGGGGAGGAAGTGGAATGGGATGGGGTCCAATGCACAAGTGGTGAGGTGCGATCTGGACAGGAGGTGTGCAACTTCTCCTTCAGTGATGAAGGGGAGGAGGGTTAGTAGGGGAGGTGAGTGATCTGCTTTGCATAGGGGTTGTAGTAATTGGGCAGCAAAGACTTGTCTGATCTGATTGGTCTTGTTGGTGAAGTGTGTTATGAAGTCTTCTGCAGTGATACGAAATGTAGGACGTGGCAGTGGGGGAAGGTGGAGGGAGTTAATTGTGTTGAATAACTGCCTGGGGTTGTGGGACAAAGAGGATATGAGGGTAATGAAGTATTTCTGTTTAGTGGAGGTGAGTGCTGACTTGAATGTGAGAAGTGCTTGTTTGAATGCTGTGTAGTCTTCTTGTGAGTGTGTTTTCTTCCAGTGCCCCTCAGCAACCGTAGACACTTGCCGCAGCTTTTTA
Organism: Allobates femoralis; assembly: GCA_033576535.1. Taxonomy (NCBI): domain Eukaryota; kingdom Metazoa; phylum Chordata; class Amphibia; order Anura; family Aromobatidae; genus Allobates; species Allobates femoralis. The sequence continues at coordinate 292,778,846 of JARQOC010000003.1, forward strand.
GTGGTGTCTGTGTGCCAGGGTTGTATGTTGATTTGTCGTGTTCTGCCGTGAACTAGAGGGGCAACTGCATCAATCGCTGCTGTGAGTGTAGAATTGTAGAAAGTGGTGGCGTTATCTGTGTCGTGGAGTAAGGCCATGGAGTATAGTTATAGCATAGAGTCATACAGTATGTGAGTGTCATCGTGTGTGAGGGTGTGCGAATTGGTGGACATGGGTGGAAGGTGAGGAGGACAAGAATGAGAAGGTAAGTAAATGGTGGTCAGAGAGTGGGAGAGGGGAGGTTGTGGGGTTAGTTAGGGAACAGAGGCGGGTGAAGATGAGGCCTAGTGTATGTCCATCTGTGTGGGTAGTTGTTGAGGACCATTGGGTGAGGCCAACAGATGAAGCAAGTAACAGGAGTTTGGAGGCCGCTGACTGGTTGGTATCAATGGGGAAGTTGAAATCACATAAAATCCCAATAAAATACATTTAAGTTTGTGGGTGTAACATGAAAAAGATGAGAAAAGGTTCACGGGGTATGAATTCTTTTTTAGGCACTATATACAGTAGAGGTTTTAGAAAAACATATAAGTTATCTGGATGGGAGCATATTTAAGTGAAGTCCTTGCATTTTTTAGCAAGACAACTCTTACAACATACTACATCCATCACAACAGTATGGCTTTATAGAAGATGTTCAAGCAAGTAATGAACTAACCTGCTTGCAGTTCAGATCTTTCACCAATAGAAAATATTTGGTGCCTTATGAATCAAAATACCCACCAAATAAGACCCTGGACGACTGTTGATCAGGCAAAATCCTATATCAGATGAGAATGGAACAACATTCTTCTGACAAAACTTTTGTAATTGGTCTCTTCACTTCTCAGATGTTCACAGTCAAAAATAAAAGGGTGTAAAAATAAAAGGGAATGCTACAATTTCTAAATGAGTGAATTCTTCAAATACATGGAAAAACATCTAATTTTCAGCTTCTGTTCTGTGCTCCATGTTCTGCTGTGAATAAAATATGGCTATATCATTGTATATCATTGTATTGTTACTTTTCTTATACTTCACAATTACACATAGTGTTAATATACTATATTATATATATTGTATATATATGTATATATATACAGTGTTGGCCAAAAGTATTGACACCCCTGCAATTCTGTTATATAATACTCAGTTTCTTCCTGAAAATGATTGCAATTACAAATTCTTTGGTAGTATTATCTTCATTTAATTTGTCTTCAATGAAAAAACACAAAAGAGAATGAAGCAAAAAGTAAAACATTGATCATTTCACACAAAACTCCAAAAATGGGCCAGACAAAAGTATTGGCACCCTCAGCCTAATACTTCATTGCACAACCTTTAGCCAAAATAACTGCGACCACCCGCTTCCGGTAACCATCAATGAGTTTCTTACAATGCTCTGCTGGAATTTTAGATCGTTCTTCTTTTGGCAAACTGCTCCAGGTCCCTGATATTTGAAGGGTGCCTTCTCCAAACTGCCATTTTTAGATCTCTACACAGATGTTCAATGGGATTCAAGTCTGGACTCATTGCTGGCCACCTTAGAAGTCTCCAGTGCTTTCTCTCAAACCATTTTCCAGTGCTTTTTGAAGTGTGTTTTGGGTCATTGTCCTGCTGGAAGACCCATGACCTCTGAGGGAGACCCAGCTTTCTCACACTGGGCCCTACATTATGCTGCAAAATTTGTTGGTAGTCTTCAGACTTCATAACGCCATGCACACGGTCAAGCAGTCCAGTGCCAGAGGCAGCAAAGCAACATCAAAACATCAGGGAACCTCCTCCATGTTTGACTGTAGGGACCGTGTTCTTTTCTTTGAATGCCTCTTTTTTTCTCCTGTAAACTCTATGTTGATGCCTTTGCCCAAAAAGAGAGAACATTCTTCCAAAACATTTTAGGCTTTCTCAGATAAGTTTTGGCAAACTCCAGCCCGGCTTTTTTATGTCTCGGGGTAAGAAGTGGGGTCTTCCTGGGTCTCCTACCATACAGTCCCTTTTCATTCAGACACCGACGGATAGTACGGGTTGACACTGTTGTACCCTTGGACTGCAGGGCAGCTTGAACTTGTTTGGATGTTAGTCAAGGTCCTTTATCCAACATCCGCACAATCTTGCGTTGAAATCTCTTGTCAATTTTTGTTTTCTGGCCACATCTAGCGAGATTAGCCACAGTGCCATGGGCTTTAAACTTCTTGACACTGCACACGGTAGACACAGGAACATTCAGGTCTTTGGAGATGGACTTGTAGCCTTGAGATTGCTCATGCTTCCTCACAATTTGGTTTCTCAAGTCCTCAGACAGTTCTTTGGTCTTCTTTCTTTTCTCCATGCTCAATGTGGTACACACAAGGACACAGGACAGAGGTTGAGTCAACTTTAATCCATGTCAACTGGCTGCAAGTGTGATTTAGTTATTGCCAACACCTGTTAGGTGCCACAGGTAAGTTACAGGTGCTGTTAATTACACAAATTAGAGAAGCATCACATGATTTTTCTAATAGTGCCAATACTTTTGTCCACCCCCTTTTTTATGTTTGGTGTGGAACTATATCCAATTTGGCTTTAGGACAATTCTTTTTGTGTTTTTTACATTGAAGACAAATTAAATGAAGATAATAATGACAAATAATTTGTGATTGCAATCATTATCAGGAAGAAACTGAGTATTATCTGACAGAATTGCAGGGGTGTCAATACTTTTGGCCAACACTGTATATACAGTATATACTCGCGTATAAGCTGAGTTTTTCAGCCCAAAAATTGGGCTGAAAAGTCCCCCCCTCGGCTTATACGCGAGTCACTCGGTATACTGTGGGGGGGCGGGCTGTGACCGGGGGCTGGAGGAGGCAGGAGGGGGCCGCAGTGACCGCGGGCGGTCACGTGGGGCCGCCTCATTAATGTAGTGAATATGCACGGCATCCCCCCGTCCACCAGCGGCATATTGCAATACACTGGCCCCCAGCAGTAACACACAGCCCCCCTCCTTAGTATGTCCCCCCCAGGCTGCGGCACTTGTCAAAATAACAAACACTTTATACATCACCTCTCCGGGCGCAGCTCCTCCGCTCCTCCGGTCCCGGCTTCTTCTTCCTGCTTGTGCCGGTGTCATGTGACCGGGCGCAGCCGATGACGTCATCTCCTGTGCCGGTCACAGCACTGGAAGCCGGCTCAAGAAGGAAGAAGCCAAGATCGTAGGAGCTGCCCCAGAGAGGTGATGTATAAAGTGTTTGTTATTTTGACAAGTGCCACAGCCTGGGGGGGACATACTAAGGAGGGAGGGCTGTGTGTTACTGCTGGGGGCCAGTATACCTGCAGAGGAGCCTGTATACTACCACTAAGGGCCTGTATACACTGCAGAGGGGCCTATATACCACCACATGGGGGCCAGTATACCTGCAGAGGGGCCTGTATACCACCACTGACGGCCTGTATACACTGCAGAGGGGCCTATATACCACCACTGGGGGCCAGTATACCTGCAGAGGGGGCTGTATACCACCACTGAGGGCCTATATACACTGCAGAGGGGCCTATATACCACCACTGGGGGCCAGTATACCTGCAGAGGGGCCTTTATACCACCACTGAGGGCTTGTATACACTGCAGAGGGGCCTATATACCACCACTGGGGGCCAGTATACCTGCAGAGGGGCCTGTATACCACCACTGAGGGCCTGTATACACTGCAGAGGGGCCTATATACCACCACTGGGGGCCAGTATACCTGCAGAGGGGCCTGTATACCACCACTGAGGGCCTGTATACACTGCAGAGGGGGCCTGTATACACCGTACAGGGGCCTGTATACACCACACAGGGGCCTGTATACACTGCAGAGGGGCCTATATACCACCACTGGGGGCCAGTATACCTGCTGAGGGGCGTGTATACCACTGCTGAGGGGCCTGTATACCACTGCTGAGGGGCCTGTATACCACTGCTGAGGGGCCTGTATAATACCACTGCTGAGGGGCCTGTATACCATTACTGAGGGGTGCTATATACCAGTGACGGGTGGCTATATAATAGGATGGTGGTCTGCTGCATTTCATACCCTAGGCTTATACGCGAGTCAATAACTTTTACCAACTTTTGGGGGCAAAAGTAGGGGGGTCGGCTTATACACAGGTCAGCTTATACATGAGTATATACGGGGTATATATATATATATATATATATATATGTGTGTATATATATATATATATATTCCAAGTATAGAAAACAAATAGGCGGCACTCACCGTGTGTTCGTAGGTGCTTTCTTTATTGAAGAGGTGCGGGGAGGGGGTGCATGAAGGTACAGACGACAGGTCCTGTTTCGCGGTTTGCCCGCTTCTACAGGTCTCACAGAGACCTGTAGAAGCGGGCAAACCGCGAAACAGGACCTGTCGTCTGTGCTTTCTTTATTGAAGAGGTGCGGGGAGGGGGTGCATGAAGGTACAGACGACAGGTCCTGTTTCGCGGTTTGCCCGCTTCTACAGGTCTCACAGAGACCTGTAGAAGCGGGCAAACCGCGAAACAGGACCTGTCGTCTGTACCTTCATGCACCCCCTCCCCGCACCTCTTCAATAAAGAAAGCACCTACGAACACACGGTGAGTGCCGCCTATTTGTTTTCTATACTTGGACTGTAAATGCTTGACTGGCTGATGCAGGCGTAGCACCACCAGGTGGCTGGGGATAAGACAGCGGTCTGTCTTTATGGAGAAATAAGAAAGACCAATAGCCCTGAAGGTGCCCGGTGCCCCTACCTTTCTATATATATATATATATATATACATATATATATATATATACTGCTCAAAAAAATAAAGGGAACATTTAAACAACACAATGTAACTGCAAGTCAATCACACTTCAGTGAAATCAACCTGGCCATTTACAGTGGGTACGGAATGTATTCAGGCCCCATTACATTTTTTTCTTTGTTTCATTGCAGCCATTTGGTAACTTCAAAAAAATTCTTTTTTTTTTTCTTTAATGTACATTCTGCACCCCATCTTGACTAAAAAAAAACAGAAATGCACAATTTTTTGCAAATTTATTAAAAGAGAAAAACTGAAATATCACATGGTCGTAAGTATTCAGATCCTTTGCTCAGACACTCATATTTAAGTCACATGTTGTCCATTTACTTGTGATCCTTCTTGAGATGGTTCTACTCCTTCATTGGAGTCCTGATGTGTTTAATTAAATTGATAGGACTTGATTTGGAAAGGCACACACCTGTCTATGTAAGACCACACAGCTCACAGTGCATGTCAGACCAAATGAGAATCATGAGCTCAATGGAACTGCCCAAGGAGCTCAGAGACAGAATTGTGGCAAAGCACAGATCTGGCCAAGGTTAAAAAAGAAATTTTGCAGTACTCCAGGTTCCTAAGAGCACAGTGGCCTCCATAATCCTTAAATGGAAGAAGCTTATGGACCACCTGAAATAAGATTCATAAAGGGGCGGGGCTAAATCGCGCATCCCGGTAGCCCCGCCCCTTTATGACGAGATCAGCCTCACATCACTATAGCAGGCTGAGAGGGGGCGGGCATAAGGGAGGGGGAGAGCAGGCATGACGAACACAGCTCACAAGTGCCAGCACACACAGGGAGACGCCCTCATGTAAGTGTATACAATCATTATCTCATGTCTACTGCATGGTTCCCTTTACTATGCAGATTACCGCAACCGCGCCGCAACCGCGCCGCGAGTGCGGCACAAGTGCGGCAGCTATGCGGCAAGTGCGGCAAGTGCGGCAGATGCGGTTTTTTTACCGCATCTGCCGCGAACGCGGGTAAGCCCGAGCCTAACTCGGGGTTAACGCTTCTGGTAGTGAATGTTAACCCCGAGTCAGGCTCGGGAATAACGCTAGGAAGGTTAAAGGCACCAGAGTGGTAGATATTCAAATATAGACAAGTGAAAGATAACCAAAGAGGACCCGTTACACAGGATCAATGCAAAATTTTAGACAAACTTTATTGAACACTGCAATATAAAAGACACACACTTAAAACACAAGTAAAAAGTAGTCCACAGACTACATGTGAGGTGTGTGGGTATCAACAGTGCTGCATAACAATGATCACAGGACATATAAATAAACCACTGAACCACATCTAAATTGCACCTAATATAAACAGAGCCTAAAAATAGAGGCATGTACAAGCCCTGAGGAAGCCAGTGGGCGTAACGCGTGGGGCTCATTCCATCATCCAACTTTGCTGCACATGGTCCAGACTAGCTAATGATGACCTTGGAACCTCTCAGTCCTTAAGGGATTTCTTGGATGGAGTACAAAAACCTAAAAACGTCTATCAGGTCACATTACTAAATATGTATATACTGCCACGTCTTTCTATGCACTACTACTTGTATACCTTTGGGCCTCTGTAATTATTACCTTTATAGGGATACATCTATCAATGTACAATATTTGTGTGCTTGTACATGCCTCTATTTTTAGGCTCTGTTTATATTAGGTGCAATTTAGATGTGGTTCAGTGGTTTATTTATATGTCCTGTGATCATTGTTATGCAGCACTGTTGATACCCACACACCTCACATGTAGTCTGTGGACTACTTTTTACTTGTGTTTTAAGTGTGTGTCTTTTATATTGCAGTGTTCAATAAAGCTTGTCTAAAATTTTGCATTGATCCTGTGTAACGGATCCTCTTTGGTTATCTTTCACTTGTCTATATTTGAATATCTACCACTCTGGTGCCTTTAATACACACCAAAATAAATCCTTTTGCAGCATTTCTTTGGAGTGCCGCACTGCCCTCCATGTGCTAGCCAGAGGTACTTTGACTGCTATTATGTAACAGAATGATATCCTTGGACCCATTGTGAGACCATATGCAGGAGCAGTGAACCCTGGGCTCCTTTTAAAGTGATCCTAAACCCAGAAACTGACCCCCCCTTATCTTTAGACCTGTCCCTGCACCCCCTCTTATCATTTCTAGCCATCCCTTTTGCAGAAAAAAATCGCTTTTGTAAAGTAAGAGAAAAGGTTATAATACTTTGACCTGTGTGAGTTCTCTGTTTCTGAGCAAGCCGCAATGAGCGGGGCCTGTGTGCTGCTGCCTTGTAATTATGAACGCCCCTCTCTGCTTCTAATAGCCTGGTCGCGTCATGAAAGGGGGCGGGGCTCCGGCATGCACGATTTAGCCCCGCCCCTATCATGACGCGGCCAGGCTCTTAGAAGCAGAGAGGGGCGTGCATATTTACCAGGCAGCAGCAGAGAGGCCCGTCCCATCTCGGCTTCCACAGAAAGAGAGAACTCACACAGGTCAAAGTATTATAACCTTTTCTCTTACTTTACAAAAGCGATTTTTTTCTGCAAAAGGGATGGCTAGAAATGATAAGAGGGGGTGCAGGGACAGGTCTAAAGATAAGGGGGGGTCAGTTTCTGGGTTTAGGATCACTTTAATGCATGACAATTCTAGGCTTCATGTGGCTGAAGTGTTTCAGCAGTTCCTGCATGATGAAGGCATTGATGCTATGGACTGGCCTGCCCGTTCCCAGATTTGAATCCAATTGACCACATCTGGGATATCATGTCTCATCGCACAACAAGTTGCACTCTAATTCGAATTTTAATGTCACATTTTTTTCCACGTTTTACTTTACTGAGGTTTAATTTATTATTTTTTGTTTTGTCCCCATACTGCAATAAACTGTAGGTTTTAACATTTATGGAAATCTGTGTGTGTGAGTCATGTTTTTTGATTTCCCCATATATCAGATATACTTTTTATTTGTACCCTTAGACTGAATAAAAGTTGTGTTTTACATCTGCTCTAATTCCATAACACTTACGTTTTGTATCTGTAGTTTATATCAACCTTACGTCCTCGAAAAAAAAAGGAAAAAGCCAACAAAAAAGAGGCGATAGAGGACCCACCTTTTCAGGAAACAAATGAAGACAACACCTTATCCAATTGGCCCCCGCAACCAAGATTTGGTTCCTTCTCATACAGTGCCACTCCCAGCCTCCTGCCTGCCTATAAGGGCAAAAGATCTGCAAGCAGCCCAACTACCATATCAATTGATAGAAGGGAGATTTCCAAACGAGTTCGGGAATCTGTGGATAAAGAGTTGGTAAAATGTCGCAGAAAAGTGGGTTTCACAGATACCTATCAAGAGCCTTGTAGTACAATGTCTATGTCAGAGTCTGAATCTGAGTCTGGAGGAACACAGGATTATGACATGGAAGACGAAGAAAGGAAACAGGTATTCAAAGGGGGGACACCACATTCTGGAACAACAAACAACTTATCACCTATCCACAGGATACATGTTTATGGTGGGCCAACACCTTCAAAAGTAGTTTGGCAACTTTACATTTTTTACGAGTCTGCTAAGGATAGTGTAAAATAATTATTAACATTGATAACTATCATTATTCTCCCAACTCTTCTCCACTCCCAGAAGATTTCTGATCTTTCTGTTTCATATGGACAGACACGTGACAACTGCAGCCAATCTGACTGCAGGGATGATGTATTGTTCACAGCTATTATAAAACTGCTGTTATAGGATGATCTGTGAACCACACTGTCAGACTCTTGTTATAGAAAGAGGTCTAGACTACACAACCAGCCTCCTGACAAAGGGCAACCAGACTGCTGTTGTAGGGGGTTAAACTTAGTTTGCTATTATGAAGGGAGGTTCAGATTACACTAGTATTATTGGGGAACATCAAAACTATACAGCTAGGACTGCTATTATAGGGGATGGTACAGACCACTCAACTACACTGGTTTTAAGGGGGAGGTCCAGACCACACTGCCAGACTATTGTTATAAATGTTATAAGGAAAGATCTAGACTAGGCAGACAGAGATCTGTTACAGGGCAAAAATACAGTCAATAAGCATATACCATGCTACAAAAAATAACTAAAAAACTAATAGCACATTCTAGCTGCCGTCTATTGCGTTGACCGGGATAGGTAGCTGTTCTTAGCTATAACAAAATAGAATAGGTTAACAAAGTCTTGCTTCTCTCTGCTGAGATACACATTCTACAACTGTTTTACAGGGGCTCATGATGTAATACAGGGGCTATGTGTGGGCACAGACTTCAAGTGTAATACAGGAGCTATGTGTGGGCATAGGCTTCAAGTGTAATACAAGGGAGGAGTTCTTGAGAGGAGCGCAGATTGCGTGAGGGGTGGTATCGGTTGACCAAGTCGGAGATATATGGAGGGAACAGGTTGTGGATGGCCTTGTATGTCAGGGTTAGGGTTTTGAACTGAGATCTCTGGGAAGTAGGGAGCCAGTGGAGGACTTGGCAGAGGGGGGAGACGGGGGAGTAATGGGGCGACAGGTGGATGAGTCGGGCAGCGGAATTGAGGATGGTTCGGAGGGGTGCAAGGGGGGAAGCAGGGAGGCTGGTGCACAGGAGGTTGCAGTAGTCGAGACGGGAGATAATGAGGACGTGGACAAGCGTTTTGGCAGTGTCATGGTCAAGGAAGGAGCGGATCTGTGAGATGTTGTTAAGCTGAAGGTGGCAGGAGGTGGTGAGGGCCTGGATGTGTGCCTTGAAGGAGAGGGCAGAGTCGAGGATTACAATGAGGCACTTGACGTGGGGGACGGGTGAGAGTGTGTAGTCGTTGACAGTGATGGTTAGGTCGGGTAGGGGGGAAGAGCGACTTGGGAGGAAGACAATGAACTCGGTTTTATCCATGTTGAGTTTGAGGAAATGAGCGGAGAAGTAGGATGAGATGGTGAACAGGCAGTGTGGGATTTTGGATAGCAGGTAGGTGATGTCAGGGCCGGAGAGGTAGAGCTGGGTGTCATTGGCATAGAGGTGGTATTGGAGGTTGTGGGACTCTATCAGTTGACCTAGGCCGAGGGTGTAGATGGAGAAGAGTAATGGTCTCAGGACTGAGCCTTTGGGAACTCTAACAGATAGGGGGTAGGGTGAGGAGGAGGTGTGGGAGTGGGTGACGCTGAAGGTCCGGTCTGTTAGGTACGACGAGATCCAGGAGAGGGCTAGGTCAGTGATGCCAAGGGATTCTAGAATTTGAAGCAGGAGGAAGTGGTCGACTGTGTCGAAGGCAGCAGAGAGGTCGAGGAGGAAAAGGATGGAGTAGTGTCGCTTGCTCTTGGCGGTGACTTTGGTTCTGGCTGTTTCAGTGGAGTGGTGGGCTTGGAAACCAGATTGCAGGTGGTCAAAGAGGGAGCACGAGGAGAGATGGGAGGACAGTTTGGAGTAGACATGTTGCTCAAGCAATTTTGAGGCTAAGGGGAGGAGAGATGTGGGACGATAGTTGGAGACTGTTGCGGGGTCGAGGGAGGGTTTTTTGACGATGGGTGTGATGAGGGCATGTTTGAAGGATGAGGGGAAGACGCCGGTAATAAGTGATATGTTTTTTGTTCCAATAATTTTTATTGAAGTTATGCAAAGCAAATACAATGACATAAACATAGACAAGAATACATAAACAAGAAAACAAAACAGCCAAGGGAAGTAGAGGGGGGGAGGTTTGGATGAGACAAGGACCACCAGGGACCTAAACGCAGATACCACATACATTGTGAACAAAGGCAGAAATAGCAACATGAGTAACTCCGTGAACGGCCAGCATCAAAAGTCTAAGTCTCACACAATCGGAACTGCAGACGGGTGGGCCGCCCATCGTGCCCAGTCGTCTATCACCCTGTTTCTGGTGGCATTATCTAAAGCTAGGTGGTATTCATTGTGGAATATCACATTCAGACGATCAGTGACCTCTGCAATAGAAGGGGGGTCGTCCGCCCTCCATTTAGCTGCGATGCTCAACCTTGCAGCAGTTAAAACATTAGAAATCAGCGTTCTGGAGTCCCTGGGAAAGAGATCGATCCCTACATGTAAGATTGCCATCTGCGGCGACACCTGGACACGCACGCCCGTTACCGACCCCATCAAGCCAGAGATGACTGCCCAAAAGGGGGCCAGTCTGGGGCAGGACCACCACATGTGGGCCAGTGTACCTCTTTCTCCACAGCCCCTCCAGCATAGAGGGGATCGATCCTGGGAGAAGCGCGCCAGGGTCACCGGAGGGTAATACCACCTCATATGAATTTTCTTCAGGGTCTCCAGGTGATTAACACACCTGGAAGCTGCCTGTAAGACCCTCAGTCCCCTATACCAGTCTTCCTCCGGGGCCGTGAACCCCAGGTCTTCCTCCCATCTCCTCATGTAGCTTGGTTTGTTGGGGAACAAGGCCGCAGTCAAATGTCTATACACTCCCGACAAAGCTTTTTGTTTAGTGGGGAAAAAAAGGAACTTTTGAAAATGGGAGACCTCAGGGGAAGGTCGGGCCCCCACGTCCCCCCAAGAGAGCTAAAGAAATGTGAGATCTGCGCATATTGGCAGAAAGTCCTCTCTATACCCGGAAATCTCGCACAAAGGCTCGAAAAGGGGCTGAGACAACCCGACTCAAGGAGGTCTGCACAGTTGCGGATCCCGCCCGCGTCCAAGGACCAATGTTCAGGAAGGGTATATGAAAAGGCAAAGCCCTAATGTCTATATCCTTAGGAGATAATGAGATCTGCTTCCCTACCTCCTCCCTCCAGGTTCGCAAGAGTGAGACCATCGTGGGGAGCTGCAGGGACACTCTCGTAGGGGCCAAGCACTCCACCTCCAAAAGATGGCGCAGAGAACCAGTCCCAAGGAGAGCAGACTCGAGACCCACCCAGCCCCCAGTGCCCTCGCCATCCACCAAAGCTTGGCCTCTTGAAGCAGTGTAGCTCTGTAGTACGCCGACAAATTAGGAACTCCCATTCCCCCTTGACTGTAAGGCAGATACATGATATTCCCCGATACTCTGGCTCTTCGGCCTGTCCAGATGTATGCATGCACGGCTCGTTGCAAGCGCGTTAGTAGGTTGGAGGGAATAGACAGAGGCAGATTGCGAAAGAGATATAGCACTTTCGGGAGGAGGAACATTTTAAAAGCATGAATGCGCGCCACCCATGACAGGGCTGGCAGGGGGTGAGTGTTTGTTTCTCTGCACAGGGAGGCCAGAAGAGCATCCACATTAACTGACACTATCCGGTGAGTGTGTGTTAGGGTGATCCCGAGGTATGGAACACCCTCCTCCCTCCAAACAAAGGGAAACTTTTGACTCAGTCTGGCAGCAAGCGGGCCCGGGACACCGATGGGGAAAATCAACGATTTAGTCGCGTTCAATTTATAATATGATAATTTGGTGAACAGGGCCAGGGCGTCCATCACCGCCGACATGGAGGTCTCTAAGTCAGTGCAAGCTATAATAATATCATTGGCGTAGAGCCCAATTTTATGGGATATCTCACCGACGGAAAACCCAGTTATAGCCGGGTTTGATCTAATAGATTCCGCCAGCGGTTCGATTATCAAGGAAAAGATAATAGGAGACAGGGGACAACCCTGGCGGGTACCGTTGGTCAGAGAAAAGGCCGAGGAGAGAAATCCGGAGGAGAGCACTCTGGCATTCGGGTTGGAGTACAAGGCCAAAATGGCCAAGAGAACAGGGCCCCGAAACCCAAATTTCTCTAGGACAGAGGCCAGGTAACACCAGTGCACCCTATCAAACGCCTTTTCAGCGTCAAGTGACAGGAGGGCACTGGGGATCCCAGCCCTTTCAGCCACACTAATCAAATCAATAAAGCGCCTCGTGCCGTCCTTCGTCTGCCTCCCGCTCACAAAGACCACCTGATCCACATGCAGCAGCGACAGGGTGACTCTCTGGAGTCCGCATGCCAGGAGTTTTGAGAACACCTTCACGTCACAGTTGAGCAGTGAAATCGGACGGTAGCCACCAGGGTCGTCCGGGGGTTTCCCCTGCTTTGGAATAGTGACAATAGTCGCCGCGAGGGCACAGGGGGAGATGGTCCCCGCTCCCTGCCAGAATTTGCACGCCCTCGTGAGGAAGGGAGCCAACAAGTGGGCGAATGTACGGTAATAATCGTTGGGGAGACCGTCCGGGCCCGGGGCGGAGTGGCGTTTAGTGGAAGAGATAACCCGTAAGATTTCAGCGTCCGTTATAGGGGAGTTCAGGTCGTCCAGTTGCTCCGGCGACAAGTGGGGAAGCCGCAAGTCGTCCAGGAACCTCTGGAAGTCCTCCGGGGTCGGGGCCGGTGCCGAAGGGTCATCTTAAATGTTATAGAGTTGAGAGTAGTAGTGTGCGAAAGCATCTGCGATCTCGATGGGGTTAGAGCGAAGCACACCGGAGTGGTCTTTCAAGGCCGAGATAGAGGATATAAGCTCCCTTTTCTTAATACGCTTGGCCAGAAGGGCCCCGGCCCGATCTCCTGCGGAGTAGAAGGACAGCTTGGACCTGCGGAGGCATTTCTCATGCTGCGACAGCAGAAATGCCCGCAACTGTGTCCTAACAGCATACAACTGCTGACTCACTCCGGGAGAGGGGGTCGTTTTGTGGATCTCCTCTAGGTCTTGGAGGTGGGCCAAGAGTTCCTCTCTGCGCCTTTCTCTTTCCCTTTTGAGATGGGAGGCCTGTTGGATAAACAGTCCTCTAACATACGCCTTATGGGCCAGCCACATCGTCTCGTCAGAGACCTCCCCGTTATCATTATGGAGAAAATAGTCAGAGAGCGCACGTTCTATATCTGTAACCATCTGCTGACATGATAAGAGGTCTGGGTTGAGCCTCCAGGAGTAGGGTGCCTGAGGTCTGCCCGCAAGGGAGAGGGACAGGGAGGTAGGAGCGTGGTCGGACCACGTAATGAGTCCCACATCCGCTTTGGTACAGACAGGCAGGGTCCCACTATCCACCAAGAAGAAATCGATGCGCGAGTAGGACCTATGCCTGTTAGAGTAGAATGTATAGTCCCGCTCCCCGGCGTGCAGGTACCTCCAGATGTCATGCAGGTGTAGTAGAGACCTGCATAGGCGACCCAATTCCCCCTGGCAACAGCCCGACCCGCCGAGGAATCTGAGTGGCGGGACATTACAGCATTAAAATCCCCAGCCATTACCAGCATACCCCTAGAATGTTTCTCTACCAGTTTCATAAGAGAGCGGAAAAACTTGATCTGAAAAGCATTTGGCGCGTATAGGGTCACTAGAGTAAACAGCATGTCATACATTTTACATACGAGGATTACAAACCTTCCAGCAGGATCTGCCACAGACTCCAGAAGCTGAAAAGGAATGGATGATCTAATAAAGATCCCCACCCCCCCTTCTTCCCATCGCTGTTAGCAAAGTAGGATTTGCCGTAGAGGCGGTGGTGGACTCTAAAGTTATCTGCCTGTAGCAGGTGAGTTTCTTGAACACATATAACGTCCGCTCCTGCGGGCTTGAGACCAGAAGAGAGAACGTTTCACAGGAGAGTTCAGACCGTTCACGTTCATTGAAAATAGTTTAAGGCTCATGGTGGATTGTAGGGGGAGCCCAGATAGTCTCGAATCTCACCAGGGAAAAGTCTAGGACAGGAAGAGGGAGACCCAAGGGGTCGAGACAGGGGGTAATAACAACAAAACATCCATGTAAACTGTAGGGGCAGACCGGAGTCTGCTGTGGGGGAGGCAGAGGCCCCACGAATGAGCACTCGGGGGCCCCCATCTTGCCAGGGCAACCAACAGGATAACATTACTCACGAAACCCAACAGGGCGGGGTGCGACATTACAGTCACGTATACGACTCAAGTGTCACATCATGTGTCAGCGAGCAGTATCCCACTCCGGATCCATCCTTTGCTCAGCCGGGGAAGCAGGTTTCCTCTTGGCCTGGGAATCAGTGGAACCAGCAAGACCCCAGGCTTTCAGAGCTTTATCCAGCAGCTTGGGGAAAGTGAAGATATGGCGATCCCCCTTGTATGCAAATCGGACTCGCACTGGAGTGCCCCAGCTGTATGGGATCCCAGCAGCCCGCAGGGTCCTGCACATAGGACCGAATTCCTTCCGTTTCGCCAGAGTGCCCACCGAGAGGTCAGGGTAGGCTGAGACGTTGGTTAAGGCGCCGGGCAGCTCCGGATTACCTCGCAGGGCAAGCATGAGATCTTCTCTGAGTCTGACCGAGGGCAGGCACGCCAGGACATCTCTCGGCAGCGCAGGGTTCACATGGGATGGTTTGGGGATCCTGTGTATGCGATCCGGTTTCACCAGAGCAGGAGCAGTGCCAGGGAGGACATGTAGAATGAGCCTGGAGAGGAGATCAGGCAATGCAGAATCAGCCACATCCTCAGGAATCCCCCTCAGCTTAACGTTAGCCCTCCTGCTCCTGTCCTCCATCTCCCAGAGTTTAGCCTGCTGAGTCTCAAACTTCCTCTCCATAGAATCGAAGCTGTCAGCCAGGGAATTGTGGGCTGAGGCAAACTGAGCCATCTTCTTCTCCAGATGGCCAGTACGCTCCCCGAGGTCTGCTACCTCCTTCTTAATATCTCCTAGTATATTTTGGAGATCTTCATGCATTGTCACCCTAAATGAGGATAGAAGTCTCTGCATAGTTCGCTCTGTAAGTGGTGTATCTATGCCTGCTGCATGCTCCTGCTCCCCCCTCCATTAGAACATGAGGAGGGAGAGCAGGGCCTCTGCTCTGGTGCCATCTTAGCCTGAGAGGGAAGGGGTCCCCTGTGGAAATAGTCCGTGACCCTGGGGGTACCTGGCTGTGATTTCAAACTCCGAGGCATCCTTGGGTTCCAGGGGTGTTGCACCGTTCTCTGGGATCGATTGCAGGCCGGGTGAGAAGTGCTGGGAGCTGCTGTGAGTCTGTGACCAGGGAGCCCTGAAGTTAAGCAGCTGCTCCCATGAAGGTCGAAGCCACGCCCAATAAGTGATATGTTGAAGAGATGAGTTAGGGCGGGGATAAGGACAGGGGTGAGGTTAAGGATGAGATGGGAGGGGAGAGGGTCGAGGGCACAAGTGGTGAGGTGTGATTGTGCTAGAAGAGAGGAAAGGCGCACTTCAGTCATGGAGGAGAACTTACTTTTGGTTGAGGGGGGTTGGGTGATAAAGAGGGAGGGCTGAGAGGATTGGGAATCAAAGCTTTCTCTGATTTTATCGATCTTCTGTTTAAAGAAGTTGGCAAAGTCGTCGGCGGAGATGAGGGGAGAGGGTGCAGAGGGACGGAGTAGAGCATTAAAGGTTATGAAAAGTTGCTTGGGATTGTGGGAGAGGGAGCTAATGAGAGATGAGAAGAAAGCTTGTTTTGCGGTGGTCACTGCTGTCTTGAAGTCGGTGAGGGACTGTTTGTACAAGGCGAGGTGCGTTGCGGAGTTGGAATTCTTCCATCTCCGTTCAGCTACCCTGGACGTGCGTTGAAGTTTTTTGGTGTTGGCGGTGAGCCAGGGTTGTCTGTGTACACGGGTTTTGTTGTATGAGAGAGGGGCAGCTTGGTCAAGGGCTGTGGCGAGAGTGTTGTTGTAGAGGGTGGCGGCAGCGGTAGTGTCATGAGAGGAGGCTAAGTCAAGGAGAGGGAGGAGGGACTCGGTGAGTGAGTGGAAGTTAATGAGCTTGAAGTTTCTTGGGGGGGGGGAGTTTCTGGAGGGGGGGAGCGTGGCGGGGGGGAGAGGACGGCGAAGGTCAGCAGGTTGTGGTCGGATAGGAGGGGGGTTGAGTTTGCGAAGTCGGTGAGGGAACAAAGGCGGGTGAAGACGAGGTCTAGTGTGTGACCGTTGTTGTGTGTGGCTGAGGAGGACCATTGGGAGAGGCCGAAGGCGGAGGTTAGAGACAGGAGTCTTGAGGCAGCAGTGTGGGGTTTATCAATGGGGATGTTGAAGTCACCCATGATGATGGTGGGGATGTTGGAGGAGAGGAGGTGGAGAAGCCAGGTTGTGAAGTGGTCGAAGAAGGTGGACGAGGATCCTGGAGAGCGGTAGACAGCCAGATGGAGGTTGCAGGGGGAGAAGATACTCACGGAGTGCGCCTCGAAGGAGGGGAGGGAGGCAGAAGGGGATGGTGTAATTGGGGTGAAGGAGCAGCTGTTGTGCTAACAATTCATTTACTAACATAGCAAGTACATGGTTAAAGTGCTTAGTAAACATACCCATGTTGTGCAAATTACAGAATCAAATAGCAGATAGGCAAAGGCATATAGAACATAAATCACGATGTACATTTCACTTTCTTTAAAAGTCTGCAAGTTTCTTCAGGGAAAGTTGTTCTTGTGACACCTGGTGGTCTAGGAGGATCATATCTCCCAGCACAGTGATCACATGATTAGTTAATTTCCACCATCTGTCAACAGTTACGGCGCACAATCAGACAGATCTCCACCCCCAAAAACTCCCTTCACAGCAGTCAATGTACCTGCGCAACTGCAGGAGTGGGGACGCGCCACTATACCTCCCAGGCATGCGCGGAAGCAATAAATATGCCGCAGAGGACATGTTGGTTGCTGGAGGCTGTGTAATGCATGCACTGAGTCTGAATGGGCATATTAGATAGAAAGGACTTGAATATTTCATATTACAAAGCTTACCTATAAATCGTATGACAACATTACAGCAATTCCATATAAATCAACTTAATATAAATCCATAATAGAGGAAAAGAGTCCATACGTACTGTATCTTGCATGTAGGTAATTCAATCAGAACAGATGTGAATGCGGTCTTGAATTCATATTGAATGTCCATTCAGATATAAAAAAAATTGATGTGTGGTATAATTTCCACAGTGTAATGAAATCACTAGCATACATATAGGTCCATGTGTCCTATAACGATCAAAAAGACGTCTTTAAGGACAAGGTGGCTAATATTAATGTAAGTAGGAACAAAAGATTAAAAAAGAAGGAAAAAAAAAGAAAAAAAAGAAGAAAAAAATGCAGCTGCAATGACCAAAAGTACAAAAAGGACGAAAATGTCAGCGACTCATTAAGTCTGTGTGGCATCTGTGTATTAAAGGTGAAAATCCATTTGGTTTCACATTGAGCAAGTAGTTTCTGAAGATTGTCACCCCTAATCCCACCCCTGATCATATCAATCCTTATTTCCTTCAAACTGCTTGCATCACAACTGTGAATTTGCTTGAAATGGCGCAGAATGGTTTTGAGGAGTGTGACATCATTTTCTGTCCTGGCAGTGCCAATGCCCCTGACATGCGCCCTCATCTGAAGTTCCCTTGATGTAAGCCCTACAAAAATGTGGGCGCATTCACATGTTGCAAAATATACTACATGTGTGGAACTACATGAAATTCGATGTCTAATATTATAAGAGATACTACCGTCTGATAAGTGAGATGTGCTACAGCGAAGGACAGTGGCGCAGGTAAAACAGTGGCCGCAAGGGATACAACCGGGTTGGGACCCCTGGTGCCAAAGGGACTGGGAATATGTGGCACATAGTGACTACAACCAAGATGATCCTTAATATTCCTAGCCCATCTTGCTGTCATTAAGGGGTTTTCGGGAAGTAAATTGGAGAGGAGAGGGTCGGTTTTAAATATAGACCAATGTTTAGTTAATGTAGTATGCATAGTCCTGCACTCATGATTGTAACTACTGAAGAAAAATACTTCCTGGTCCCCAGTTTCACGTTTAGGGGCATACTGTATCTCATCAACTTCTCCCTGGGGGTATTCTTGGCCCTCAAGGACCCACTCTTGATTCTTCTGTTACTATATCCCCTGTCTTGAAAGCAGGCCTTCAGGTCTATAGATTGCTGTTCAAATCTGTGTCCAGATAGGTAGATGAGTTTCATTTTCAAAAACTGGCTGGTCGGGATGGCTCAGGTGATGTGCATATGATACATGCAATAATGCATTAACAGACGTGTCCTTTTGGTATATACGTCTGTTTGCACAATCTGATGTTCATCAGCCACGAGCTCAAAATCTAAAAAGTCAACTTTCGTTGAACTTGTTTTATGTGTCAATTGTATATTAAAAGCATTGTGGTTGAGTTGTCTTACAAAGTCCTCAAACTTCCCCGAGATACTCTGCCAGATGATCAAAATGTTATCTATATAGCACAACCAACAGTGCACATAGGCACAGCCCCACACGCTCTCGTCGGCAAAGATGGAACGTTCCCAGTAGACAATAAGCACAAAGAAATTGTGTATCAAGGCAAAGCGGAGCAGCTATAAGACTAAATTATCCGTTTTGTCACCCTGACCGCCAGCCTCCAAGAAAAAACTTACTGCCTGAAGTCCACCTTTATGATCAATGCATGTATATAATGGTTCCACATCTACTGTGGAATCAACAAACAACTCTGTCCACAAAAATGCCATCAACGCTATTTAGGACGTCTTTTGTATCCTTCACATATGACAGGAGTAGCTCAACTAACAGTTTTAGGTAGCAGTCAATAAATCTGCCTATAGGATCACAAAGCCCGTCAAAGCAGAACACAATCGGACACCCTGGTTGGTTGAGGGCATTTTTTTTTAATCTTGGGGAGAAGATAAAAAGTTGTTACCCCCAAGGAATTTAATCAAAAGCCTCTCCATTGCTTTGTTAATGATCAAAGTCCTTATCTAGGATTAGTTTTAATTCTGTTGTAAAAACTAACAGAGGGCAAAGGGAAAGTCTAGAATAAGTATTTCTGTCCATCAGTTGGTGCAGGGTTTCTCTCTCAAACATAGCATTTGGCTAGGTCACTATATCTCCCCCCTTATCTGTAGCCTTAATAACCACATCATCCAATTTGTTGGGTGCCCTACTGTCACGGGTGTGTCAGGAGGCATGGATGAGACTGTAGAGGTTCCATTTTTTCCCTTTCTTTAGTTTGGTTGCCACACTTGGACACCATTGCTAGATCCTGATACACACCTAATCGTCGTTTTTAATTACACCTAGGACATATATATCCATTCACATTACACCATTTCTGTGAGGCATAGTGTTAGGACTTGGCAATGGAGACTCCTTGATGTGGATGCCAAGCTTAATCTTTAGTAGCTACTAATGAGACTAAGTTCTCCAGTTTACATATATAGCACAGGGCAGCTTCTGCATTTCACAATTGCATTATACTCATAAGATCCTCGTCTTGTTGGTGCTACTCATTCATTCACTTTAATCATTAATATAGTAGTGTCGCGGCGGTTCACCTATCTGTAAGTATATAATTTTTTCTGCCAGCACCTACGCTTGTGGTTGATGCCAGTCTTGACCTTATTCATAGATTCCTTACCTTGGACCTCCCTATATATTTCCGTTGACTCCTAGGATGTACTGCTGCTGATAGCCTCAGGTGTTCCTGATTGATTCTTGGATCATAGCAGTGTTTCCTGAAGCCTGCTGGTTGGCTGCTTGGATCTGCTAAAGCTAAGTATATCTTTTCCCCACTTTGTATGTTTCCCTTGTGTGTTTTCTAGTTGCTAGTCAGGTTGACTAGTGTTCAACCGCTCTGAGTCCTGTGTAGTGGTAGTCCAGGGACAGTCAGGGAATAGCAATTCTGGCGGCGACAGTTGCAGAAACTGTATAGGGACGTTAGGGGAGCCAGGTGTCAGCGCTAGTTGTTATAGAGGTCACCATCCCCCCTTTTTGCCCTTAGCATCAGGGACTCCTTCCCCCTACTGTTGTCTTCCAGTGCTGGGTGTCTCCCTACACCCAGCGAGACACCTATGTTTTGGAGTGTAATCTTATCATATTTGCGTCTCTTGGAGATGCGTCAGAAATCATCAACTACCAATTTGAGGATAATGTTAATGGCAGGGCAAAGGGACAAGGGGGGGGCAATTTAGTTGATCGGGGCAATAAGAAATGAGAGAACCTACCTGTAAGGTTAGCCACCTCCTCCTGGAATAAGTCTTCCAAGGCAGTCAATGCCTCCTTCTTGATAATGGGGTTCACTCCCGGGTTGAAGTCCTATGATAAATGCACTTAAGGATCAATTTTCTGGCAAAAAAATATGCATCCTTCCTAGCTAGAAAGAAATTAAAGGAGTTTGTAGGTGAACAATTGAGACGCTTAGATAACACCTCTATCTATGCGTCCAAAAGAACTTTCGAGGAAGATTAATTACCTGGAGTTTGTTGTGACCACGTTTATTTGATCCAGCAGATTATATTTCAGGACATTCAATATGGATTCAAGACACCATTCACAACTATTCTGATGGAATTACCTACGTGCAAGATACATATGAACTCAATTACAATATTATGGATTTAGATTAAGTTGATTTATCTGGAATTGCTATAATGTTGCCATAAGTTTTGTGATATGAAATACTCATGTCATTTCTATCTAATATGCCAATTCTGCCACAGTGCGTACCAAATCTCCTTCACAGCTGCATACAATGGGGGTGGGCGGTGACATTAGGGGTTGGGACGGGCTTCAGGATCCTGGGGGTGGCTGGCCACACTGTAGACTGGGAGAGAGGGTGTGTATGTAGAAGACTGGGAGTAAACTACCAGTTCTGAATTTACATGCTGCTCCAATACAAACATGCACCCTGGACGTTCCCTGACTGCCGCAACTCAGTGATATCTATATAACTATGCAAAATGTTGACAGGATGTATATTACAAACTGTCAATATTTTGCAGCCTAGATATACATGTGAATTTTAGAAAAAGCCCGGACAACCCCTTTAAAAGTATCTCAAAAATGTCTGTGCATGTATGATGTGTATATTTATGTTTGTCAGTGTATATGGCACTGTATAGTATATATTAATGTTCATTTTATATGTATTTTTGAGAGATTGTCTCCAATTATGTATATGTATGTATGCCTATATGTGCACGTATCTGTGTACATGTTTGTGTTTGTGCAAGACGCATGTCCATGGGGCATACTGAGACTCTTTTGCCTAAGGCCCATGAAAACTTGGAGCTGGCCGTGATTGCAGAGGAATGACAAGACGACTCAGCCAGAATGCTCTTATAGGAAAATGCCCAGACTACTGAACCATATTAATGCCATAGTAGGTGCAGACTACACAGAGTTCTTATAAGTGAAGGAGCACCTTAAATAGCTGGATTGTTGTTCTTTGTGGGATGTTCTGTTATGGGGGACATTCAGACTACACAGAGTTCTGTTATAGGTGAAGGAGCACCTTAATAGCTGGATTGTTGTTCTTGGTGGGATGTTCTGTCATGGGGGACATTCAGACTACACAGCCAGACTGCTTTCTGCTTTTACGAGCGGTCGATCAGACCACACTGTAAGGCTCATTTTAGGATTTATTCCTGAACTTGATGTTTTTGCAGCACACCTGTGTCCAGCCATTTCTGAGCCCAATACATGACTAGTTTTCACTATCTCTATTTTCTTTAGATTGTCGACATTCTTTGGAGTGATCCTATGGCTCAAGAAGGGTGTAAGTCGAACAATGTTCGTGGTGGTGGGTGTTACTTTGGTCCAGATGTAACAGAAAAAATCCTTCAAAAACATGGGTTGAAAATGTTAATCAGATCTCATGAGTGTAAGCAGGAAGGATATGAGTTTTGCCATAATGGAAAGGTATACAAAACTACAGCTTCTTTTTAAAGTATATCTGTAAAAAATAAGCAATTGTGAAATATCTACATTTAATTAAAATAATGCCTGTAAATCATTACTAATTAGAGATGGGCGGATCTATTCATGGGATTCCAATCCATCAGCCAGGTCACTAGTCTCTGACAGCTGGATGGGAAGCTTGCGATTCACTTACTTTCTGGATACTCCAGTGCTGTGCAGCTTTTCTTTAGCCTGGGCTGGCGTCATGCAACAATGATACATTTCACCATCAAATTAAAAGCTGCATCAGGGATACTGAAAGGTAAGAGATTTGCAAACCTCCCTTCCAGAAACCTGTGACTACTGACATGGCCGATGTATAAGAGTCACACAAATCAATCCGCCCATTACTATTAATACTTTTAATTTGAAGTACAAAGATACATTAATTGATAAATGCTCTTGTCATTTACCAATATCAGCTACATCTGGCTATGAGCTGTATGGTATTGGAGATGTAATATGACTGGTGCTTTATTGGCTACTGCAATGGAGGAAAACATATCAGGCTAGGTTCATGCTCATACAGTCTTCTCCACTAACAAAATTGTGGTTCCATCAGAATCCAGTTTTTGGCGATTCTGACAGAAACCCCCAGCCCAGTGCTCTGTGGAGAATATTTAACATAAGCTTTACCAAACAATAAGAAGACAATTGCATTTTTCACAGGTGAAACACTATTACATAACAGATAATATATGCTAAGCAATATGTAATTCAGTGACATTATAAGGGTTTGCTTCCAGCCATTTGAAGGGTGTTGATGTATGGTTCATAAGGGTTATGACAATAAAATGGGCCTGTAAGAAGGGAACCTGGCATTATCAGAGGCCTTCTCTAGAACGGAATTCATAGAGACCAAGAAGATGGGGAAGAGTACAGAGGAAAGGTGTTAGGACTTTGGATCTTCTATTGACATTTTGTCCATCTTGCCCCTTTTCAAGATGGTGTCCTCTGCTTTGCTTATGTTCATGTGATCCTCCTCTCTGCTTTTATAAATTTCAGCCTACCATCTAGCCATGCTTGGGTATTCAGTTGAATTCCTGGCTTCCTGTGCTTTACCAGTCAGCTCCACCTCCTGCTGATCCATTTCAGCAACTTCAATTGGGCTCCAGCAACTTCACCTGCCTTCAGATACTCTCCTGCTTCCAGCTGCTTGTGCTTAGTTCCCTGACTCTGCTTTTATGCTTTTATTTTACCAGTCTTGTGTCAAGTAAGCCTTGTGTGCCCTGTCAGCACTTACAGAACTATTGTTTATTGTGCAGATTCAGCACTTTGGATATTCTGCACTCTTATGCTACATTCACACTGTGTGTATTTTGATCCGTTTTTTGATCTGTTTTTGCAGTGCACTGCAGAAAGCAGATCACTCAAATGACATCCCAGCAAAGTCTATGGGATTTAATTTTTGCCATTCGGACTGTGCTCTTTTAAAGTGATCTGTTTTTTCTCTTTAGGAGAGCTCTGTTCTTGAAAATGAGGCTACATTCACTCTGTGTGTTTTTTTTCTTTGTTTTGTGCTGCATTTTTGTTGTAATCTGCTGGAAAACTGGATCCGTTTTTTTGAGTGGTTAAAAAAATCGATTTTAATTAGCAAACATTTTTCACATAGAGTTCTTTATTAAAGCAGAGATGATAAGGACCGTCTTATTCACTTGGTGCTTGACTGCCCAGCTGGAAGAATAAGTCTGTATAATGTGTATGCACACAACATGAGAGAATTCTTTGCTTCCATACAACAGACGATACTGGGAGACAAAGAAAGGCTCAAAATAGTGGGGGGTGACTTCAACACAGTATTCTCGTCAGGAGAAGATAGAAGCAGGGGAAGTCAGACAGTGGGAAGAGAAAGGGACAAAAAAAGAGTCCGGGGTTTTGATGGATATCGCTGTGTGCTCGGGTTTGCAGGATATTATGCGAGTTACCATCCATTGGAAAGGGAGTACACACATTATTCACACTCCCATGATTCGTGGTCCCAAATTGATTTGATTCTATTGGGGGAGTTTCTAGTCGACAGAGTAGACAGCATTGACATCGACAATTTGGTTATCTCGGATCATAGCCCAGTCGTACTGGAACTCAAAGACACATATCCGAGAGGCATGGACTACTTGTGGTGATTCCCAGCTTTTTTAAGGCGAGATGGAAACTTCGATAAATTACTAGAGGAATGGTGGACTGACTTCGCTCTGCACAATGAAGATCATAAAACTGACCCCGACTGTAGGGGGAAAATCATAGCTTACGCGAAGACCCCCCCAAAAAAAAAAATACTGCTGAACAGTTCAAGACAGCCAGTATAACTATAAGGGGCGCATATATTAAGATTAAATCACATCACACACTACCGTTGAAGGAGAAGTGGGTCAAAGCTAAACAGGAATTTGACAGCTGGGCACGCCAAAAAGAGCTGTTCTGTAAGGCCTAAAGGGAAGTAGACCTTCACAAATTTGGCGACAAGGCAGGGAAGATCGTAGCGAATTTGGCAAAGGGAAAAAGGCAGTCAACATTAATTACATCACTAAAAGGGAAGAATGGCAATATGGTATCCAAGCCCAGTGAAGTAAATTCGCTATTAGGGAAATACTTTGCTGACCTATATAGGAACAACCTAGATCCAACGGAGGGGGGTAGAGAATGGCTTAAAATGGTCAGACTGTCTGGCATTGAGGAGGGAGAACTGGAGGGGTTAAATGGTTCGGTTACACCAGAAAAGGTACATGCGACCATAAAGAACCTGGGTTCCTACAAGGCTCCGGGCCCGAACGGGATCACTGGGGACTATTATAAGGCCCTATGTGAACAGGTCACTCCCTGTCTGGTCCCTTTCTTCAATGCTATCTTGAGTGGAGAACAGATATCAGACCAGGCCAATACTGCTTACATCAAACTTCTGCTTAAGGGAGAAAAGGGGGGATCCTTCAGGATATCAACCTATTTTCTTGATAAATCAGGACCTTAAAATTTTATCCAAAATTATGGCTGATCGCCTGGCATGGATTATGCCAAGAATCATAGGAACACAGCAGGCAGGGTTTATCAGAGGGAGATCAGTGGTGGGCAATATTGGAAGAGCCATGATGGTGCTGGATGAAGTGGGAGGAGGGAAGATATCACACGAAGACCTTCCAGCGATGATATTGTTGGATGCCAAAAAGGCTTTAGACAATGTGAATCTGACATGGCTGAATATAATAATAATATAATATTTATTTATTTATATAGCGCTATTAATTCCATAGCACATTCATCAGTATAGTATTGGATGCTATTGGTGTGCAGGGATCATTTAGGACTTTTTTTTAAATCGCTCTATACTAATACAAGAGCAAGGGTGTGTACCCCAGGCTTCCTGTTGGACTCCTTCATACTGGAAAAAGGTACACAACAGGGCTGTCCCCTTTTACCCCTGCTCTTCAATCTTGCGATTGAACCACTCTCACATTTTCTAAATGATAGTGAGGCCTTTGAGGGGATAGCAATTGGAAATAGAATTGTGAAGTCAGCCCTGTTTGCTGATGACATTATTCTATTCATGAATAGACGGAACGAGATTTGGAGGGGTTGCTTCACCATCTAAAAATATTTGGCTCCTTCTCAGGCTTTAAACTAAATAAAGCTAAGTGCGAAATTCTAAGAATAGGTGGGAACACACAGAACAGGAATCGTAGCAAGGAAGTACAAGAGATAGGTGGTATTAAGTGAAAAAAGGGCATATAAAATACTTAGGAGTATTCTTAAGCAGGACTTGGGATTTAATTTATTCCCTGAAGTATAGCCAGTTAATTATTAAGATTGAGAGGGAACTGGAGAGATGGAGAGGCCTGCCTTTATCTCTGATGGGGAGATGCCACTTGATCAAAATGATCAGCTTTGCTAGATTATTGTACCCATTACAGACGATACCTCTCCTGTTGCGTCATGCAGGTATTAAGAGATTGAACATAGCCTTCTCTAATATTTTATGAAAGGTAAAAAGGTCACGGATCAACAGCCGTACATTGATGCTTCCAAAAGTCAGAAGGGGTTGGGACTTCCAGATATTAGAGGCTACAACCTGGCATGCATACTGAGACATGTAGTTGAGTGGCTAAAAAGATCTAGCAGATACTTCAATTATGAGGACGAGGACGAGGTGGAGTTTTGCAAACCATGGGACCCTGTTAGTCTACTGCACACCTATTGCTCTAACATCCCAAAACACTTGAAAAGCACTATGATATATAGAGACACAGCGATATGCTGGAAAGCAGTATAGAAGAAACTAAACTTAGCATGGAAGACATCGAAAAACCTAAATCCCTGGGCACACGTTGACTTTAAGTTGGGGAGAGAGAATCTCTTATTTAAAGAGTGGCAGGAACGGGGGGGTAACCAAAATGGGTGACATATTACACTTACCAGAGAGATGCTGGTTACGGAGTAAAGAGGTATTGGAAAAGTTTCACCTGGGTGACATACATCTCTTGCAGTACAGAAAATTGCAATTCCACATTATGCGGCAACTACAGGATGTTTCCAAAGAGTGCATGGCCACAGTGTGGGATGAATGTGTGGAGGCAAGTATATCATACCTCTATGGGAGACTGCGGGATGTGATAATGACACAGGGGACAAGCAATATATTTAAAGGATGGCACAAATATATACAACAGGAGGACTTGGAAGAGAAAATTGTAAGTGGATGGGGGACGGTTCGTAAGGCTATCACCAACGAAAAATGGAGAGATGTTGAATTTGGAATCATGCATAGAGCAATCTATGGCTTTACTCTTCCCCGACAGGTCAAGCTCCTGACAGAAAGCAACAGTGCCCAAAATGTGGTACACCGAAAACAGACATGACTCATGGACTATGGCTATGTTGAGATGTACAAAGGGTCTGGGAACAGGTGTTGTCACTGTCGCGGGACATTTGTGGTAGAGATCTGACACTAGACCTGTTGTTGTGGCTGTTCCATTTCCCAAGCTTGAAAGTGTGGGAAGGAAAGTCTGCAAGAATATTACGCGAATGGATGAGCAAGTCAAATCCCAGTGTTACTGACGTGATCCAAGAAATGAAATACAATATGCAAATTGAGAGGCTGGAGGCGGAGTGGAATTTTTATTTCTTGGAAATTATTCATTATTTCAGTATTATCTCCAGATGAACTTAAGGCAACGATAACATCATTTAAGAACTCAAATTGGTATCTTTTGGAAGATTTGAAAGGGGCACTAGGTAAACTAAAGATATAAGAATGGTGTACGATGATGGAAAACTGCTTTACTAAACACTGCTCTCATTGTGATGACGATAACATCCTTTCATGTATTGGTGTGATGTACTCAATTTTGTGTTAATTACTTGAAAAATATGAATAAAAAGAGTTTGGGGAAAAAAATCAGATTAGTTTTTGGACGCGTTTTTTTTATCTGTTTTTGACTGCTGTATTTTTTCCACATTTTCAAGGGCTGCTATGGGAAAAACGCAGGACAAAAACACTACAGAAATTGACATGACTCTCCTAAAGTGAAAAAAAAGATCACTTTAAAAGAGTACAGTCTGAAAGACAACGATGAAAACCCATAGACTTTGCTGGGGTGATCCGTTTGAATGATCCGTTTTCTGCAGTGCACTGAAAAAAAAAGGATCAAAAAATGCACAGTCTGAATGTAGCCTGACATGTCAATTTCTGTTGCGTTTTTCTCCTGCGTTTAACCACTCCAAAAAATACGGATCCAGTTTTCCAACAGAAGACAACAAAAATGCAGCACAAAACAAAGAAAAAAAGATGCATAGTGTGAATGTAGCCTTGAAGTTTCACTGCACTAATACTTTTTGGACTTGTTTTTTCCGTCGATTCCCATTCCCAGGCTTCTGGGTGTATATTATTATTAGACTGTTTACTCTATCAGTTTCTCCAGAACTGTTTCTAGAGACTTTCAGTTGTTACCTGCTTGATGAACTTACTCATTTGCTGCACTTTATATCTGCCATGTGTGTTAATTATTGACTTGTTCACCTTTAAAACTTGGTTCCAGTGTGTCTGTGTTCCCACTGCTAATAGATTCCTGAGTAATCCTAGAGTACATTACAAAAGGAGACGGAGGAGGACACTGAAGTCAGAAAAACAGGAACAATTGGTCCCTTTTAATACAAAGGACATTGATACAGTCAGAATAAAATTTTAAAAAATCAGCAATGACTTCTCCCTGGAAGAACTCAGGGATAGGATGTAATACGTTAGCTGTAGTGTGATAGGTGAGGGAAGATTTAAAGGTGGACCAATGGAACCAGGTACCAGTTTGATTCCTTTAGAAATGAATAGCTCCCTGCATTGGGTATGGGCCAATTTGGAAATCCATTACTTCATAGTAGGAAATTCTGTAGCTCTCCAATGCCATGGGATAAAAATGTAAAACTTTGTTCGATGTTATCATTTAAAACTGCTCAAAGCAAAAGAGCATAAAGTCATGTAAGTGTACTGTAGAGATAAAATGTTGTAATTACGAAACACATTTTGCCTATTCTCTTTTGCATTTGCTTTTCATAGGTGCTGACAATTTTTTCCGCTTCCAATTATTATGAAGTTGGTAGTAATAAAGGGGCATATGTAAAGCTGGGTCCTGATCTGGTCCCTCATTTTGTGCAGTACCAAGCAAGCAAAACTACAAACACTCTTACCTTAAGGCAAAGGTACTGTTCTATGCACACTTAGTAATTAATCTTTGCCAACAAGTTGTGCAGGTTTCTTAGTCCAGGATGTTATTTGTGTTCCAGAGTGAGTACAGCAGAAGCATCTGCACTCAGAGCCTTGAGGGAAAAGCTGTTTGCTCATAAATCAGATCTCATCCACGAATTCAACAGATATGACAAGAATAAGTCTGGTAAATCAAATATTACTTGACCTTCACAATAGAAAGCTATCTGATATGTCGAAGTCCATAGTAAAGTCTAGTGGATTGCATGTCAGGGTCTATTTGGACTTGAGCATCTTAAAACATATAACATTTTGTTTACCTATACAGGATACATTACTCTAAGTGACTGGGCAACTGCACTAGAGTCTGTCCTTAATCTAGGCCTACCTTGGAGAATGCTTAGGCCACAACTTGTACGAAATGCAACAGATGGACTGCTTAGATACAAAGAATGGTTTGATGACCTTGCTGTGTGCCAACCAATAAGAGAGGTAATACTAATTGTCACTTCTTCTCAGGGCTAGTTGAATTTGTTTCCCTATAAAGAGCCCATATTGCTTGAATTGAAACTTATGGGTGGGATACGATCTGTGAGTGTGAATGGATGTATGTTTATGAGGATTTCTGTTTGAAGCCAAGCTGTAATGTCAGCATTATATTCTGTCCGTGGTTAAATACTTGAAAGAAATCTTCTGTTGTAATTCAAATTCTCCCTTGTTGTCACCCGGCTTTAAGTGGACAGTTGATATTTTAAAGGTACTCTGTCACAGATTTTCGCCTTTGCAGCTGAACGTAGCATGATGTAGGTATGATGTAGGCAAAGAGTTCATGATTCCAGTGATGCTTTATCTGCTGTGGATCTAAAGGCCACGTTACACACACAGATACAGTTGTGGCCAAAAGTATTGACACCCCTGCAATTCTGTCAGATAATACTCAGTTTCTTCCTGAAAATGATTGCAATCACAAATTCTTTGGTATTATTATCTTCATTTAATTTGTCTTCAATGAAAAAACACAAAAGAGAATGAAGCAAAAAGCAAAACATTGATCATTTCACACAAAACTCCAAAAATGGGCCAGACAAAAGTATTGGCACCCTCAGCCTAATACTTGGTTGTACAACCTTTAGCCAAAATAACTGCGATCAACCGCTTCCGGTAACCATCAATGAGTTTCTTACAATGCTCTGCTGGAATTTTAGACCATTCTTCTTTGGCAAACTGCTCCAGGTCCCTGATATTTGAAGGGTGCCTTCTCCAAACTGCCATTTTCTGGTCATCATAATGGGAGACCCAGACAATGGGGTTTAGGGCACTGCCCTCCGGAGGTCACACTAGGTACTACAAGTTTGTAGACACCGCCTCCTCCGCTTATAAACCCCTACCGCAGGGAACATCCTCAGTTTTAAACTTAGTGTGCTCGGAGGATCACGCTTTGCTTGCACTTCACTGCATTCTCACAGCTTACGTGATGGCGTCTGAAGACAAGGTAAAAAGGTTCCAGTCGGGACCTGCGACAGCCTCCCCGCTCACCCTTGTGGAACACGCAGGTGGAGGTACCGGAGGGCCTAGGGCCTGGACACTTTGTGTTCTCCCGGTACGCTGTTGCGCTCCTTTCCATCCCTCTCTGGGGGGCTCTGGAGAGTGGGAGATGGGAGCCTTGCACAGCTCCGCTCCGTCCGAGGCCTCCCTAAATGGTGCTTACAGACCGGACTGGAGCCAGCCCAGTCCGAGGCCTCCCTAAATGGTGCTTACACTCCGGACTGGTGCTGCACCCCCGTCCGAGGCCTCCCTAAATGGTGCTTACAGACCGGACCGGCACTGAGGCACTCTGTGTCTCCTGTGTGCCTGGGGGTAGTGTCTGTCACTTTATGTGGCCTGACACTCAGACCGCGCGTTACCCTCGGGTCCGCGGTTCTGCGGGTGTACCCTGTGCTGGGGTCACCCTGGCTGACCGCCCTGTGTGTCACAGGGGCTGAGGCCGTGGGCTGCGGATGTTTGTTTGTACATGCAGTCTGTGTATAACTTTTTACACTTTTTCCTGCGCTGCGGGCTCCGGCTCCCTCATGCTGAGGCTGCTTGGAGGATGGGAAGCAGCCCGTGCGGTGACGTCATCGATGGGTGTGTGTGTGTGTTTCCCGCGTGTCTTCGGCGCCGCCCACAGTTTCACTGTCGGCGGCCATCTTTACCCTCACTTCCCGGTTGGGATTTGTATGCAGCGTGCGCCTGCACTCCAAAGGGGAGACCGGAAACCGTCGCGGAGGTCACACACACACACCGCTTCCTCATACCGCTTTACTGCGGTCGGTAAGCCACCGGGACTCCCGGTTTTGTTGTCTGCATTTTGGCTTATCTTCCCCTACTGTGGCGATGTCCTCAGCCGGGAAGCGTGCTGCTAGGGCGGCAGAGACCACCATTACCTGTGCTACATGCAATGGAACACTGGTGGAGGGGTCCTGCAATAACTGCGGACGCCCAGAGGCCCGGGCTGGCACTGCTGAGTCAGCAGCTCCGGTGCTATACCCTGAGGTTCAGGTGATCTCAGGGCCATGGGAGACTCAGAATAAGATCAATGAATCTCTGTTGTCTCAGCTGTCCTCCATGTCGCAATCCCTGGAGGCACTTAATAGGAGGCTGGATAGCCCAGCTACTCCGTCCAGTTACCCCCGGGTGTCTCCCTCTTCTGCTGTGAGACCCCTTAAGCGGGCTCGTCGTGAGGAGTCACCCGAGCTCCAGGCTCTCTCTGAGGAGGAGCGTTCCTCTGATGGTGAGGACGATGATGGGGGTTCAAATTTCGGGTCTGTGTCTATATCTGAACCACCAGACGGGGTGGAGGATCTGGTGTCCTCTATCAACGAGACATTACGTCTCGTGACACCCCCTGAGGAGGTGACGGTGCACCCGAAGGAGGTCTATCAATGGCTGCGGCCAGAGGCTAGACCAAGTGGTTCCTTCATGGACCACACTAATTTTGGAAGGGTGGTTAGAGCTCCCAGGTTACATCCTGGGCGGCGCTATGTCCGTAAACCCAAGGACAATCGATTCCCCTTCCCCCAGGAGGTGCTTCAGGAGTGGTCGCAGTCCCGAAGGTGGACGCTTCCATGACCAGGATTGCTGCACGCTCCCTTTTCTCTGCCTCTGATAGCTCCTCACTGAAGGATGCGACGGATAGACAGGTCGAGCAGCTCGCCAAGTCTTCCTATGAGGCTGTGGGGTCTTCATTTGCCCCTAATTTTGCCACGGTCTGGACCTTACAAGCGATTACTACCTGCTTGGATGGTATCTCTGACCTGGCAAGATCCAGTCCAGAGGTCCTAGCACTTACCGAAAGGGCAAGGGCCTATGCGGACTACGCCAGGACGGCGACTCTGGAAACTGCCACTCGCTCAGCTGTGGCTTCGGCCAATGCTATAGCGATCCGCAGGTTGTTGTGGCTGCGTCTTTGGGACTCAGATGCCACATCCAAGAAGATTTTGCAGAATCTTCCGTTTGCTGGTGACAGGCTTTTTGGCACCGAACTGGACAAGCTGATAAAGGATTCTGCTGAGTCTAAGATACCGCAGAATAAGCCTAAGCCACGGTATACCGTTAAAAGGAAACCAAAACAGTGGTCCTTTCGTTCCAGCTCGCAGTCATCAGCACCGTCCGCTCGCACGGACCGAGGGGGAAAGCCCGCTTCCCAGTGGCGCTCTAAGAGTCGTCCAAAGAAGCCGGCGGGGGCGGCAGCTGCCACCCCCAAACCCGCCTCTACATGACTCGCTCTCTCATCCTGCCTCCCCACAGGTGGGGGGCCGCTTGTCTCGCTTTCAGGACAAGTGGCTACTTCACGTTCAAGATCAGTGGGTTCGAGACGTGATCTCGCGAGGGTACAGGATAGAGCTGACGTCAAAGCCGATATCCCGATTCCATCGGTCGGTCCCATCACCAGAAAAGGCTCAGGCTTTTTACCAGGTGTTGGAGGGTCTCCGCAGAGACGGAGTGGTGGTCCCGGTGCCTTCCGGAGAGAGGTTGAGGGGTTTTTACTCCAACCTCTTTATCGTCCCGAAGAAGGACGGATCCTTCCGCCCAGTACTGGACCTGAAGTTGTTCAACCATCACGTGTTGGTTCGGAAGTTCCGTATGGAATCACTGCGCTCCGTGATCGCAGCTGTGTCACAGGGGGACTTCCTAGCGTCCATAGATATCAGAGACGCTTACCTTCACGTACCCATTGCACCGGCTCATCAGCGCTGGTTGCGATTCGCAGTGGGGGAAGAACACTTCCAATTTGTGGCGCTGCCGTTCGGGTTGGCCTCGGCACCGCGGGTGTTCACAAAAGTGATGGCCTCCATGATGGCTCTCCTGCACATGCAGGGACATGCCGTCATTCCCTATTTAGACGACCTGCTGGTCAGGGCGCCATCAGAACACCTCTGTCAAGAGAGCCTGGATGTGACCATGCGGTCTCTGGAACAGTTCGGTTGGCTCCTCAATATTCAGAAGTCAACGCTAGTTCCGACCCAGTCTTTGACATATCTGGGCATGGACTTCAACACAGCCTCAGCCCTGGTGTCTCTGCCACGAGTCAAACAGATGGCGATCCAATCAGGAGTACAAGCAGTCCTCCTGTCCCCACAATCATCCCTACGGGTGTTGATGAAGCTGGTGGGGCGCATGGTGGCAGCAATAGAGGCGGTGCCGTTCGCACAATTTCGCCTCCGTCCTCTTCAGCTGGAGATTCTCCGCAGGTGGGACAAGAGGACGATCTCTCTGAATCGGCTGGTGACCCTTTCCCTACCGACCAGGGATTCCCTGCAGTGGTGGCTACAGCCACATCACTTGTCTCGGGGCCGGTCCTTCATCAAACCGTCATGGTTAGTGGTGACCACCGACGCCAATCTGAAGGGCTGGGGGGCGGTGTTCTTGCACCACAGGGCCCAAGGCCTCTGGACTCAGTCGGAGTCGGCGTTGCAGATCAACGTACTGGAGATCAAGGCGATCTATCTGGCACTCCTGGCTTTTCAGAGATTCCTCTCAGGACAACCCATTCGGGTTCAGTCCGACAATGCGACGGCCGTCGCTTATATAAATCATCAAGGAGGAACCAGGAGTGCAGAGGCTCTGGCCGAAGTCCACCGCATCCTGTCCTGGACGGAGGACAACAACTGCCTGATCTCCGCAGTTCACATCCCAGGGGTCGAAAACTGGGAGGCCGACTATCTGAGCAGGCAGGGGATGGACGCCGGAGAGTGGTCTCTTCATCCAGACGTCTTCCAGGACATCTGCAGCAGATGGGGCACTCCGGACGTGGATCTGATGGCCTCACGGCTGAATCATCAGGTTCCGCAATACATGGCGAGGTCATGGGACCCCCAGTCTCTGGGAGCGGACGCCCTGATCTTGACTTGGTCCAGATTCCATCTACCATATGTGTTCCCGCCTCTGGCTCTGATTCCCAGGGTGCTGTGGAAAATCAGGTCGGAGTGCAGCGTAGCCATTCTAGTGGCTCCAGACTGGCCCAGGAGGTCCTGGTATCCGGACCTGTGGCAACTGTCAGGCGGACACAGGTGGGCTCTTCCAGAACGCGCAGATTTACTCGCGCAAGGCCCATTCTTCCACCTCAATTCCAGGGCCCTCAGATTGACTGCATGGCTCTTGAGGCCTGGCTGCTGACATCCAGGGGTTTCTCCCTACGGTGGTTGCCACTATGAATCGGGCTAGGAAGCCAGTTTCCAGGAAGATGTACCACAGAATGTGGAAAATCTTTTTTACTTGGTGTGCCTCTGGCGGACGGTCTCCGTGGCCCTTGTCCATCCCGACGTTGTTGGCTTTCCTACAGTCGGGTTTGGAATTGGGATTATCCCTTGGCTCTTTGAAAGGTCAAGTATCAGCACTTTCTGTGCTGTTTGACAGGCGATTGGCGCTCCTCCCGAAGGTCCGTCAATTTCTGCAGGGGGTGTCACGGATGGTTCCGCCCTACAAGAGACCTCTAGACCCTTGGGACCTTAACATGGTCCTGGCGGCATTGCAGAAACCGCCGTTTGAGCCTCTGAGGGAGGTTTCTCTATCTCGTCTATCCCAGAAAGTGACCTTTCTGGTGGCGATTACATCTCTGAGGAGGGTCTCAGAATTGGCTGCACTATCGTGCAAGTCACCCTTTCTGGTGGTTCACCAAGACAAGGTGGTGTTGCGTCCACGGCCAGAATTCTTGCCGAAGGTGGTTTCAACTTTCCACCTGAACCAGGAGATTGTTCTCCCATCATTTTGCCCCGCTCCCGTTCATCAGGTTGAACGCGACCTCCATACTCTGGATCTCGTGAGAGCTATACGCATTTATGTGTCTAGGACCGCCTCCTTTAGGAGTTCGGATTCCTTATTTGTTCTTACGACAGGTCGCTGTAAGGGGTCCGCGGCGTCGAAATCGACATTGGCCAGATGGATTAAGGCTTCCATCCAGGAGGCTTACCGGACTTCTGGTTTGCCTCTCCCGGTGGGATTGAAGACTCACTCTACCAGAGCCGTAGGTGCCTCCTGGGCTTTGCGACATAGAGCGTCTGCTCTACAGGTGTGTCAGGCGGCCACTTGGTCCAGCCTGCACACTTTCTCTAAGCACTATATGGTGCATGCCCATGCCTCTGCGGATGCAAGTTTGGGCAGGCGGGTTCTCCAGGCGGCGGTTGCCCACCTTTAAAAGGGAACCATGTGTTATCCGTCTTGTTGAGGAACTCTTCCCGCCCTGGGGTATTGCTTTAGGACATCCCCATTGTCTGGGTCTCCCATTATGATGACCAGAAAAAAGAGAATTTTGTTTACGTACCGTAAATTCTTTTTTCTTTAATCATCAATGGGAGACCCAGCACCCACCCAGTTGTTCCTTTGCATGTTTTGCATTTGCTCTGTTCTCTGTTGAGACAGTGTTTGCCGGGTTGTTGAACCGTTTGTGCACGGCATTCTTCCCGATGTTTCGGGTGTGGTTTATTTCCTCCTCGCAGCTTGTAGACCAAACTGAGGATGTTCCCTGCGGTAGGGGTTTATAAGCGGAGGAGGCGGTGTCTACAAACTTGTAGTACCTAGTGTGACCTCCGGAGGGCAGTGCCCTAAACCCCATTGTCTGGGTCTCCCATTGATGATTAAAGAAAAAAGAATTTACGGTACGTAAACAAAATTCTCTTTTTTTAGATCTCTCCACAGGTGTTCTATGGGATTCAGGTCTGGACTCATTGCTGGCCACCTTAGAAGTCTCCAGTGCTTTCTCTCAAACCATTTTCTAGTGCTTTTTGAAGTGTGTTTTGGGTCATTGTCCCATGACCCATGACCTCTGAGAGAGACCCAGCTTTCTCACACTGGGCCCGACATTATGCTGCAAAATTTGTTGGTAGCCTTCAGACTTCATAATGCCATGCACACGGTCAAGCAGTCCAGTGCCAGAGGCAGCAAAGCAACCCCAAAACATCAAGGAACCTCCGCCATGTTTGACTGTAGGGACCGTATTCTTTTCTTTGAATGCCTATTTTTTCTCCTGTAAACTCTATGTTGATGCCTTTGCCCAAAAAGCTCTACTATTGTCTCATCTGACCAGAGAACATTCTTCTAAAACGTTTTAGGCTTTCTCAGGTAAGTTTTGGCAAACTCCAGCCTGGCTTTTTTATGTCTCGGGGTAAGAAGTGGGGTCTTCCTACCATACAGTCCCTTTTCATTCAGACGCCGACGGATAGTACGGGTTGACACTGTTGTACCCTCGGACTGCAGGGCAGCTAGAACTTGTTTGGATGTTAGTCGAGGTTCTTTATCCACCATCCGCACAATCTTGCGTTGAAATTTCTCGTCAATTTTTCTTTTCTGTCCACATCTAGGGAGGTTAGCCACAGTGCCATGGGCTTTAAACGTCTTGATGACACTGCGCACGGTAGACACAGGAACATTCAGGTCTTTGGAGATGGACTTGAAGCCTTGAGATTGCTCATGCTTCCTCACAATTTGGTTTCTCAAGTCCTCAGACAGTTCTTTGGTCTTCTTTCTCTTCTCCATGCTCAATGTGGTACACACAAGGACACAGGACAGAGGTTGTGTCAACTTTAATCCATGTCAACTAGCTGCGAGTGTGATTTAGTAATTGCCAACACCTGTTAGGTGCCACAGGTAAGTTACAGGTGCTGTTAATTACACAAATTAGAGAAGCATCACATGATTTTCTAACAGTGCCAATACTTTTGTCCACCCCCTTTTTTATGTTAGGTGTGGAATCATATCTAATTTGGCTTTAGGACAATTCTTTTTGTGTTTTTTCATTGAAGACAAATTAAATGAAGATAATAATACCAAAGAATTTGTGATTGCAATCATTTTCAGGAAGAAACTGAGTATTATTTGACAGAATTGCAGGGGTGTCAATACTTTTGGCCTCATTTTGGCCAGATCTCTGGTTGCAGTGAAATCATGGACACATTGTTACATTTGTACACAGCCACAAAATGGAACAATGTGTCCATGATTTCACTGCAACCAGAGATCTGTGACCAATATCTGAACAGAAATCTGTGTGTGTAACATGGCCTTAACAGTTTTCTGAATGCTGAATTCTGTATAACTCTGCCCACATCACTGTTTGACAACTTTCTGTGTGCATTGTTCATATGGGCAGAAAGATGCCAATCAGTGAAGGGGTGGAAGTTATCAGAGCTCAAAAATATGGAGGATTACATTGCATTGCGATTAGGTCGAGGTGCCAGTGAACGGGTCCAGTGAACCACTGTGAACTATCCAAAAAGGTCACTGAACACACATATTACATTTGCTTAGGTGATGGTTTTAATAGAAAATAGTGTCAGATGCACAGGCGACAGAATACGTTTCGACAATATTTGTCTTGTTCATAGTCGTTGAGTGAGTTGCTTGTGTGAGCCACAATCGGGCCTGAGGACTACATGGCAGCAGGTTTACTAGTCCCCTATTGATAATCTCCTGCTGATAAAACAGTGATTTAACCAAAACTACAGCAAGCAGCCCAGTAAGTGACACAGTGCTGGGATGAAGATCTCTATCGCTACAATTTGTTGCTTTCAGATTAGATGGCAAAAACCTGGTGTCAGATTTTTCTTAAATGGATGAGTATATGAAATAAGTTGCATTATCAGTATTTGTTTATTTGTCCTGTTACAAACATTATATTGATCTGGATTTTGTTGTGAGTTTCTAAATAAAGAATTGTAAAAAAAAAAAAATTATTAGTGTATGAACAAGACTTTTAAGTACTGTTATGGTACCTTTACACGCCGCCACAGAGGGCAGCAACAAGCAGGCATCGCACGTGCGCGTTTGCAACGGTGCCTAACGACCCCTGATGCCGCATATATACGCCACCACAAAGAGCTCCATAGAAGGTATTTGCGTTCCCCGGAAGTGCCGAAGGGTGCCGCGGGTTACCTTCTGTGGAGCACCTTTCCAGATTTACACGCCGCTACCACAAGGGAATATGGGCGTACATATTGTGCGGCGTAAGTACATAGGCGTGCCAGTTGCGTATTACGCGATGCTCGTATGGTGATTGGACAATGCAATAGCATCATGATTGGCCAGCCAGCGCAGGAAGGCTGGCTAATACATGACGCCATTGCAAATGTGGAGTGTAACTGGTCAGCTCGCTGAATATGGCGCTCTGTGCAGGGATAGCCAATGGTTACACAGTAGCCCCAACCAATGATAGCTGATGGGGCGTGGTATACATGACGCTGTGGCACGCCCCTGGGAATTCATTAGGGCACGCAAATACCTTCACTGTGCCCCGATTACACGCCGCCACCATAGGGATTATGCCTTCTTGTTTTTGAGCACGGCCCAGACACAGGTATCCGAAGACACAGGAAGGAAAGTCCTGAATTACACGCCGCCACTTTGCGGTGTTTTCAAGGCAACAGGCACAATTGTGTCCAATGCCTGGCGGTTTCTACCTTTTTGTGGCGGTGTGTAAAGGTACCATTATGGCGTTTATTACTGAACTTTTTATTATTATTATTATAAGTAGTAGTAGAATTTTTTTTTCAAATCAAAATGAAGATTCTATATTTTTTTACAAAAAAAGTCAAGCAATTTATATTCCACACCTAAAGAAGAGATCTTGTGCTACGTAGTATAACTTATATATAGCGTAACATCTTTCAACACTGATGGTCAAAAAGGTCAACTGTGAAGAGAAAACGTTTGAAAGCGAAGAGTACAAAGTAAATAGAGCAGGCCATAGGCAGACATGATATAGTTATACGCTACTTCATAAGTGTCACTTCTCTGTCACTGTTACCCTGTCATAACCTCACTAAAAGTGTTGACATCCTTGCAATTCTTCCAGAAAATACAGTATTTCTCTAAGAAAATAATTGTGATTACCAAATTTTGTGTCATACACATGTTTATTTCCTTTGTGTGTATTGGAACAACATTAAAAAAAGGCAGATTGGACATAAACCTCAAAAATGGGCCAGACACAATTGTTGGCACCCTAATCTTAATATTTGGTAGCACACACTTTGGAATAAATAACTGTAATCAATCACTTCCTTTAACCATCAACAAGCTTCTTTCTTCTCTCAGCTGGAATTTTGGACCACTCTTCTTTTGCAAACTGCTCCAGGTGTCTCATATCTGAAGGCGCCGTGTCCCAACAGCACTTTTATTATCTCTCCACAGGTGCTCAATTGGATTTTGGTCTGGACTCATTACTGGCCACTTCAAACTTTCCAGCACTTTATTTCCATTAATTTCTGGGGACTTCTTGTAGAATGTTTGGGGTCATTGTCCTGATGGAAGATCCATGACCTAGGATACAAACATAGCTGTCTGATGCTGGGCATTACATAGGGACCTAAAATCATTTGGTCATATTTAGATTTCATGATGCCCTGAAGACAGTCAAGGCACCAAGTGCCAGAGGCAGCGAAACAACCCCAAAACATCTTTGAAACTCTACCATATCTGACTGTAGGTCTTGTGTTATTTTCTTTGTAGACCTCATTTAATTTTCAGTAAACAACAAAATGATGTGCTTTACCAAAAAGCTCTATATTATAGTTTCATAGTTTTTAAGATTGAAGTAGGTTTATGTCCTTCGAGTTCAACCTGTAGCCTGACATGTTGAACCAGAGGAAGGCAAAAACCCCATGGGACAGACAAGCTCCATGTTAGAGAAAACATTTCTTCCTGACACCACATAAGGCAATGAGATTACCGTATATACTCGTGTATAAGCCGACCCGTGTATAAGCCGACCCCCCTACTTTTTCCCCCAAAACTTGGGAAAACCTATTGACTCGTGTATAAGCCGAGGGTGGACCCCAGCACAGGTATACAGCCCCCAGCAGTGTGGTATACAGGCCTCCCCAGTGGTAATATACAGCAGCCTCCCCAGTGGTAGTATACAGCAGCCTCCCCAGTGGTAGTATACAGCAGCCTCCCCAGTGGTAGTATACAGCAGCCTCCCCAGTGGTATATACAGCATCCCTAAAGGTATAAACAGCAGACCCCAGAGGCATATACAGCAGGCCCCAGAGGCATATACAGCAGGCCCCAGAGGCATATACAGCAGGCCCCAGAGGCATATACAGCAGGCCCCAGAGGCATATACAGCAGGCCCCAGAGGCATATACAGCAGGCCCCAGAGGTATACAGCAGGCCCCAGGGTATATACAGCAGGCCCCAGGGTATATACAGCAGGCCCCAGAAGTATACAGCAGGCCCCAGAGGTATACAGCAGGCCCCAGAGATATACAGCAGGCCCCAGGGTATATACAGCAGGCCCCAGAGGTATACAGCAGGCCCCAGGGTATATACAGCAGGCCCCAGAGGTATACAGCAGGCCCCAGAGGTATACAGCAGGCCCCAGAGGTATACAGCAGGCCCCAGAGGTATACAGCAGGCCCCAGGGTATATACAACAGGCCCCAGGGTATATACAGCAGGCACAAGGGTATATACAGCAGGCCTCAGAGGTATACAGCAGGCCCCAGGGTATATACAGCAGGCCCCAGAGGTATACAGCAGGCCCCAGAGGTATACAGCAGGCCCCAGAGGTATACAGCAGGCCCCAGAGGTATACAGCAGGCCCCAGGGGTATACAGCAGGCCCCAGAGGTATACAGCAGGCCCCAGAGGTATAGAGCAGGCCCCAGAGGTATACAGCAGGCCCCAGAGGTATACAGCAGGCCCCAGGGTATATACAGCCCCCCAGTGTATACAGCAGGCCCCAGGGTATATACAGCTGGCCCCAGGGTATATACAGCCCCCCAGTGTATACAGCAGGCCCCAAGGGTATATACAGCAGGCCCCAAGGGTATATATAGCAGGCCCCAGAGGTATACAGCAGGCCCCAGGGGTATACAGCAGGCCCCAGAGGTATATACAGCCCCCCAGTGTATACAGCAGGCCCCAAGGGTATATACAGCAGGCCCCAGAGGTATACAGCAGGCCCCAGGGGTATACAGCAGGCCCCAGAGGTATACAGCAGGCCCCAGGGGTATACAGCAGGCCCCAGGGGTATACAGCAGGCCCCAGAGGTATACAGCAGGCCCCAGAGGTATACAGCAGGCCCCAGGGTATATACAGCCCCCCAGTGTATACAGCAGGCCCCAGGGTATATACAGCTGGCCCCAGGGTATATACAGCCCCCCAGTGTATACAGCAGGCCCCAAGGGTATATACAGCAGGCCCCAGAGGTATACAGCAGGCCCCAGGGGTATACAGCAGGCCCCAGAGGTATACAGCAGGCCCCAGAGGTATACAGCAGGCCCCAGGGTATATACAGCCCCCCAGTGTATACAGCAGGCCCCAGGGTATATACAGCCCCCCAGTGTATACAGCAGGCCCCAGGGTATATACAGCCCCCCAGTGTATACAGCAGCCCCCCAATGGCACTAGCCCCCCCATCATTGTAAGAGCCCCCCACACTTTGCAGAGCCCCCCCAGCTGCTTTATCTTACCATCCGGGGTCTTCTTCACCGCGGGTCCTCCAGTCCTTCCTCGCGCGCTGTGTTCCCGGTCTCATGTGACCCGGCGGTCGCAGTGGAATGACGTCATCGCGCCGGGTCACGTGGGACCTGAACACAGCGCGCAGGACCCGCGGCGAAGACCCCGGATGGTAAGATAAAGCAGCGGGGGAGCTCTGCAAAGTGTGGGGGGCTCTTACAATGATGGGGGGGGCTAGTGCCATTGGGGGGCTGCTGTATACACTGGGGGGCTGTATGCACGGCTCCCCCTGCCGCTGTGATGGGCGGGGGGAGCCGTGCATATCTAATGAGCGGCCCCACGTGACGGGCCGCTCACTCATCAGCCCCCCCCGCCTCCTCCAGCCTCCCCAGCACCCGGACACAGCCCCCACCACATATATTACCGTATTGACCCGTGTATAAGCCGAGGGGGTGACTTTTCAGCCCAATTTTTGGGCTGAAAAACTCGGCTTATACACGAGTATATACGGTAGTTTCTTGGACTAACACCCAATCATAGAAAGGAGTACACCAGTAATTTTATATTTTACAAGAAAGGTATCCAGGCCTTTCTTAAATTTTCTTAAGTCTTGATCTTCTCAACTGTCCACAAGACACTTCCCTAGAAGGATTTTAGCTCACTCACGTATATTTTAGCAAACTGCAGTGTAGCTGTCTGTTGCAGCAGAGCGGTCCTCCTGGGTTTCCTACCTTCAAATGTCAATGGATAGTTCACGCTGACACCGAAGCACCCTGAGCCTGCAGGACAGCTTGAATATCTTTTGAACTTGATTGGGACTGCTCTTCACCATCCGGACTATTCAGCATTACAACTTTCATCAATGTTTCTCTGCTGTCTTCATCCAGGGAGATTATCTACATGGCATGCCATGGGTTGAACTTTCGCTTTTGATTATCTACTGCACTATTGATATAGGAAGAACAAGATCTCTGAAGATAGACTTGTAGCCTTAAAATTGTTGATAATTTTCAACAATTTTCGTTTTCAAGCTCTCAGACAGGTTCTCTTTTCTTTCTGTTCTCCATGCTTACTGTGCGCACACAGTCACACCATGCATACACTGAGTAAACCTCTCCACTTTTTATCTGCTTTAAAGTCTGATTTTAATATTGGCCACATCTTTTACTTGCCACAGGTGAATTTGAATGAGTGTCTCATGGTTGAAACAAAGTTGTTTATTGACAATTTTTTAAAGGTGCCAACAATTTTGTCCTGCCCATTTTTGGGGTTTTGTGTGAAATTATGTCCAATCTACCTTTTTTCTGTTTTGTGTGTTGCCCCAAAAGGGCAAAGGGCAAAAGGAAATAAAATGTGTATGAATCTGTAATTGCAATAATTTTTTGGATGAAATACTTCATTTTATGGAACAATTTTTTGGGCGCCAACACTTTTGGCCATGACTGTATATACCGTAGTTCAGGGGTCCTGCACATTCCAAGTTTTTTTTTTTGCTGAAATCGAAATGTGTAAATAGACATATTTTTATGAAAATCACAAAATCTGAAAGAAAAAAAGAAAATCAAAGGTATAAGTAGGTGAGATGATAATAGCCACTGTTTGAATACATGTCATCCTCTACTATTGGACATGAGCGCTGCTCACAGCGGAGCCGGCGGCTTCATTCATAAAAATGTACAGATCCGACAGGAGCCGGCTTACTGTACATGAGTAATTAACTCATTATATGCGCAGCTGAGTGGGTGGTATGTCTCTAGGAGGGGTGTGCACCCCCTAGAGACATTGTGGCCACAATTATTAATAATATTTATTATTTCTTAACAGTGATAATACTTTGCTTATCCTGGCGGCAGCCGGGATAAGCAAAGTATATACGGTAACCGCATTGCTCAGAATTACACATCCTGAGTAATGCGGTTACCGCATTGCGGATGTTAGAACCGTTCTGAAAACTGCAGCCTGC
This sequence comes from Allobates femoralis, assembly GCA_033576535.1. Lineage (NCBI taxonomy): Eukaryota > Metazoa > Chordata > Amphibia > Anura > Aromobatidae > Allobates > Allobates femoralis. The sequence goes on from JARQOC010000003.1 coordinate 292,822,833, forward strand.
ATGATTTTTCATGATTTGAGGAGCGTTTCCTGCTCTGGTTTTGAGATTTTTAAAAACTCAAAACCGGATCAGGTTTTAAAAAAAAAAAAACGCAAGTGTAACCCTAGCCATAATAACTACCAGTGGAATGAATATTGTGTGCTCCATTGAATGTCTGAATGCCTACGTCCAGAATTCTTTGAGGGTACCTTCACACGCGGCAATATTGCTAGGCAATTTCACTGGCAATTTGCTGGTTGCAGTGAAATCATGGACACATTGTTCTATTTTGTTGCTGTGTACAAATAGAACAACGTGTCCATGATTTCACTGCAACCAGCAAATTGCCAGTGAAATTGCCTAGCAATATTACCGCGTGTGAAGGTACCTTGAAAAGTTTGAAAGCTGGACTATGAGAAGTTTATGGTTCCCTCCATTTGTTCATCCTTCCGCCTATTAATAGCCACTGTTTGAATACATGTCATCCTCTACTATTGGATATGAGCGCTGCTCACAGCGGAGCCGTCGGCTTCATTCATAAAAATGTACAGAGCTGACAGGAGCCGGCTTACTGTACATTATTATTATTATTATTATTAATTTATATGGCGCCATTAGGTTCCATGGCGCTTTACATGAGGATGAGGGAGACAAGAACAAGTACACTAAATCTAGGCGATCAGGACGTACAGGTACAGGAGGGGCAGGGACCCTGTCCACGAAGGCTCACAGTCTGAGGGGTGGGTTAGGATACAGTAGGATGGGGGAATGTCGGTTATGGGGCGTTCGCCTGGGTCTCATGGCAGGTTGTAGGCTTGACGGAACAAGTGAGTTTTCAGGTGACACTTGAAGCTACTCAGGGTAGGAGAGTGTCTGACGTGTTCGGGTAGGGAGTTCCAGAGTAAGGCAGATGCCCGGGAGAAGTCTTGGACTCGGTTGTGCGAAGAGGTGATGAGGGGGGAGCAGAGGAGGAGTTCTTGGGAGGAGCGGAGGTTGCGTGAGGGTAGGTATCGGGAGACCAGGTCGGAGATATATGGTGGAGCCGGGTTGTGTATGGCTTTGTACGCAATGGTTAGTGTTTTGAATCGGGCAGCGGAGTTGAGGATAGACTGGAGAGGTGTGAGGGAGTTAGCCGGGAGGCCATTGAGAAGGAGGTTGCAGTAGTCAAGGCGGGAGATGATAAGAGCATGGATGAGTGTTTTAGCGGTGTCGTGGGTGAGGAAGGAGCGGATCCGTGAGATGTTCTTGAGCTGGAGCCGGAGGGATGTGGTGAGGGCCTCGATGTGGGGTTTGAAGGATAGGGAGGAGTCAAGGATTACCCGAGGCACTTGGCTTGGGGGACTGGGGAGAGGGGGCAGTCGTTGACGCAGATGGATAGGTTGGGAGGTGGGGTGGAATTTCTTGGGGGGAAGACTATGAATTCAGTTTTGTCCATGTTGAGTTTAAGGAAGCGAGCAGAGAAGAAGGATGAGATGGCGGAAAGGCATTGAGGGATTTTCGAGAGTAGGGAGGTGATGTCAGGGCCGGACAGGTAGATTTGGGTGTCGTCGGCATAGAGGTGGTACTGGAGGCCATGGGACTCGATGAGTTGCCCTAGGCCGAGAGTATAAATGGAGAAAAGTAGGGGTCCCAGGACCGAACCTTGGGGGACTCCGACAGAAAGGGGGTAGGGTGAGGAGGAGGTGTGGGAGTGGGAGACGCTAAAGGTCCGGTCCGCTAGGTATGAGGAGATCCAGGAGAGGGCAAGGTGGGTGATGCCAAGGGATTCCAGGATCCGGAGAAGAAGGGAGTGGTCAACCGTGTCGAAGGCGGCAGACAGGTCAAGGAGTAGCAGGATGGAGTAGTGGTGTTTGTTCTTGGCGGTCAGTAGGTCGTTGATGACTTTGGTCAGGGCTGTTTCGGTGGAATGGAGGGGTCGGAAGCCGGACTGTAGGCGGTCGAAGTGGGAGCACGAGGAGAGGTGAGAGGACAGTTCGGAGTGGACGTGTTGTTCAAGTAGCTTAGAGGCGAATGGGAGAAGAGATATGGGGCGATAGTTAGAGACAGAGGTAGGGTCAAGTGAGGTTTTTTTTAGGATGGGCGTGATTAGGGCGTGTTTGAAGGCCGAGGGGAAGGTACCAGTGCTAAGTGAAAGGTTAAAGAGGTGGGTGAGGGCTGGGATGAAAATGGAGGTGTGGTTGGGAATGAGGTGGGATGGGAGCGGGTCGTGGGCGCTGGTGGTGAGGTGTGATTTTGACAGGAGGGAGGAGAGTTGGTCTTCAGTTATGGGGGGGGAAGTGGCTGATGGAGGAGGAGGGCAGAGTAGGTGGGTAGGGGAGGTGGGGGATAGTGGACCGAAGCTGCTTCTGATCTTGTCGATCTTCTCCTTGAAGAAGGTCGCAAAGTCTTCAGCAGAGATGAGGGGAGAAGGGGGAGGAGCAGGTGGGCGAAGTAAGGAGTTGAAAGTTTTGAAGAGCTGTTTGGGGTTGCGGGACAGAGAGGTTATAAGGGATGAGAAGAACACTTGCTTGGCGGTAGCGAGTGCCGTCTTGAAGTCAGTGATGGATTGCTTGAACAGAGCAAAGTGCTCGGGGGTGTGAGACTTTTTCCATTTAACTCATTATATGCGCAGCTGAGTGGGTGGTATGTCTCTAGGGGGGTGGGCACTCCCTAGAGACATTATGGCCACAATTATTAATAATATTTATTATTTTTAAACAGTGATAACAGTTTGCTCATCCCTGCGGCAGCAGGGATGAGCAAACTGTACGGTAACTGGATTGCTCCGGATTACACATCCGGAGCAATCCTGTTACCGCATTGTGGTTCCCTCCACACATTTTTGTTAAAAAATGTGTGGGTCCGCAATTGCGGTCACCGCATCCGGATCTGGATGCGGTGGACACAGTATTATGAAAAAGTGTGACCCTAGCCTATGTCAGATTCCCACAAAACCTTAGTTGTGCTAATAGTATTGTGCTGGATATTTAGTATATGTAGTCACACTTACCAGAATTGAAATGAACAGAAAAACATATTCATTCTTTATATGACCCATAATGTATTGCCTGCTGGTACATGCTGTATGTTTGTCTGTTGAACTGGGCCTTTTTTTCTGTTTCCATCACCAATGAGATTTGTTATCCATACTTTATAAGCATATTCTCACACACTTTATGGAATATCATCTTTATCATTGGCAGGACTTACATTCTAGTCTGCTGGAGGCTCTTTATAGAAACAAATCAGACTTGGAAACAATATTTCGGATTATTGATAGTGACAGCTCAGGTGAGTATCAATAACAATTATTGTGCTAATATTTCTAGCTGTTGTCGTTTTGATAGACCTTTGCTCTACTAATAGTTCTACTGAAAGAAATTACAAGAAACCTGGATGTAATGTATGGCTAAAAGTTAGTACTAGGGTTTTCCTGGGTTTTCACACTATGTATTGGAGGATACTCCAAATGGGCAACACGGTGGCTCAGTGGTTTGCACTATTGCTTTACAACATTGGGATACTGGGCTCAACTCTCACCAATGACAACATCTGCAATGAGTTTGTATGTTCATCCCATATTTGCATGGGTTTTCTCTGAGTACTCTGGTATCTTCCCACTCTCCAAAAACATACTGGTAGAAAGTTTAGATTGTTAGCCTGAATAGGGACAGTAATGATAATCTCTATAAAGCGCTGTAGAATATGATGGCACTAAATAACCAGTCCATGATAATATGCATTGGGTCTCTTGTAGGATGATTTTTTTAGGCCAAGTTCACATCATGTTTTAGCCACATCAGTGGTTCCATTGGAACTTCTGTATGAAGCAGTAAAAAATTGGATTCAGGTATATTCACTGACTGAGGCATCTACATCTACAAGTCGTATAACTTGGACGACAATCGCATCACAATCTTTGGAATGACTGGCACCTCTGCTGACCCAAGCATGACAGCTGCGTAGAAATGCATGCTGTCACGCTCCAGTAAGGAGAGCTGCTGGCCAGTCTGAGTGCTGCAAATGTCATCTTTGTTATATGGCTGTCTGACCAATCCGTTAGGAATGTGCATGATCGTTATAAGTGTAGTTCATAACAAAAAGAAAAATACAGGACAACCCACTTGACTGGTCACCGCAACTGATAGAATTTTTACTCCAGTATCAAGGCGAGAGCTCTAGTTCGGTTTGGTTTCAGGGGTGCACTACCCTAATTTAAACTGCATCCATATCTATACACCGAGCTGCAAAAGATCCCTCTTCCCCAGTCCCTTTTTCCCTTCCCCCCTTCCCCTTTCCCCCCTCTCCCCCCCAAAAAAAAACCCGCCCCCTCCCCCCTTCCCCCCCCAAACCCTCCTTCCCTCCCTCCCCTCCCTTCTCCCCCCCCCCCGAATTCCCCTCCCCTTTTCCCTCCCTCAAATCCCTCCCCCCCTTTGTTCTTTTTTTTTTTTTTTCTCTTTTTCTTCTTTTCCTGCTCTTCCTATGGTGAGGAGAAGGAAGAGATGTTGATGGTATCAATGGTATTAATCTTGCAGTATTAATTATAAGAACACAAGTATATACTAATACATGTTTTAGGTTTTAGGTTCAAGTTATGAGGGACTTAACTCTCATGTTAAAATTATGATGCAATTTGAAGTTTTATTGGGATATGATCTGGGAAGATGGTTATACTAGTACAGGAAGTTAATAGTTAAATATTTAAACATATTTTGGGGGTCTGGGAATATTACTGATAAATTAGAGATATCTATTTGGGGAGGAGGGGCTGAGGGGGGATAGGAGACCTACTCTTTTAAGCCTCTGCCAAGGAGGAAAAAAGTGAAGTCAACAATTGGAAAGATGGAGGGAGGAGATGGAGGGAGATGGGGGGTGGGGGGAGGGAAGGGTGGGAAAGTGAAAATTGCCTTACCAATAGTATCTCTCAAGATGTATTGTTATGCTCTGACTCAACCATCCATTGCTTACAATTTTTATGAATGCTTGTAGTGTTAGCTATACACCACTAAGTCTGCAACCAAATCTTTCTACCGGAAATACTAATGGTAAAATGGGTTTCATGGAATGCTAAGGGTCTCCGCTCCCCGGCGAAACGAATGATGGTTCTCCGGCACCTCAAAAGACTTGGAGCGGACGTAGCCTTGCTTCAGGAGACACATCTTGAACATTCCGATTTTTTCAGACTTAAAAAATTTTGGGTGGGAGAAGTATATGGTTCAAGTGCCGTAGATAAAAAAGCAGGAGTCGTGATACTCATCAACAAATCACTAGCTCACAAGATTTGGTCGTCAAATTCAGATGGAGAGGGCCGATTGATTCAAATGAATATTGAAATACAAAATATGAAATATAGTTTATATAACATCTATGCCCCTAACTCAGTGATGGGCAACCTTTTGAGCTTGGTGTGTCAAAATTCGCCAAAAAACCGCGCATAAATCGGGAGGTGTGTCACCTTGAGAAAAAAAACCCTAATTTTACGATATTTATAGTTTAAATAACAAATATGTTTAATATTTAACTTACCTGCTTAGTGACTTCTTTGTTAATCTGTCAGTTGGTTTCTTTTGTTGGTCTTGCTGTTATTTAACTTGTGTGGGGTGCCATGAACTAAGTCAGATAAGTGAGGGGGAGGGGGAATTCTTCCAGTGATGGCGAACCTGTGGCAGTCCAGCAACAGCTGGACTGCCACAGGTTCGCCATCACTGATTTAGTGACTTTTTTGTTGCTGAATTTCTGCTTACTACTGTTTCACTACATAGAACGCAAAATGATCTGCCATTTTTTTCTATAATGCCATACATCTCAGTCCATGTCTCTTGAAAGGGTCGGCTACTACCACTTCCTTTACTTAACCTGTTTTTTTTTGGCTTCTCCATCAGAGGGGCAGTGACAGAAGATTTATAGATAGCCCTGCAGGCAATTAGGGGTTAACTGTCTTTTAGGAAAGGTCAGAAATAGGGATTAATAGGGTGCGCAACAATAATATAGTGGTGAAATGGAGTCTGTACTATGCTGCAAGATGGCGTTCCTTATGTAAATTAATGGCGGGAAACGGCACCCATAGCACAGGCTTCTTCCAGCCTCCCCCTCACTTATCTCAGTAATGGCCAATCACACATTCATGACACCCAGATTCTGCCCAGAACCTTTCACTGGAGGATGGTTGCTGTAGTAATCACTGGACCTCCAGACAGACCTCCAGACAGCGATCACAGGGCCTCAGATATGCGTCCCCCACAGCGTTCCGCTGCTCCCTGCTGCGCCAGCCAACCAGCAAGTTCCGCCTGCCCTACCGGAAGTCCCAGGACTAGACGCTCTGTGCCGGAGCTCTGCTGTTCTGGCCTACAGACCTCCAGCACATTTTTTTTTCCTCAGCTACTGCACCTGGCCTTGTAGTTAGTGATGGGCGAGTCCTAAATTACTCAGAATCGCTTGACTCTAGTCTAGCGAGTCCGAGCCCGGGATTCGCTACTCGTCTAGCGAGTCCAATGTTAATGAATGGGGAAGCGAGTAATAGCAAGTAATGTGTGATTTACAAATCGCAGATGTCTCGGAAAGCGCTCGCATTGCCGTGTCGGAAGCCCCACTCGCAACAGTTTTTTGCTGCCGTGTCTGTGGTTTTTATCCAAATAGCGAGTCTAGCGAGTGAGAAAAAGTAAACTCTGACAAAACTAGGATCGCAGAGTACCGAATCCTACTTGTAGTTTCTCCGGCGGCCGCGTGTCACTGAAAATGGCTATGCGTGTCAGTGCTGACACGCGTGTCATAGGTTCGCCATCACTGCCCTAACTCATCACAAAAAAACTTTTTCCAGAAACTAACATGCCGCCTCCTGACGGACCAAGAAGGCAATAAAATAATGGGAGGAGATTTTAACTGGGTACTTAACGAATTAGAAGATAGAAAACGTGGGGACCTTGCGGGTTCCTTGACAAAAAACGTGTTACCCCCCCCGGGTCAAACCCTTTGGAAAACCTATTAAATGACTGCGATTTAGTTGATACATGGCGCACGCTACACCCACTGGAAAGGGAATATACCCATTTCTCCCATGTACATAGATCATGGTCGAGACTAGATATGATGTTCACCTCACCTTCACTGTTTCAAAGAGTACTTGACTCAAAGCTAGGGGACATGGTCATATCTGATCATAGTCCAATGATTTTGGAAACAAAAGATGTGTTTCCAAAGGGAACTGATTACTTGTGGAGGTTCCCTGATATGTTGACCAGAGAGGAAAATTTTGGCAAACTTCTAAAAGAATGGTGGGTGGATTATGCTACAAACAATGCAGAACACCTCTCGTCGCCAGGTTTGTTCTGGGAAGCGGCAAAGACGGTCTTGCGTGGCAATATCATGGCTTATAGCATAAAATTAAAAAAGAAAATCAAAGAAAAATATTTATTAGCCAGCGCTACAGTACGAGAGAAATACCTCTTATATAAACAAAATATGTCAGAATCAAATAGAGTGAACTGGTTGACAGCCAAAAAATGCTTCGATGACTGGGCAGCTAAAAGGGAGGATATGTATAGAAGCCATCTAGAGATAGAATTGAACAGATTTGGTGACAAGGCGGGACGTTTATTGGCAAGATTAGCGAAAGGTAGGAGACCTTTCACCCCTATCTTAACAATTAGCGATAAAAGCGGAAAGCTTTGGTCTGACCCAAAAAAAATTGCTTGGATATTGGGGAAACACTATTCCACTCTGTACAAAGAACAAGATCCAGACAGAATAGAAGGGGAAGAGTGGTTGAACCATATTAAACTACCTTGCCTAACTGAAGAGAAAAATTTTCTAAACAATCCCATCTCTATAGGTGAACTAGACGTGGCAATTAAATCCCACACAGGTAAAGCACCAGGTCCAGATGGTTTTAGTGGAAGTTTTTTTAAAATATTGAGAGAACAGATATCCCCAGTTCTGATGGAAATATATAATTCAATCTTGAGAGGTACACCGATCCCTGAGAGAATGAATATGGCCCATATCAAACTGATCCCCAAGCCTGGTAAACCATTGTCTGATCCGGCTAGCTACAGACCAATTTCTCTAATAAACCAAGACTTGAAACTTCTCTCGAAAATTCTTGCTGACAGATTGGCGACAATATTACCCAGATTGATCCAACCTCACCAGGCGGGCTTTATCAGAGGTAGATCGACGGTCACAAACATTAGAAAAGCAATGCTCCTTATTGATGTCGAGAGACATAGAACGGACACGAGGGGGGGAGATCCAGCCATGATCACCCTAGACGCTGAGAAAGCATTTGATAATGTGAGGTGGTCATGGCTGGATTGGATCCTTAATTCTATTGGGTTGGAGGGCCCGTTTCGCCAGTTTCTGAGCTCCCTTTTAATAACCCGAAAGCCTGTATAAGTATTCCAGGGTTTTTGTCGGACACATTTAAACTAGAGAAAGGGACAAGACAGGGATGCCCGTTGTCACCTCTCCTCTTCAATTTAGCGATCGAACCATTAGCATTATATCTGGCTGCTCGGAACAAATATGAAGGCCTCAGGGTAGGCGAGAAAGAGGTAAATATATCCCTCTTTGCTGACGATATTATTCTAGACTTGCAATACCCTCAGAGAGATCTTAGGCCAATACTGGATGACATAGGAAAACTAGGTAAACTCTCAGAATTTAAATTAAATAGAGAAAAATGTGAAATTCTTTTTCTTAGGGGTGGTCCTCATATCAGACCGAGAGACCTGTTTTGCGGGATCCCTGTAGCAAAAAATAGTTTAAAATACCTTGGAGTCCATATAGCTAGATCACCAGATCTGATTTATAAACTAAACTTTCTTCCAATAATAGAAAAAATAACTAAAGAATTGGAAAACTGGAAGAATCTACCACTATCACTGCTGGGTCGTTGTCATCTCATTAAAATGGTAAGCTTTGCGAGACTGCTCTACCCGCTCCAGACAATACGTATGCTACTAAAACACACCGATATTAAAAGAATTAACCAAGCATTTTCCAAATTCCTATGGGGAGGCAAGAGAGCTAGAATAAAACTAACGACTTTGATGCAGTCAAGGGAGGAAGGTGGATCAGACATCAGAGGGTATAACCTAGCGTGCGTCATGAGAAACGTATTAGATTGGATCAACAAAACAACTAAGTTCTCGGATCTAGAATTAGAGAGTAAACACGCGTACCCCTGGGAATTATCTGCAATATTACACGCCTCAATATCTGAATTACCCCCTAAGATAAAGAATACATCTATTTATAGAGACACGGTAATAACTTGGAAGGCGGTTAGGAAAAAAATGAACCTATCATGGAGAATCTCTAAAAACTTGAATCCCTGGGCCAGCCCAACTTTTCCACAGGGGGTGGAAAATTCACTATTCCGCCTGTGGAAAGAGAGAGGGGTGGGGACTCTGGGAGATCTCATACACACCGGGGAAAGGAGATGGCTGACTGGAACGGAAATCATAAATAAATGTAATCTCCCCGTCTCTCACTGGTTGCAATATTTGCAAATTAAACATCATCTTATGTCGTGATTACAGGATGTTTCGGGTGAAATAGACGGGAAGGAATGGGATGACCTGGTAAAATTACCTCTGACGGATATATCTATATCTTCCATATACAGTAAACTCCAAAATTCCCTTAGACCACTTATTACCCATAAATTATTCTCCCTATGGAGAAAACACATAGATGACCCAGAGCTAATCCCAAAGCTATTAGAAGGGTGGGGATCAGTCAGGAAATCAATCATAAACGAAAAATGGAGAGATTCCCAATATAGATTGTTACACGGCACTATTAAGGGATTTAACATCCCCCCATCACCGACCAATAGAGAACGTTGGACCCATTGTCCTAAATGTAAGACCTCCATGACTGACCTAGAACATGGGATCTGGTCCTGTACAAAAACGCAAGACTTCTGGAAGGAAGTGGGAGACTTGGCATCGGGACTTTATCCCGAGGAAAAAAAAAAGGATCCATTGATGTGGTTGCTTCATTACCCAAACGTGGCGATTGGTGATAAACTGTTACATGTGTTGTTTCATACAATCTCCCTAATAGCAAAGAGACTACTATTACAGCATTGGATTGAAGACTTCGTACCTTCAATGGAAATGATGCATAACACCCTCAGAAAAACATTAGGCCTCGAATCCATTGAAACACTTAGGAACCCTTCAAAGATGACAAAAAAATTATTTAATAAATGGAGACTATATATTTTGAAAACTTTCTCGATTACTGAAATAGCAAGGTTCATGATACCCTACAAACAAACAGAATGGTATGCACTGGAGGATTTGGGAGGTACTCTAGGTAACTTAAAGTGTAATGATTAGGTGATAAGGCGGACATTTGCAGGTTTTCTTTATTCTTTTACTTTGATTTTTCTTATAATGTCTTAAATGGAAGTTGGTCAGAGTTGGAAAAAAAGAATTGGAAAGTGTGGAAACTATAGGCAATGGGACACAGATGTTGAAAAGTTTATTGATATAATTAGTCTGATGTACCTAAATAGCGGTTGAATCTCGTTGTATTTTGAACGTACACATAGATTGCCAATATACAACTAGTGTTCTTTGTTAGCTTACTTTTGAAAGTGACCTATGTAACATTATATTGATGTTCTGTTTAAAGCTTGTTAAAAATTTCAATAAAAATGAAAGTTAAAAAAAAAAAAGTGTAGTTCATGAGAAAAAAATTACTTTTTTCCTCCTGGGAGCTGCCAGCTTTCAGTCATACAGGTGTGTATGAAGCACCTACAGTTGCCGATCACGACATGGTGGCTGTAAGCAAGCACACCCCAGCATTTTGACTGACAGCTGACTTTGATATGATGCACTGCACTGGGAACTGTCAGTCAAAGTGCCGGGGCGACTGAGATACTATATACATAACTGTATGAATGAAAGCTGAAAGCTCCTGGGAAATATAAACTTCTTTTTTTCTCTATGAGCTGTGCTTTTAGTAAAGCAGTTGGGTACCATGCTAATGATGAGCACAGGGCAAGGGGTACTCGGATACCGGGCCTGAGTTTGGTGGATTTAACTGAGGAATCACAGGTGATCGGGTTCCCGGTTCCATGCCCTGGCTGTCATTTGTTTGGTGGGGGATATATTTACAGAGATAAAGGATACATGACGCCACCTGTGGATCGCGGTAATTTGGATACCAGCACTGCAAGCCGGCCGCTGAGGTGATGATGGGTGCAGCTCAGTGATGTCCAGCTCCCCACAGGTGGAGCTTTTACCTCAGGGCAGCGGTGTTGGAGGATGAGAGGATGATGGGAGTAGTTGTTCTTACCGCTCTGGTGAGATGCTGATGATGCTGAAGCCCTCTGGGCGCCAGCGCGAAGAAAGACAGAGACCGATTCAACTCAACTTTACTGGTACCGGCAGATGTTATTGAGAACATCGTACAGTCTGGTTTAACAGGTAAAAGTTGTCGATTCAGGATACCCCTATGGAGTCTTCAGATATTCCTTTCTGATAGTTTCTCGGGGTCTAATTCTTTCCTTCTCTCTATTTAACCACCCTTGCAGAGCTCTCCCACCAGTCCACTGGTCTCATACGATGGAGCACGGGTTCTCCTTTACCGGTATGGACGGGAGCGACACCAAGCAAATCCTCTCGCCACCGGAATCCGGACCGTTACTCCTGTAATCTTGGACCAATTTTGGACCTGAGGGGCGAGGGACCTTCTTGTGGCACCTACGGCTACCCGGTTTCAGAGGGCCCGCAGCTCGTCGGTTTATGGCCAGGGATGAACCACTGACCGCCTCAGCTTCTGTGTTGCCGGTGTTCCTCAGACGTTACCAGCCGGCTCCAACCGGTGCTGGTCCGTCCCCTACTGTCCTGGGACACCCTCCTGGAGATGGGTGATCCCTCCTGTCACAGAGCTGTCAGGAGCGTCCTGACTGACTGCCTTCCCAGCACTGTCTCTCTAGAATTCTCTCTACTTCCTGGTTTTCCTACTCTTACCTAGGCTCCACCCCCTTTTGGACCTACTGAATAATCAGTCCCTTACTCTAAGGTTGCCTAGTGTTGTATGTAAATTCCATAGGTTAAACCCTAAGCCCACAGCTATAGAGGCACTAAATGAATTTGTTAAGTGTAATACCTCCCTGTGGCGCCTAGCCATAGGGGCGCCACACAAACACTATTAACCTGCAGATTAAACCTCCTCTCCCAATGGTTATTTTTTCAGCACTGGAGTGGCACTTTAAATCTAAGTTCCTTGCCCTCTGTCATATACTCACCTTCTGGTGGCTTTACCTTTTGCAGAAGGCGCCTATGTCCCACGACACCATCTTGTGACTATAACTCCTGATAGGCTGTCAGAAGATACAACACAAACTCTAAATACCTCTCTATAAGAGCCCAAACAAAGCTCTCATAGAGATGCATTGAGTTGTGACCTCCGTGTTCTCCAGTAAATGATAGAACTGTGGGCAGATCTTAAAACACAGGAGACCAACCAAAGCAACTGGAAAAAGATGAAGTCACTGGAAGGTGAGTATAAGATAGGGGACAGGTAATTTAGATTTAAATCACCGCTCCAGAGGTAAAATAGAAAAAAACACCACAGTGGTGCCTTAACCCTACATCTGGAAGTTAATAGTGTTTGGGAACATGATAGGTTCTCTTTAACCCCTTACCAACACCTTAACACCGGAAGTGGATGAAGCAGGCTTATGGAGTGAGCTCACTGCATAATCGGCAGGTAATTGCTGTGTTTTAAAGCTAGGACCTGCCTCTTACAAACAGCCTGTTAAATGCTGCTCTCAAACTCTGACAGTGGCATTTAATGCATGCCTGCATGGGGGTACATCATTCATCGTTACTATGATATCCAGGGTCTGTTGAAGAGGTCTGTCGCCAGGCTTCAAAGGAGACCATAATTCTTACTATATACAGCAATATTGTGGCATTGTTGTATATAGCATAAGTGATCAGTCGATCGCAGGTTATAGTTTCAAGCTATATCATACTTGAACCCAAAGTGGTGTTTCTGGATAGATTCTCTGGAGGGTGGGATAAGTTTTTTGTGTTCCGCTAAATCTGCAAGCTATATTTTAAGCTCCAAACACACTCTTCCAGGGGTGATGAACAGTGGGTGCAGATTGTAATCTCTCTTATTCAGGGAGACCCTCAATCCTTGGCTTTTTCTATTATGAATATCTGTCGCTCTGGTATGTCAGTTAGTTTTTTGCTGCCCTATTGCTGCCCTATGCCTTGTCTATGATGACCCTGAAGGAGTCTTGTTGTTCTGGAGATGGGCCATTGATACTAAAAGGAATGACCCAGCCCTTTCAAGTCATGTTTTTCCAGTGTCTGTCAGAAAGGTTCAAAGACACACTGGTTTTATTCTAAACTTCTGAAACCCTAGAAGTCGCTATGCCATATGTATTGAAAGAGGTCTCCAAAATAGACCTATGATGACTCCACCCTCAGTTGTTCTTTCTAAGGCTGAAGTCTTTACCGTGAGCTCAGATGGACCCATACAGATAGGGGGGCTTCCTCTCAGTCTGAATCCATTGAGGTTTCAGACTGAGAGAATTTGCATGAGGATGTGGTTGATTTTGTGTCTACCTGTAATGTTTGCGCATGTTCTAAGACCCTACATATTCATCCTTCGGGTCTCTCCTACTTATGACTATACCTGACTGACCATGAACTCATTTATCAATGGACTTCATCAGTGACCTTCATATGTCCACTAAAAAAAATTTGATCTTTAGTAGTGGTGGATAGGTTCAGTAAGATGGCACACTTCATTGCCTTACATGCTCTCCCTAATGCGAAAACGTGAGCATAAGCTTGTGTTTGTTTCTGAGATCATGAAGGTTCACGGGGTTCCCTCCGATGTGTCAGATTGGGGGAACCAGTTTGTCTCTAAATGTTGGCGGATGTTTTGTTCTCATCTGGGGGTACATCTGTCTATTTTCTCAGCGGTCCATCCCCATTCTAATTGTCAGACTGAATACTTAAATCAAAGTTTGGAGACTTCTCTAAGGTGTTTTATGTGTGCTAACCAGGAAAATTGGTCATCTTATCCACCTTTGGCTGAGTTTGCGTTAAATAACCACCGCAATGAATCCAATGGCAAGTTACTTTTTTTGGGTGCATGGGTTCCACTCTCAGTTCTGTGCTTTCAGTAGGCAGGGGTCTACAATGGTTTCTGGTGAGGAACGATTTTCATTGTCACTCTCATCTATATGGCATGGAGTACACAACCTGAGAGTTATGGAGGACAAGTACTAACACATCGCTGATAGAGGATGTTCAACAGGTCTGGACCTGTGTGTGAATCATTATGGTTGTCCACTAGGAATATGAAGATCCGTCTTGGAAACTAGGTCCTAAGTTTATAAATCCATATAAGGTGCACATTGTTATTAACCCTGTGGTCTTTGAGCTTGAGTTACCCCCAAAACTTAAAATCCATAACATTTTCCATAGGTTGTTGCTCAAGAAATTTGTCACGTCTCTCCTACCTATGACTATACCTCTTTTGGTTATTGTTAATGGTATTGCTTTTTTTCTATACAATTTTGGAAATGTACATTTCAAGTTTAATTGGAGTTTTTGTTTCAGGGCTCATTTCATTTGAGGAATTCAAACACACATGGAAACTGCTAAGCTCACACTTAAAAATCGATGTCAGTGATGAAGCTATCTGTAATATGGCAAAGAGCATGGATTTCAATAAGGATGGTAATATAGACATCAATGAATTCTTGGAAGCCTTCCGATTGGCTGACAGACCTAATATTGAAGACAGAGAATAACATTTTTTTATGGAAATCAGACATTGTGAGGAGACTCATACCTGAGGGTATGTGACAAGTACACAGACAATCCTCTGAAGAAATGTGTTAGCTACTAAACGATGGTTTGGAGAATAGCTGCTCACAATATTATACGAATTCAGAAATATGTAAATAAATGTATCTCAACTTGTTTATATCTATATACAGATAATTGTATAGTACTGTATAATTATGCAGAGCAAAAGGAAGTAAAATATGCGTAACCATGTGAACAGGTTATTTAAAAGTACTTTTTAAATTATGTCCATTACTGTCTGCAACCACCAGAATGTGATGAGTGTCCTGTTTTTGGATGGCAGCTGGTCATAAATTTGAGCTTTTGTTATAAACATTACTTGCACCACCACTGTTTGATTCATTTTTACATGTTAATATGAATACAGACGTTTCTAATGCTATGATCAAAATAATGCAAGTGATTATTCATGAGAAAACCTACGATCTCACGTTTACGGTGACCTGAATTAAAGAGAATCTGGTACGACGTTTAGTGTAACTAAATAAAAAACATGGCCAAGTAGGTCATATAAATACAAGATCAGGCATATCATAGTGAAAACAAAGTTAGACAGTTTATAGAAATGAGCCTGGAAGTGCACTGGGGGTGGGTGATGCACTAGCCATACATCGGTTTGCCCCCCAGTTCTAACTTGGTTTCTCTCTGTGCTGGTACATTGCTTTACAGATATGAATGAGCATGTGTCAAACTGCAAGGCCATTAACAATCAATTTGCAAACCCCACTGTCTCAGCAACTGCTTATTGTGTCCTTTGAAGGGGATATTGTAACTCAGCAATTTTTTACGGAGTTCCTCTCAGATGATTTATTACCACAAATCACATCAAAGTTGAATGCGCAGGGAAACAAAGGGACTGTAAAAGCCAAATGGTGAAAACATTTCAATGACACATACAAATTACACTAGTCAACGGCAAAATTGGTTCAGACATGAAAATAGTTGAACATAACTAATTTTGGGGTGCTGAAAACAAAAATGATGCTAGGCAAGGAATACATCATTAGCCTTGCCTCATCAGTTTTGTACCATCCAACTGACTAATGGATTGCTTCATCAATATTCCATAATCTCCAAATGACCAATGGTAGATGCTAAAGAAAGAAAGATGATGCAATCCTAATTAAACTTGCATCACACATCTCTATAAAAGAGGCATATTCTCCCTCTATCAGTCACACAGCAATTTCAGCGGTCGACTAATATCATGGTTCAGCTATTCAGTGGTGCCATGGACTTGCATTAATAAAGCAGATGATTTCTGCTATATTTGTGTTGAGATTACTTTTGAGTAACAAAAGCAAAACTTTAGGAAAAAAGAGAGTGGAGAGCGCACCTGTGAAGAACATTCTGAGCAGATTATTACTGGGGGAGCCGATGGGCTGCTCACCTTTGAGGGTTGTACGCCCTTGCTCAACCACGGGTGAAACCTCTGTTAGGTAGCGGTGCCCTCTGGTTAGCGGTACCCTCCGGTTGTTTGCTGCGGTTCCTCGATAATTCGCCTCGTGACTTCCGCGTACACATTGCTTGGAGCGAGGGCACAGCCCAATAGGAGAAGCAGCTCAGTGGAAAACGTTCCAGTAAAAGGACTGAAATAGTTAATGAACTACAAATACACTCCATTTAGCCGGTAAAAACTTCTATTTTGCATGACACTACTCCGTTTGGGGAGATCGGCAGGAGCTGCTCTGGCTGGATTATTACTCAAACTAAAGGCTGCAAAGACCTGTGGTTTCCCTGGAGATCGCAAGACTGCAGGACCTGCGGTGACACGTATCCGGTTTCGGCAGTCACGTGATGCGGAAGCCACGAGGCGAACTACCGAGGAATCGCAGCAAACACCCAGAGGGTACCGCTAACCAGAGGGCACCGCTACCTAACAGAGGTTTCACCCGTAGTTGAGTGAGGGCACACAACCCTCAAAGGTGAGCGGCCCATCGGCCCCCCTAGTAATAATCTACCCAGAAGGTTCTTCACAGTTTGGCTCTCTACTTTCTTTTTTCCAACAAAAGTAAAACTTGACTCATAAGGTTAAGAAAGCCTACAACCTGTGTCAATGTCAGTATGAATGTCTTCATTGGTCCTCAGATTAGTGTGCTTCTGCAAGATGAGGAGTTTCACCGCTTACTGCGTGGCAAGGAAAAGGCTGCATGGGTAGTATCCCAGTTAGTGGTAACAAATTTCCTTGGAAACACCAAGTCAGACAACTATAAAGAGCTGGTGGAAAATCTCCTTCAGTCGTATCATAATCTAGGCTGCAACATGTCATTAAAGATTGATCTCTTGCATTCGCATCTAGACATCTTGGCACCAAACTGCGGAGCAGTGAGTGACGACCACAGTGAGCGATTTCACCAGGAAATTGTGACTATGGAAAAAATATATCAGGGTAATTGGAATCCTTGGATGCTTGCAGACCACTGTTAGACAATAAACAGAGATAACCCAATGCTTGAATACAAGAGACAAGTAAAAAGGAGCCGAGTATCCAGTAACTAAGGACATATTTTGTACTGTGCAATAACGTATATTAATAGTTAAAATTATAATTGCTCTAAGTGCTTAGATATGTGAATTAATTAATTATATATTAGATTTAAATACACTTGAATATCCTCTGAATACATCTAATAAAATCTGTTTGACAATACAGGTGCAGTTTTATATTTGTAGAAGTAATAACTATATGTTATAGTTATTTATTAATTTACGTAACAGTAAAATGCAAACTCTTTGATTGCTCGGAAACTAGAGCCAAATATCAGTTTTCCTTGTCATATTTGAGTTCAGCACATCAAAATCATTAGGAAATGGCTAATTTGATTTCTGAACTAGACAACTTTTGAAATGTTGTTGCCTAGTGTTATTATTTAGCAATAAATGCACAATTTAAGAAAATAATGCCTCAAAGGTGGGCAACCTTTTTAATTGTATATTCAGATGGTTCAGTAAATAGCTGCTTAAACTACCATTGAATCACAGCAAAACTGTGATTTGACCACAATTTGTGAATATGCCCTTATATTCTGTATTGATTACAGTGCTCTTCCACAGCAGTGTTAAAATTAAGAGTGATAATGTGGGCGATATGTTATTTAACCTTGGAGAAAGGGTCATTAAATTGCAAAAGTACATGTACACAGTATTAATATGTTCCCAAGTGGTGATAATTTGCAACTTTACACTTGAAACAACAGTGTGTGGCTTTACAGACCTTCAGAATAAAGGCCTAAGGTTATGTGCACAATATGTTTTCCATGTGCATTCCACCTAGAACCTGCCTGAGAAAGCACAGTAAAAAAATGTACAGATAAACAGACAGGAATGAATAAACATTACAGTCAAATGTCCAATCATTTTAGTTGTGCATGTATATATTTTGAGTTTCATTTAATATCTTGTCATTCCATGCCTGATGAAGAGACCCGAGTCGTCTCGAAAGCTCGCCTTATAACATCATTTATTTTATTTTTGTTAGCCATTAAAAGGTATCACAACCACAAGATTTTTATCTTGTTTCTCACACTGAGAGCAATCAACTTTGACTACTAAAACCTTTACTATTTTAGCAATCATTTTAACCTCTTCACAACAAATGACGTACATGTATGTCATTGGTCGTGTCCTGTCTTTGATGCATGCTCACACGCTGAGTGGCCATCTTTTCCCACACACTTTGGCTGATCAGATGAGCTGACATGTGCAGCTAACAGGCACGAGTGGATAGGAGACCTGATAGCTAATTAAATTCCGCTGTCAATCTCTGACACCACAATTTAAGAGGTGATGGTGGGTATCGAGCCATTTCCCATTCCCATTTGACGTGATCACGGGCTGCGATGGGTTGTCATGACAGCCAAGGATCAGATGATGACCCCAGTCTTGGTCATGACAAACTTCCTGTGAATGCTGATGCACGGCTCTGTACAGCAGAAGCAATCGGATAATAGCAGCTTCAAGTCTCTTAAAAGTTAAAATCACCCCCCTTTGCCCCATTGACAACTAAACAATATGAAAAAAAACAACACATATTTGGTATGTGGACATTCAAAAATACTTGGTCTATCAAAATATAAAATATAGTGCCTTGTGAAAGTATTTGGCCCCCTTGAACTTTTCAACCTTTTGCCACATTTCAGGCTTCAAACATAAAGATATAAAGTCTAATTTTTTGGTGAAGAATCAACAACAAGTGGGACACAATCGTGAAGTGGAACGAAATTTATTGGATATTTTAAACTTTTTTAACAAATAAAAAACTGAAGAGTGGGGCGTGCAATATTATTTGACCCCCTTGAGTTAACCACCTTTTGCTGCGATTACAGCTGCAGGTCGCTTGTGGTATGTCTCGATCAGTTTTGCACATTGAGCGACTGAAATTCTTGCCCATTCTTCCTTGCAAAACAGCTTGAGCTCAGTGAGGTTGGATGGAGAGCGTTTGTGAACAGCAGTTTTCAGCTCTTTACACAGATTCTCAATTGGATTCAGGTCTGGACTGTGACTTGGCCATTATAACACCTGGATACGTTTATTTTTGAATCATTCCATTGTAGATTTTGCTTTATGTTTGGGATCATTGTCTTGTTGGAAGATAAATCTCCGTCCTAGTCTCAGGTCTTTTGCAGACTCCAACAGGTTTTCTTCCAGAATGGTCCAGTATTTGGCTCCGTCCATCTTTCCATCAATTTTAATCATCTTCCTTGTCCATGCTGAAGAAAAGCAGGCCCAAACCATGATGCTGCACCACCATGTTTGACAGTGGGAATGATGTTTTGAGTGTGATGAGCTGTGTTGCTTTTACACCAAACATATCGTTTTGCATTGTGCCCAAAAAGTTCGATTTTGGTTTCATCTGACCAGAGCACCTTATTCCACATGTTTGGTGTGTCTCCCAGGTGGCTTGTGGCAAACTTTAAACAAGACTTTTTATGGATATCTTTGGGAAATGGCTTTCTTCTTGCCACTCTTCCATAAAGGCCAGATTTGTGCAGTGTACAACTGATTGTTGTCCTATGGACAGACTCTCCCACCTCAGCTGTAGATCTCTGCAGTTCATCCACAGTGATCATGGGCCTTTTGGTTTCATCTCTGATCAGTCTTCTTGTTTGAGATGAAAGTTTAGAGGGACGGCCGGGTCTTGGTAGATTTTCAGTGGTCTGATACTCCTTCCATTTCAATATGATCGCTTGCACAGTGCTCCTTGAGATTTTTAAAGGGAACCTGGCACCTGGATCTAAGCCCCTACACTATCACTACCTGTCCCTGCACCTTCCTAGCTGCTCCCTATCTATCCATCTCTGAGCTAAATCCGCCCTATAAAACAGCAGAAAAATAACTTATAACTTACAGAAGTCCCTGAGGCTGGGGACTGAAAAGGCGGGCCCAGGCTCCATTCTGCCCCTCCTCGATACAGCAGCACACGCCCTGCTGGGCGGCATTATTCTTTCTTTTTTTTTTTTTTTTTATAATTCTTTATTTTTCGTTTTATAGTAACAATAGAAAAAAGAACCAAAACTTACAGATTCAATCCTCTTGCAAGTACAAAGAACTGTTCTTAATAAAATGTATTCTCATTAATTGAATCACGAATCAGTTTCTAATAGTCAATAAGCTTGATAAAAGTATTCAATTTACTATAGCAATATTAAAACTAACTCTGGCATGAAAAACAAGCTGTCTAGTATAACACATCGGAGTTGTTTGCCAGTCATAATTATAAAACAAGCATAACGTACTCCATAGGTATCCGTCTATTATCAATAATAATGACAATGAAAGACAAAAAAAACAAAAAAGAAAGGAAAAGATAGGAAACACATAAAGAAAGAAAAGAGTAGAATAGACCAGAACGGGGGATAGGATGGGTGGGGGGGTATGAAGAGGGGTAGAAGGGAGGGTAAGGTAGGGGTCTCGTGAAGTTACCAAACCTCAATGGAGTAAAAGGAACTCTCAATCGCACCCATTTACTAACCAGTTCTTAAGAGCAAGTTCCTCAGGAGCTTCTGTGAGACTTATACAGGTCAGATTGTTGGAAACTCATCCAATTAAACCACGTGTTTCTGAACTTCTCATATGAATCATGTATAGCTGATGTCAGGTCCTCGAGAAGCATGAGGTCGTTCACCTTCTCTATCCACATAGCCACAGAAGGACATGTCTCCTTTTTCCAAAGTATCGGAATGCAGGATCTCGCAGCCATGACTAAGAACCTCAACAGTGTATGTTTATATTTGTTTGGTGGAATCCTACAGTGGTGCAACATGAAGAGGCCAGGATCTAACTCATCCGTGTATCCCGTAACTTGCCTTGTAATCTTTTTCACCTCCGACCAGAATGGTTGGAGCTTCGCACACTCCCAGAACACGTGTAGTATTGTACCATCCGCCCCACCACACCTCCAGCACTTCGGGTCTATAGAAGGAAAGAGTCTATGCAAATAAGCTGGGACTCTATACCATCTCGTCAATAATTTATAATTTGCCTCCTGCAGCTTTGAGCTTATCGAGGTAGAGTGAGCTAAAGAATAAATTGCAGATCTCTGTTCTGTAGACAGTTTGAGACCAAGATCTGTCTCCCATCGCAGCATGAAATGGGGAGTCGGGAGGTCCGGTGGAGAAATCAAACACGCGTATGTCTGTGATAAAGCATGCCTACAGTCAACTGTGGTAGAGCATAGAGATTCAAACAGTGTCTTAGGATTTAAAAACGTCCTCTTAGGAGGGAGTCTATGAAGATAATGTACAAGTTGTACACATCTCCAGAAACCCAGAGCCGTCGGGTAGGTAATTGAATTAAGTTGTTCAATGGTTGGCCACGCTTCTCCCTCACTCCATTTTTCAATCCTATCCAGACCTGCTTTTATCCAACGTTGGAACACGGGGTCATCAAGACTTGGTCGAAAGTCCGGGTGACTAAGGATCGGACTCAAGACAGAGGCAGATGGTATCATTAAGGATCTAACTAACGTGTGATCACAAATCTTGAGAGTAGACCCAATTGTCGGATGGTCATATAATAACTCTTCTTTTCGAAGTGACACCCAGGGTAATGTCTGAAGTCTGAAAGGAGTAAAATCCTGTTCGATTTGTACCCACAATTTATTTGTACCATGCCTGCACCAATCTATTACCCGCGTGAGGTGGGTGGCTATGTAATACAGTTTGATATTTGGGAGATTCACACCACCATCTTTTTTGCGTCTATACAGGATTGATCTCGCTAGACGTGGTTTCGAGTTATTCCAGATGAATTTTGTCTGCAGTTGTGCAATTGTCTTAAAGAAGGATAATGGAATGGTGATAGGTAATGTCTGTAGGTAATATAATATCCTCGGAAGGATATTCATTTTGAAAAGTTGGCATCTACCAGCCCATGTGAAAGTAGACAATAGCCATCTCTCACAGTCTACTGTAATTGACCGCAGCAGTGAAGGAAAATTTGCACCATACAGATCTCTAACATCTGGAGTAATCTGTACCCCTAAATAGCGAAGAGATTTAGGAGACCAATGAAATGTAAAGGCGTTCTGTATTCTAGTAATTCGACTCAGGGGAAGCGACACATTTAGGGCCTCAGATTTTGATCTATTTATTTTAAAATTGGAGAGAGTGTAATATGTCTCCAATTCTTTCAATAAAATGGGGAGAGAAACCTCTGGATTTGTTAGAAAGAACAGGAGATCGTCTGCATATGCCGCAATTTTATGTACACCTGATTTTACTTGCATGCCTGAAATATCTCCATTCATTCGGACATGACGCAATAACGGTTCGAGAGTCAAAATAAAAATTAATGGGGACAACGGGCATCCCTGACGCGTGCCATTGTTAATATCAAATGACTCCGAAAGGATCCCGTTGACCCGCACTCTTGCCGACGGGACGGAGTACAGAGAGAGCACCCAACCAAGCATCTTAGCTCCCAATCCGATGTGAGACAGTGTCTCTTTAATAAAAGTCCAATGTACGCGATCGAACACTTTTTCTGCGTCTGTAGATAGTAACATCAGCGGGGTTTTAGATGTCTTGGCTGTATAAATTAAGTCTATAGCTTTGGTGGTGTTGTCTCTGGCCTCCCTACCCGTGACAAATCCCGTCTGATCTGGGTGAATCAAGTCCGGTATGAACGGGGAGAGTCTTGCCGCCAAAATTTTTGCAAAAAGCTTAATATCTACGTTCAGCAGGGATATTGGGCGGTAACTGGAGCATAGCAGAGGATCTTTCCCTGGTTTATGAATCACTGTTATATTAGCTCTTAATGCATCTTTGGGTGGTGTAGATATCGCCAAGGCATTAAAAAAGGCTTTTAGGTGTGGCAATAGAGCTTCTTTTAATTTTTTATAATAACCAACCGTAAACCCATCTGGGCCAGGTGCTTTCCCCGATTTAGATGAGGACAACGCATCTTCAATCTCCTGATCTGAGATAGGCATCTCTAAGGATTGCGAAACTGAATCCGCCAATTTCGGCATAGCCGAAGATGTAATATATTTTCTTATGCGTGATGTAAGTGCATTCAATGCTACCGGCGCTTTATTCGTGTCAAGATTATACAAAGCGGTATAGTAATGTTTGAATGCCTCAGCTATGTCGTGGGGAAACTTTGAGCGTTTTGAGGTATCTGGGTGTGATATTTCAGAAACATACGTAGTAGCTCTGCAAATTCTAGAGGCCCTCGCCAAAGCTCTACCGGACTTATTCCCATATTCATAGAAATGTCTACGGCATCTGGTAAGTACCCCTTTTGCCTTATATAGTAAAGTAGTGCGTAGCTTCTCCCTAACATCTAATAGTTCTCTCTTCAGATCAGGGAGAGAGTGACGTTTATGCCTAGTTTCGAGGTCTCTCAGTCTAACCATTAGATCTTGGATTTCTGTATCTCTAATTTTCTTAAGTCGGGCACCATGTTTGATTAAAATGCCTCGAACTACACACTTGTGAGCCTCCCACAATCCCCCAGGTGTCACATCTGTGGAAACATTTAAATCAAAGTAATCCTTCAATGATTTAGAGACGTCCGCTAGGACTACTGTGTCTTCTAATAAAGAAGCGTTTAGCCTCCATTGCCACTGTCTTGGGATCGGGGAGTGGAGCATAAGGGAAATCTTAACCAAGGCATGGTCTGAAAAGGAAATCGGCTCAATAGAAGCATCTATTAGTTGTGTCAGATCAGTGTGTCTCAGGAGAAAGAAGTCAAGTCTAGAATATACGTCATGTATTGGGGAGTAAAAGGTATAGTCTTTAGAAGTAGGGAACAAGAGGCGCCAAGCATCTAGTAATTGGTGATCATGGAGCGCTCTGTTCAACCTTCTAATAGCTGCTTTAGACATACTAGACCTGCCTCGAGACGTGTCAAGGTCGGGGTCAAGTGTAACATTGAAATCTCCCCCTAGAACCAGCGTTCCCTCTGCGAAGACCTCAATTTTATCTAAAAACTGCAGGAGCGTTGTGATCTGACCAGAGTTAGGGAGGTATAGCGAGGCAAATGTATATGTTCTGGAGGCGATCTTACCTTTTACCATAAGGAGTCTTCCGTTGCCACCACTGCAGGAGTCCACAAATTCCCATGGTATCGACCTCGATATCACGATACTGGAACCAGAAGAGTGTGAATTATTAGATAAGCTGTGATATGATGAAGGAAACCCATGACTGGAGAGCTTATAAGGCTTGTTCTCGCACATATGAGTCTCCTGAAGAAAAGCAACATGAATTTTGTTAGTTTTCAAATAGTTAAACAAAATAGATCTTTTCCCTGCATCATGTAGACCTTGCACATTCAGCGTGCCAATTTGTATAGCAGATAGGGTGCTATGTGTCATAGTGTTCCCTTCTGCTAACTAGGAACTTCAAGAAAAAAGGGGACCAAGGTACAGGAAAGAGGGGGAGGTAAGAGGGGAGGGAGGTGTAGAGGAGTGTAAAACAAAGAGATTGAGAAAAAAAGATTAAAGGGAAGATAAGACTATTTTAGTCTAAGCCGGTCAAGCCAGCAAATCAACTCTCTCTAAGAAAACAGAAAAGAGAAAGAGAGAGAGTCGTAGGGACCGTAACTGACCAAAAGGCAACGATCTACAGACCCAGGACTCTTGTATATCATCAAGATCATCTCTTTACACCACATTATCAACTTCTTTAAAAGTCAACAAGAAAAAGTTGCAATCGATAAAAGGGAAAAAGCAACACAAAACCCTTAATAAATTTGTTATACGTAACGTATGCACTATCTTTTTATATAACAATTGTTACCAGGCAGACCAGTCCAGAGCAATTCTGGATGAGGTTTGAGGCATCAACCTCATATAGCTTAATCAGTTCCAACAAAGGTGGATCAGGAGTCTCATGTTGGTAAGTCCTCTGCAAACGCCTCGTCTCTTCCGCCCCTCGGGCTGCCAGGCTGTGACGAGGGCGTACGTGGAGCATTGCCACTCCGTGTCTTCCTCTTGCGGAGAGCATCTGAAAGGGAACTGCGTTGGCGGCCCATTGTTGCGAACCTCTGAAATCCTTCCAAAGAGAGCCAATCCGGGATCGGGATGGATGGGATATCCAAGAACGAAAATAGTCCAGGAAGGTCATCCCTATGCCAAAGATAATATGTCTTGTTGTTTCTTCTCACTATAAGATGGAAGGGATGACCCCAGCGGTACGTGGCTCCCCGTTCTTTAATCTTCACAAGTAAGGGGCGCAGCTGCCGTCGCATATACAAGGTGCGACTAGAAACATCTGGGAAGAGGCGTACATTTACGTTGTCAATCAGAATGTCGCCAAAAGACCAAGCCGCTTGTATCAGAGCATCCTTGTCTGTAAAATTATGAAATCTACACAGAACATCTCTGGGGTTGTCTGGGTCAATTGGGCCAGGGCGAGATACTCTATGTATCCTATCAATTTTATATGATGAGCCTGGTGATCTTTGTGTTACCGTATTAAAGATGTCTAGAGTCCTGTCAAGGAGCATATTAGCTGTAATGGTCTCAGGCAATCCTTTCAGGCGTATGTTGTTGCGCCTTTCCCTATTCTCCTGGTCATCTGCTTGTAGAATCAGGGCAACAATATGTGCATTAGAGCGTGTAGCATGTCTCTCCAAGGCAGTGACTCTCTCTTCAATGGCAGCTATGGTCTCAGACACAGCAGTGGATTGTGACTTTAGAGTCTCTATATCCTCCTTAATGGGGCTCAGGGCTTTGGCTTGGGATGCCTCCATGCGGGCCATTAAACAGTCTAGGTCTTGTCTGGTGGGTAGAGCAGCAATCATGCTCCTAATAGCCCTCAGTTCAGAGTATGAGCTGTTGGACTGGTCTGAAGCAGGCACCATTATTGCAGCCTGTGTAGGGGAGGGGGGAGTATCCCTCCATGTCTCCTCGGTCTCCTCTCCAGTGTCTGCAATCTCCTCTAATGTTTCCACAACTGCAGACTCCCTTGATCTCTCCTTCCCCTTATCTGAGGAGCTGATAACAGCTGTTACCTGGCTTCCAGTGCTTTGTTTGTGGGGGTTTCTCTGTGGCAGCTGTGAAGGTGACTGTGCCTGCAGCTTCTGAGCATGAGGTCTTCCCTGTGCCATTACAGAGGAGTGTGCTGTCTTTCTTCCTGCTGTCCCAAACAGTTTTGCCATGCCTGCCTCTCTCCCTTGTTTCTCAGGAGGTGTCAGGGCTGTCACAGCATCTTCAGGCTTCTTTCTCCGTGACATTGGAGCAGAGATTGTGAAGTTGAATAGCTCTATAAAGTCCCGGGTCTGCAGAGCTGATGGAGGTGCTTCCTCACACTTCCATGGCCAGGTCACGCCCCCCCCGCATTATTCTTTCTTCATCGCCACCTCCTCCATTTGGAATCTCCCACCCGCTTCACACTGTAAGGTAGTGTTTAGGATCGGCACGACAGAAGACAGTGACTCAGGTATTTACTCACACAGCACACAGTTTAATGGCACAGTTCAGGTATTCACAGACCTCCAGGTTCCGGGCGCAGCTGAGTACAACCTCATACAATCCCAACAGCTGATATAAAAGCTCTGTACCTTCCCCTGGGTAGGCTGTGTTAGGTCAGCACACAACCTTTCTCTCCTAACCGTCCGCTCATTAGCCTCATGAACATCCACTCTGACAGAGCTCCCAGGCTGTGTTAAATCTTCACACACCTCTCTACACAGCAGCTCCTGCTGCTGTCCTGACACACTCCACCCCCTCCCCACAGCCCAGGGCAGCTCATATAATCTCCTATTCACCCGCACACCTGGGCGTCAGTGCTTTCAATCAGCACTCAGCTCCAGTAGCAGCTTACCCTGTGTGTGCTGCTACCGAGCAGAAGATACAATCTCCCATATGCTGTGTCCCGGTCAGGGGACACATCAAGGTTGCATCACCACAACATGATAGGTGTAAAGCAGGTGGGAGATTCCAAGCGGAGGAGGCGGCAATGAAGAAAGAATAATGCCGCCCAGCGGGGCGTGTGCTGCTGCATCAAGGAGGAGCGGAATGGAGCCTGGGGCCGCCTTTTCAGTCCCCAGCCTCAGGGACTTATATAAGTTATAAGTTATTTTTCTGCTGTTTTATAGTACGGATTTTGCTCAGAGAGGGATAGATAGGGAGCAGCTAGGAAGGTGCAGGGACAGGTAGTGATAGTGTAAGGGCTTAGATCCAGATGACAGGTTCCCTTTAAAACTTGAGAAATCTTTTTGTATCCAAATCCGGCTTTAAACTTCGCCACAACAGTATCTCGGACCAGCCTGGTGTATTCCTTGGTCTTTATGATGCTCTCTGCACTTGAAACAGAACCCTGAGACTATTAAAGATCAGGTGCATTTATACAGAGACTTGATTACACACAGGTGGATTCTATTTATCATTACCAGTCATTTAGGACAACATTGGATCATTCAGAGATCCTCACTGAACTTCTGGAGTGAGTTTGCTGCACTGAATTAAAGGGGCCGAATAATATTGCACGCCCCACTTTTCAGTTTTTTATTTGTTAAAAAAGTTTAAAATATGCATTAAATTTTGTTCCACTTCACAATTGTGTCCCACTTGTTGTTGATTTTTCACAAAAAAACAGGGATTTTTGTGTACTCGCTGTAAAATCCTTTTCTCCAAGCTCATCATTGGGGGACACAGGACCATGGGTGTATGCTTTTCTGCTACTCGGAGACGACAATAAGTAGAGACAAAAGTTAAGCCCTCCTTCCTGCAGTATACACCCGTACATAGGCGTAGTTAGTCAGTTTACTACTAAAGCAGTAGGAGAGCAGGTTAACGTAATAAGGTACAAATAGCCAGTGGCGTACCACCCGCGGTCGCAGGGGTCGCAAGTGAGACCGGGCCCGGAGGTACAGGGGCCCGGAGCACGCCGACCCCTGCTACCGCTGCGCCAGCTGTGTGGCGCTCTACCCGGCCGGTCCCCAGGCGGATGATCACGGCCGCCGGAGGACTACTGGCCCTCACCGCTGACGATGCAGCCACCCCGCCCCCCTTCTTCCTCTGCCTGCAGACCGCGGGAGCAGGCTGGGGACTGTAGGAGGCATGCAGCAGCACGCCTACCTCTCTGCCGAAGAGGAGCTGCTTAGAGTCTCCCGGCCTGGCCTGCTCTCCTCCTCCTCACACAGCACCGCTGGAGTCACTGCTTCCTGGGCCTGGCATGAAGACCTTCAGGGAGCACGGAGAACACAGGAGAGAAGGTGCAGTCAGTGTGTGTGTTGACTGTGTGTGCAGTGTATGTGACTGTGTGTTCAATGTATGTATGTGACTGTGTGTGCAGTGTATGTATGTGACTGCAATGTATGTGACTGTGTGTTCAATGTATGTATGTGACTGTGTGTGCAGTGTGACTGTGTGTGCAGTGTATGTGACTGTGAATGCAATGTATGTGACTGTGTTCAATGCATGTGACTGTGTGTTCAATGCATGTGACTGTATGTGCAATGCATGTGACTGTGTGTTCAATGTATGTATGTGACTGTGTGTGCAGTGTATGTATGTGACTGTGTGTGCAGTGTATGTGACTGTGAATGCAATGTATGTGACTGTGTTCAATGCATGTGACTGTGTGTTCAATGCATGTGACTGTATGTGCAATGCATGTGACTGTGTGTGCAGTGTATGTGACTGTGTGTGCAGTGCATGTGACTGTGTGTGCAGTGCATGTGACTGTGTGTGCAGTGCATGTGACTGAGTGCAATGCATGTGACTGAATGCAATGTATGTGCAATGCATGTGACTGAGTGCAATGCATGTGACTGTGAGTGCAATGCATGTGACTGTGAGTGCAATGCATGTGACTGTGAATGCAATGCATGTGACTGTATGTGCAATGCATGTGACTGTATGTGCAATGCATGTGACTGTGAATGCAATGCATGTGATTGTATGTGCAATGCATGTGACTGAGTGCAATGCATGTGACTGTGAATGCAATGCATGTGACTGTGTGTGCACTGCATGTGACTGTGAATGCAATGCATGTGAATGCAATGCATGTGACTGTGAATGCAATGCATGTGAATGCAATGCATGTGACTGTGAATGCAATGCATGTGACTGTATGTGCAATGCATGTGACTGTGTGTGCAATGCATGTGACTGTATGTGCAATGCATGTGACTGTATGTGCAGTGCATGTGACTGAGTGCAATGCATGTGACTGTTAATGCAATGTATGTGCAATGCATGTGACTGTGAGTGCAATGTATGTGCAATGCATGTGACTGTGTGCAATCCATGTGACTGTGAATGCAATGCATGTGACTGTGTGCAATGCATGTGACTGTGTGTGCAATGCATGTGAGTGCAATGCATGTGACTGTATGTGCAATGCATGTGACTTTGAGTGGAATACATGTGACTGTGGGCGGTAAGCAGGCTGTGTGTGCAGAATTATATTATCTGGAATGGCTATGAGGCGGCATTATAGTCAGGCGGCATTATATTATCTGGAGTGGCTATGAGGCAGCATTATAGTGAGGCGGCATTATATTATTTGTAGCGGCTGTGAGGTGGCATTACCGTATATTATTTGGAGCGGCTGTGAGGCGGCATTATATTATTTGTAGCGGCTGTGAGGTGGCATTATATTATTTGTAGTGGCTGTGAGGCGGCATTATATTATCTGTAGCGGCTGTGAGGCGGCATTATATTATCTGGAGCGGCTGTGAAGGCGGCATTATGTTATTTGTAGCGGCTGTGAGGCGGCATTATATTATTTGTAGCGGCTGTGAGGCGGCATTATATTATCTGGAGCGGCTGTGAAGGCGGCATAATATTATCTGGAGCAGCTGTGAGGCGGCATTATATTATCTGGAGCGGCTGTGAGGCGGCATTATATTATCTGGAGCGGCTGTGAGGCGGCATTATATTATCTGGAGCGGCTGTGAGGCGGCATTAGATTATTTGGAGCGGCTGTGAGGCGGCATTATATTATCTGGAGCAGCTGTGAGGCGGCATTAGTTTATTTGGAGCGGCTGTGAGGCGGCATTATATTATCTGGAGCGGCTGTGAGGCGGCATTATATTATCTGGAGCGGCTGTGAGGCGGCATTATATTATCTGGAGCGGCTGTGAGGCGGCATTAGATTATTTGGAGCGGCTGTGAGGCGGCATTATATTATCTGGAGCCGCTGTGAGGCGGCATAAGGCTAAGTGCACACTACGTCGGCTTAGTGTCGGCGGCGGCTGGGCGGACCCGACAGGAAGCTCCGGAGCCGTCCAGCGGCTTCCTGTCGGGTATGTGCGGCGGGTGACGGGCGGGTGTGCGGCGGGTGCACAGCGGGTTAGCGGCGGCGGTTCTGCAGCGGCTGGAAGCAGCACATGATTCTGCTTGCAGCCGCTGCAGAACCGGCCGGATTATAGAACATGCTCATTCTTTGCTAACCCGCTGGGAACCCAGCGGGTTAGCAACGGATGAGCATGTGGAAACCGCCGGTGTGTGCACAGCGGGTGTCGGTTTCCATAGGTTTATATGTTAATCCAAAAGCCGCTTTTGGATTAACATAAATTTACATAAACCTCATGGAAACCGACCGGCGGTTTCCGCTGCTAAACCTGCACAAACCCGGCCAGTGTGCACTTAGCCTTATATTATCTGGAGCCGCTGTGAGGCGGCATTAGATTATCTGGAGCAGCTGTGAGGCGGCATTAGATTATCTGGAGCCGCTGTGAGGCGGCATTAGATTATCTGGAGCAGCTGTGAGGCGGCATTAGATTATCTGGAGCCGCTGTGAGGCGGCATTAGATTATTTGGAGCGGCTGTGAGGCGGCATTATATTATCTGAAGCGGCTGTGAGGCGGCATTAGATTATTTGGAGCGGCTGTGAGGCGGCATTATATTATCTGGAGCGGCTGTGAGGCGGCATTATATTATTTGGAGCGGCTGTGAGGCGGCATTAGATTATTTGGAGCGGCTGTGAGGCGGCATTAGATTATTTGGAGCGGCTGTGAGGCGGCATTAGATTATTTGGAGCGGCTGTGAGGCGGCATTAGATTATTTGGAGCGGCTGTGAGGCGGCATTATATTATCTGGAGTGGCTGTGAGGCGGCATTAGTTTATTTGGAGCGGCTGTGAGGCGGCATTATATTATCTGGAGCCGCTGTGAGGCGGCATTATATTATCTGGAGTCGCTGTGAGGCGGCATTAGATTATTTGGAGCGGCTGTGAGGCGGCATTATATTATCTGGAGCCGCTGTGAGGCGGCATTAGATTATTTGGAGCGGCTGTGAGGCGGCATTATATTATCTGGAGCCGCTGTGAGGCGGCATTATATTATCTGGAGCCGCTGTGAGGCGGCATTAGATTATTTGGAGCGGCTGTGAGGCGGCATTATATTATCTGGAGCCGCTGTGAGGCGGCATTAGATTATTTGGAGTGGCTGTGAGGCGGCATTAGATTATCTGGAGCGGCTGTGAGGCGGCATTAGATTATCTGGAGCGGCTGTGAGGTGGCATTAGATTATCTGGAGCAGCTGTGAGGCAGCATTATACTGTAATGGAGGATCATATATACCTGAATGAGGGACATTAATACATAATGAAGGGGAGAGGGGTCAATTTGTGAGTCTTTATAGGATTTAGAACATTACGTGGGACCCGTACATCTGACCAATGTGGGCGCCCAGGGGAAGGGGGGGGCCCAGGTCCAAATTTCGCACCGGGGCCCTTCGAACTCTAGTTACGCCACTGCAAATAGCATAAGACAAGGTTCTGTATAGAATATTGAAGAGTGAGAGGGCAGGTGCTGTGTCCCCCAATGATGAGCTAGGAGAAAATAATTTTACGGTGAGTACACAAAAATCCCTGTTTCTCCTTCGCATCATTTGGGGACACAGGACCATGGGCGTCCTAAAGCAATCCCTGAGTGGGAAATAGTTAAACAGCGGTCGAGCATCATGCGTCAGCTGCTTACAGATGTGCGACTGCTGCTTGCAAAATTTTTCTGCTGAGGCTTGCATCTGCAGAGGCCTGGGTGTGAATGTTGTAGTGCTCGGTGAAGGTATGCAGGCTGAACCAGTTGCAGCCTTGCAAACCTGGGTTGCTGATGCCTGGTCACGAATGGCCCATGAGGCGCCCACTGAGCGAGTTGAGTGAGCCTTGATCCCTGCTGGAATTGGCATGCCTTTGATGCAGTAAGACTCTTGGATTGCAGAGTGAATCCCTTTTCTAAGTTCCTCAGGGATGACAAACAGCGTTTCTGTTTTACGGAATGGGGCTGTCTGGGAGGTGTAGTGTCCTACAAGGTCCAGGGTATGGAGCTGCTTTTCAAAGCGTTGGACCAGATTTGGGCAAAAGGATGGAAGGATGATGTCTTCGTTAAGGTGGAAGTGGGACACTACCTTGGGCAGGAAGGACGGAGATGGACGGAGAACTACTTTATCCTTGTGGACGGATAGGAAGGGGAGGCGGCGGGATAGAGCGGCTAGTTCGGACAAGCATCTGATTGATGTGATAGCGACCAAGAAGGCGACTTTCCATGAGAGAAGGGATAAAGGTACTTCTTTAAGAGGTCCGAATGGGGGCTCCTGTAGGGCGCCCAGGACTAGGTTTAGGTCCCAGATGGCCACGGGTGTTCTGTAGGGAGGCCGTGTGTGTGAGACCCCCTGGATGAATGTCTTGACCTGTGGTTTGGACGCAATCCTGCGTTGGAAAAGAATGATGAGAGCTGAGATTTGGCCTTTGATGGAGCTGGGTGCTAATCCAGAGTCAAGGCCTGTTTGAAGGAACTCTAGGATTATGGGGATGGAAAAAAGATGTTGGTTGCGATCTTCTTCGCACCACTGGAATAATGTTTTCAAGGTGCGGTGGTAGATGCGTGAGGATGTTGGATTTCGGGCATTGACCATGGTGATTATGACCTCTGGTGTAAATCCTGCTTAGGTCAGGATCCAGGATTCAATAGCCATGCCGTTAAAGACAGGGCTCTAGAGTTCTGGTGGTAAATGGGGCCTTAGGATAGAAGATCCGGTCAGTCTGCGAGTGGCCAGGGTGCGTCGGCAAGGAGCTGTACGAGCTCTGCGTACCATGCCCATCATGGTCAGTCTGGGGCGATGAGTATCACTTGAGCTCTTTCCGCTTTGATCTTTCTGATCACTCGCAGGATGAACAGTAGTAGGGGGAAAGATGTATGGAAGTTGGAATTGGAGACAGGGGAGGACCAGCGCATCCACTCCTAGTGCAAGAGGGTTCCGGGACCTGGCTACAAAGACTGGGACTTTTGCGTTCATTCTTGACACCATGAGGTCTATGTCGGGGGTTCCCCAGTGCCGACAGATTTGTAGAAAGACTTCTGGGTGTAGGGACCATTCTCCTGAGGCCAGTCCCTGGCGGCTCAGGAAGTTTGCTGCCCAGTTGTCCACTCCCGGAATGTGGACTGCTGATATGACTGAGTTTCTTCGGTCCAGTGTAGGATGTGATCCACTTCTCCCATTGCGGATTTGCTGCATGTGCCGCCCTGATAATTGATGTACGCCACTGCCATAGCGTTGTCTGATTGTATGCGGATGGGGCGCCCGGCTAGGAGGTGGTGAAAGTTTTGGAGTGCTAAGCGGATCGCTCGCAGCTCGATAATGTTGATTGGGAGGTGAAACTCTTGGGGCGTCCAGCGGCCTTGGGCAGTGTGTTGATGATAGATGGCCCCCAAGCGAATTAGGCTGGCGTCGGTGTTTACCACTAACCATTGGATTGGGAGGAAGGATTTTCCTTGCGTGAGTGATGATGGTCGTGTCCACCATTTAAGTGTCCTTTTGACTTGCGTGGATAAGCAGTGCTTGCGGTCGAGGCTGAAAGGGGTTTTGTCCCAAGCCGAGAGGAGGGAGAACTGTAAGGGTCGGAAGTGTAGCTGAGTGAACAGCTTCCATTGAGGCAAACATCTTTCCTAGGACCCCCATGCCGAAACGGATGGATTGGGGTGGATGGCTGCGAAGAGTGTGCACTGCTTTGCAGATTGCTGTGGCCTTGTCTCGAGTATGACTAGCCCTCTTGCAGTGGCTATGGTCATCCCTAGGAAGTTTATTGTCTGGGCCGGTGATGGGAATGATTTTTCTATGTTTATGAGCCATCCCAGGTGGGCGAGTGTGTCCGTTATTATTTGGTCGTAGATTAGTAGGTCTAGGTAAGGGAGGACGACTACTGCCCGTGATTGTAGTATGGTCTTGAAGGCCACCCTGGGTGGGCTTGCCAAGCCAAAGGGCAGGGCGACGAATTGGAAGTGGCACTTTTGGACAGCGAACCGCAGGTAGTTTTGGTGGGGAGGGAAAATGGGGATGTGGAGGTGTGCGTCCTGTATGTCGATGGTTGCTAGGAACTCTTCTTTTTCCATTGATGCAATTACTGAGTGAAGGGATTCCATTCTGAATTGTCGAACTTTAATGAACTTGTTGAGAAGTTTGAGGTCTAGAATGGGGTGTACTGTTCTGTCTTTTTTGGGAATGACAAACAGGTTTGAATAGTAATCTTTGAACTTTTCGGCCTTTGGTAGCGGTGTTATGACCCCGGTTTTGAGTAGTGAATTGAGGCCTCAAAAAATGGTTGGACGTTCGTTTTTGGAGACTGCGAGAGGGAGAAACGATTTGGGGCCCAGGATGAGAACTCTATTTTGTAGCCTGACGACACAAGTTCTCTGACCCACTTGTCGTGGACAACAGCGAGCCATGAGTGGCGGATGAACTGGAGACGTCTGCCTATTATATTGGTGTCGGGCGGTTGGGGGAAGGAGTCATGCATTGAACATTTGGGGTCTGGCACCTTTAGAGAGGGTTGGTTTGGGGCGGCTTT
Source organism: Allobates femoralis (assembly GCA_033576535.1). Lineage (NCBI taxonomy): Eukaryota > Metazoa > Chordata > Amphibia > Anura > Aromobatidae > Allobates > Allobates femoralis. The sequence continues at coordinate 292,857,890 of JARQOC010000003.1, forward strand.
TCCAGGTGGGGGTTGGTTTTGAATGAAAGTGGGGTATTGTTGACCCTGCGAGTAGGATGCCCTGCACTTGTGTTAGCGCTTGAGGTGGTCCATCTTGATGTCCCATGAGGGACTTGAGAGCGTGATTGTCCCCTCCCCTCCTGTACCTATACAGTATGTCCTGATTGTCTAGAGTTATTGTAATTGTGCTCGTCTCCCCTATCCTCATGTAAAGCGCCATGGAACCTAATGGCGCTATATAAATAAGTAATAATAATAATTGTGACAGTGGGCGGCAAAAAGGCCACTTAAACATTTGAACTTTTGTTGGTTGAGAAACTTGCTTTCCCCCCCCCCCCCCCCCCGGGGTTTTGTAGATGAGCTGGTCAAGTTTTTCACCGAATAGGCGACTTCCTTGGTAGGGGAGGTTTACGAGGGATCTTTTTGATGCAAAGTCAGCGTGACATCCTCTGAGCCAGAGAGTTCGGCGCATGGAGATTGCTTTGCTGCTGACAACGCGGCACAATTGGCCATGTCTATGGATGCAAGCAAGAAGCACTTCTGGGCCATTGTAAGTTGGTCGAGGAGATCGGTTGGGTCTTGGTCGGGGCATTGCAGTGTTGTATCCAGGATACCGCAGCTTTTGCGACCCACACCGTAGCGAACGAGGGAGATAGGGCTGCTCCTTAGGCTTTAAAGACTAAGCGCACCAGATTGTCTAATTGGCGGTCATTGGCGTGTTTGATAGACCAGCTGTCTGAGAGTGTAAGTAGTGTTTTATTAGCTAAGCGCAAGACGGGGGGGGGGGGGGGGTCGACGGCTGGCGACTCAGCCCATTCTTTATGATGGTCTGGTGCAAAGGGGTATTTGGCTTCAATGGCTTTACGACCTGCTTGTCTGGCTGGTCCCAATGTCATCGGATTATATCTTTAAAATCTTCATGGTTAGACTCGACTGAAGCGTTTTGCCTTTGTAAAGGAGACTGTGTGCTCTGGGGTGGTGGCGGGTTCATTAATGATGTTTAGTGTCTTGTTAACAGCCTTGATGAGACTGTTAACCATTTCTTGAGTGCCCGTGGTCTCACTTGTGTGGGACAACTCTGTCTGTGATAGTTCCCCCTCGGAGAGTGATTCAGGCTGGTCCTGGAGAGAAGGGGAGCAAGACGCAGGAACGTAACTACAATAGGTGCAGGGGTTGCGATTGCACCCGGGCCCTGCAGCCTAGGGGGGCCCAAGAAGTCCCTTTGGCCTATAGACTAATACTATTAAAGATTTGCGATAATTGGGGGCACCGTTGGAGCTTTCGCATCGGGGCCCCTGGGCCTGAAGTTACGCCACTGGCGAGACGTGTCTCTTCTTGGTGACGTGTTGGGAGAGCGTTCCTGGGACAGACTGGTATGAGTCCATCTTCTCGTTGCCCGGGAGGCCGTGGACTGGGGTGTTCCCTGTTGGAGTGGGAACAGTGCAGTTTGTTGTCACTGGCTGTGTGAGAGCCAGGACGTGACTGCAACATTTGGACTATTGATTCTACCTATTGTAACAGTGCCAGGCCCCATGGAGGGAGGTCAGATGTGCTGGGTACTGCATCAGTGGTAATCTCAGTCGGGCTTTCAGGTTCGCAATTTTTGCAAAATTGCGAAGCATGTTTGCGTGGGAGTACAGTCTGGCAGCTAGTGCATTATGCCTTGCTCCCTGCATTGTTCTTGATTTTATCTTTGGGGGATTTGGGATCTGCCAAAGTGTACCAGATTACAGGCACAGGTGGTACTGCAGTGTACTAAGCTGATTGCTATGGAGGCAAAAGAGCCGACACTGATGAGGAGGTGATAATCTGCAGGGAGGGTCTCCTATTGGAGCTTACCCGGATCCTGTGTCCCCTTTGTCATGCAGCCTGGTGAGGTGGTGGCCGGGATGCTTTGGCTTTGAAGGTGTCGGGAAAAAGGGCTGTGGAGAGAATGTGCCCTGAGTTAGTGTGTGGGCTTTGTGCTGCCCCCCTTTGTGGAGGGGAGGGGATAGCTAGAGGAGGACTAGCAGGGCAGTGTAGGTGTATGTGTTACCGTGTAGGTGCAGCTGTGCACTGTGCATTCTTTGGGGATGGATCGGTGCGGTGGCTGGGCATACTAATGGACTCAATCACCTGCTTCTTTGTTGGAGGAACGGAGAGGTCTATATGTGTTGCCCCTTGTATCCTGTCCTGCAGGAGGATGCTCTGGGTATGCACGGTGGTTGCCTGTGGGGTCTAGGGTAGAGAAAGCGGAGCCCTTTATGGGGATCCGTCACCCCTCCAAAGGTGGTGTGTGCTGCCCTGGGGTCCCCCATGCTCTAAGTAGAGCAGCGCCTTTAGCAAAAGGTAAAAATTAGAACTAAATATTAAAAATAAAAAAGGAATAAATGAATTAGGTAAGGGTAGATGTGGTCTGAGTTACAGACCACATGTGCCTCCTTGCGATACTAAGCAAAAAAACTGACTAACTACGCCTATTTATAGGTGTATGCTGCAGGAAGGAGGGCTTAACTTTTGTCTCTACTTAGTGTCGCCTCCTAGTGACAGAAAAGCAAACACCCATGGTACTGTGTCCCCCAAGGAAGGATAAATTAGAATTTATATCCTTATGTTTGAAGCCTGAAATGTGGCAAATGGTTGAAAAGTTCAAGGGGGCTGAATACTTTCACAAGGCACTGTATGTATGAATAGAAGCATACAGTCTAGATCATGTGAAGTCATTATCCCCAAAGAGGAGTCTCTTTGGGCAGACCTCATATGAAATACGGTGTCCAGTTCTGGGCACCACATTTATAAAAAGACATCAACAAGCTCGAGAAAGTTCAGAAAAGAGTGACCAGAATAGTAACTGGTCTGCAATCAATGTCCTATGAGGAACAGTTATAGGATTTGGGAATATTTAGCTTGCAAAATAAAAGACTGAGAGGAGACTTAATAGTCGTCTACAAATATCCCAAGGGCTGTCGCACTGTAGAGGTTTCAGCTTTATTCACATTTGCGCAAAGTAACATTAGAAGCAATGGGAAAAGACCTAAAGGAGATATTAAAAAAAACGTTTTGCCAGTGAGGGTAATCAATAAGTGGAACACAAAGACAATGATTTGTGGTTAGTTTTAGGAGCGCTTAGGGGACAAGGAGACTCTCTGGGGGAATATTGTTACAGACCTGTTTATTAATCACACAGAAGATGTTGGACCTTCTTAATATGATTACTCAGAGACTTCCCGGCTCCAACTATAAGATCAACAGGCTGCATAAAGTCTCCAGTGCAAACATGCGAGATGTTCTCTGCGATGTTTCTGCAGGCTTCACAATTTTACAGATAAGGAGGCTATTGTCCAAGCTGCATGGTCTTACGGTACAATCTCAATAGATGACACAGTCATCCGCCTGTTCCCAGATGTCTCTAGCCGTACACTCTACATGCGGCAACAGCTTTGCCACCTTCTCGTGAAGATTAAAGAGGGTGGAGCCACTTATAGATGGGGTCACCCTTTTCATTTGATTGTAAGGCAGGAGGGCAAGCTTTACTACGTGTGGACGAAAGATGACCTGGATGGACTGTTTGCATTCCTAAATATCCTAACGATCTCGTCACGGACTGGTTGTCATTGGAGGGCTTAGTCATGCCTTCGGAAACCTGGCAACTTATCTCACTGGCCAACAGCCGACCAGCCAAGGCGGAGACAGAGGGAGCATCGAGAGGGACCCCCGACCTGAATTATGGCTGGATTATCTTGCTGACTCCCAAGTTTGTGGTCTGGTTCTGTGGTAGTGGCTCTTATCGGCGTTTTGAGAAAAGTGTCCGTGATGCACACACACCACGGGCCTCTTGGAATCTCTGTTATCCCTGCCCTCCTCCTCCCTCCTCCTTTTTTTACCTGCTTTACATTTGAACTATATTTAACTTGACATTTCAGCTACCACTTCCAAGTTTAGAGACAGTTATGTTTTCTACTCGACGTCTTTAGTATTTCTGACTTTTGGGGTGGATGTGATGACGGAACGATGGCTATAGCTGGGGGCGGGAATGTTTAGTTTGGTTGAGTAGAGGAGAAAAGGTTGTTATAGTTTGATCATTCTTGTTGAGAATTCCCAGGTCTGTGGTAGACTACCCCATGGTTGTCTGCGTCCCCTAGGACTCTTCTACTTTTTCCGTGGGGTTCGGTTTTCCGGCTTTATCCAGATAAGGCGTATTTTGCAACTTTTCTATTTCTCTCTGACAGAATACACCTCTTCCTCTTGCTAGCTATTATTCTGCTTTTCTATTCTTCCACTTAAACTACTCTCCCTCTTTGTCTTTGGTCTAACTCAGTTTCCATTTCTACCTCTCCTACCCTCTATCCCAACACCCTTTACCCACTTGCTATTGAACAATGTCACAAAGTTGCCTATCAGAGCTGAAGATAGGTTTGTTAAATGTGAAGGGCCTCCACAATGTTTAATTATCTGAAGTTTAACAAGGTCCATATTGCTTTCCTACAGGAGATGCATCTGTGTGCCACCAAGTCATTTAGACTCTCGAATCACTGGTTTTCCACAGCATATCAAAGCCTCTCAGCGGACATCAACTCGTGTGGTACTAGTATTGTAGTGGTGAGATCTGTTCTGTGGGATTTTCACGAATCTCGCAGTGATAAGACGGGGCAGGATGTTATTGGTAAAAGGTAAAGTAGCTTCACAGGTGTTCACTCTCTCGGCTCGCTATACCTTCCAAACACGAGGCAGATTTCTTTGCTAATTTTTTTTTGGAACGTGTAGGATTTCTCCAAGGGAACCCTGATATTAGGGAGTGACTTTAATGTTGCTCAGGAGCCAGCTATAGACACCTCAAAGGGGAACTCCAGGCTACCAGGAGCGGCTTTGCATAGAATGAGACTGGCTCCATATCCATAATCACCGACTCCGGATCCATACTCACCAACTACTACACACATGGCATCTGCTGCACCCTATAGATAGATTAATGAGCAACACAGAGAAAATCCACACAATGACTCCATCTTTTAATCAGATATGTATAGGTATAAATGCTACATAGTGTGGGAATTGGAAAATTTATAAGGCCAATCGTAAATAACAACAGGAGGAAAATTAGAAAACTAGAAAAAATGATCAATAGGCCCAAAATGTATCAAAATTGAAAAAATTTTGAGGATGTGCAGTACAAAAGTGAAGATTATCATGAAAGATACATAAATGAAACAATATTTTTAAGCTCCTAGTAACCTCACAGCTACTGCAAATAGAAATATTATCTGTGCACATATATATAAATCCTGAAAAAATGGTGAATCCAGCAATGATATAACACCTTATATTAAAAAACACATGATTACAGAGAAAAACCTTAGAGTGTTACAAAAGGGGGTATCCAGCAAATTGATAGTTAATCAATGTAATTATTACTGCAGCTGTTATAAATCTATTGATGTGAATCACAGTAAATATACTGATATGTTAATATTCAGGAACCTCAATATATGACATAATGATATACAGCAATGTAAGGGTTAATAGATTTAATTGTTAGTGCAGCTGAGCTATTATAGATTTATTGAATACTTGTATATACCACAGTATAAGGTGCTGTTGCTAAAACACACCTATAGGAAAATAAGAACAACCCTTAACTTTGATGTATAGCATGCTATTTAGTATTTTTGCTTGATCTGCACAGGATTCAAAGACATTCCATAGTGTCTTAGGTTGTCGTTACCTTTATTGAGCAGAGAGCTGTGTAGGCTACACGTGCGCTATTAACATATCAGTGTATTTACTGTGATTCACATCAGCATCTAATAGATTTATAACAGTTGCAGTAATAATTGCATTGCTTAACTATCAATTTGCTGGATACCCCCTTTTGTAACATTCTGAGATTTTTCTCTGTAATCATATGTTTTTAATATAAGGTGTTATATCATTGCTGGATTCACCATTTTTTCGAGATTTATATATATACAGTTGTGGCCAAAAGTAATAACACCCCTGCAATTCTGGCAGATAATACTCAGTTTCTTCCTGAAAATGATTGCAATCACAAATTCTTTGGTATTATTATCTTCATTTAAATTGTCTTCAATGAAAAAAAAACACAAAAATAATTGTCCTAAAGCCAAATTGGATCTAATTCCACACCAAACATAAAAAAGAGGGTGGACAAAAATATTGACACTGTTAGAAAAATCATGTGATGCTTCTCTAATTTGTGTAATTAACAGCACCTCTAACTTACCTGTGGCACCTAACAGGTGTTGGCAATAACTAAATCACACTTGCAGCCAGCTGACATGGATTAAAGATGACTCATCTGTCCTGTGTCCTTGTGTGTACCACATTGAGCATGGAGAAAAGAAAGAAGACCAAAGAACTGTCTGAGGACTTAAGAAACCAAATTGTGGGGAAGCATGAGTAATCTCAAGGCTACAAGTCCATCTCCAAAGACCTGAATGTTCCTGTGTCTACCGTGCGCAGTGTCATCAAGACGTTTAAAGCCAGCTCCCTGACCCCAGTCTTCCACAATCCGGCTTTCCCCCCAGGCATGACCCATCAATCTCTCCTCCTGTGGCGAGTGGAAGATGATACCCGTGTGGGCCGGATTCTTTGTCAGGGTGAGCTCCCTTCGTTTACCGAATTGCAGCATCTTCCCCAGCCGCGAGGCTGAAGTGGTGGGAATATTTCCAACTTCGCTCCTTTGTGCGCTCTCTACCCCTCCGAAGAGACCCGGATGATACATTATCTCCCCTTGAGACGATATTTGATTCCAAAACAGGGGCCTACTAGAGGTATCTCGGTCATATAGTCCATCCTCTCTAGAGCAGCTGTGACAGGAGCCCACAGTTATCAGCGGGCATGGGAGGCTGACTTGAGGAGGACGATAGATGCTTAAGACTGGGAGAGGTGTTTTACGATGTCTCGTAAAACCTCAGGATCTTGTGAGGCACTGGAAAAGTGTTACAAGATACGCCTTAGATGGAATCTCATCCCAGACAGGCTGCATCGGTTCTCTCCGGCCAACTCCCCACTCTGTTGGAGATGTGGTCTTGAAGTTGGCACAATGATTCATGTTTGGTGGAGTTGTCCCCTTATCAGTGACTTTTGGACGAAAGCATTCTGTAATTACAACCTTGTTACAGGTAGGCATGTGGAAGGTGCCCCGAGGAAGCCCTGCTCACTCTGCTCCCTGGCTCATGGAAAAGACAGAGGAAGGATATCCTCCAGTTCTGCCTTTGTGCAGCACGCAATGTGTTCCCCCGACATTGGAGGGAGCAATTACCTCCTTCTATTTTGGAGTGGTTCTCTGACATGGAATCCCTCAGACGATTTGAGGAGATTTCAGCCGACTTTTCTCAAACTCAAGCAGAGTATGTAAATACCTGGACAGACTGGATCCTTTTCAGGGATGCTCCTAACTTTGGTGACCTCTTCACCTTAGTGGTGAAACACCTGTACCGTTTCCGACCTATTGTCACCCTTTATTTAACATTCAATAACACCTTATACACCTTAGTCTCTTCTTCTTTTACCCCTCTCACTTTATGACCCACTATTCCATCTCCGCCTCCCCCTGGCGACGCAAATCCTGGGTGGCAAAATTTTTTCCGGCAGCCCTTGGGTGGGACCGGGGGGGGGGGGTGCTGTCGGTAGTTTTCGGCGGCCCCGTCTCAGTGCCTCCAGCCCTTAGGTGAGGACTGGGGGGGTGTTGGGGTTGTCGGAGTGCTGTCAGAAATTCAGAAATTCTCGGCGGCCCATCTCAGTCCCTCTCCAGCCAGGCCGTATTTGGAGTTCCTGCGCCCTAGGCACTGTCAGCGGTGCGCCCCCCCCATCGCTCCACGCCCCCCTGCAGACAGAGGAGTAGCTAAGGGGAGCCTAGAGGTTCCCATTATGGTTGGAGTAGATGGTTGCTAGTTGACCGCCACCATGTCACATCAGCAAGGAGGTGGCAGTCATGTTTTGGGTCGTAAACATGTGGAGAGAGCTAGTTTGCCCCTATAGGGTCCATGAAGGCGTGAAAGGACCACGGCAAAGTATATATACTTTTAGACTGACCACTTTTTTTCTTCGTACAAAATCATCCCATGCATGACAATGCACCATTCTCTTGGTACAGAGCATACCCCTGAGTAATTGGCTGCTATGGACATAAAAGTAGAGAAAACCATGGTGTGGCTACCAGTCTCCCCTGATCTCAGCCCTATTGAGAAACTTGGAAGTACCATTAAGCAAAAAAAAATCTAAGATGCTGTAAGACCTTAACCATCAAACCAGCAGCTCTGGGAGTCAATTCTGACATCCTGCAAACAAATGCAATCTTAAAACATCCAAAACCTGACAAGTTCAACAAATGCAATATTTGTGAAGGTGATATCAAAGAAAGGCGATATACAATATGAGACATACTGGTAGGATGTTTTCATTGTGAGACCCAATGGGGACAGTGTTGATGATGTATGTAAAGTGCTGTGGAGTTCATAGTGTAATGTAAATGTAAAAAAATATAATTCTTAATATTATGTCACAATACCAGGATCTGAGGATCTTCTATTTCGAGGTCAGGGGCTCTCTGATGCCATGTTGCTGTCTGTCTCGCTGTCGTCCTCTTTGGACACTGCAGTGCGGTGGACAAGAGAGCATTAACTGGTTAATAACAAGAAGTATGGAGTGTGTACTGAGCCATAAACCCTCCCTTACCATGAAGTATGGAGTGTGTACTGACTGAGCCATAAACCTCCTCATACCATGTCCAGCAGACATTGTAGGATTACTATATGGATTTTATTGTTAGGACACGGACACACTGGGGTGAAACTCGGATGAGTGCAATGTGTGATTTTATCGCAGTGCAGTCAGTTAATCAACGTCTGAAACACATTGACGAGTGTCGGACGCTTTTTTCTCATCAGATTTGGATGGGAAAAAAGTCACAACATGCTGCGACAGTCTGCGATTCATGTGCGAGACTCACCATGCAAGTCTATGAGTCCGACAAAATCACATACCGCACACTGACAACACACGAATCATCCGAGAGGCATCAGTTTTTTTCACTGACACATTATCATTCTTCAGCTGAGACAACTGTAAAATGCTCCTGTAAATAGCAGTAATAGCTGCTGAGAAACAAAACAGATTGCACATGGATGTGATCTAAAAAAACTGTCGGACACTCGCACAGCATTTGGATGTCCCAGTGGCCAGCTACACAGACAGCCCGCCACAGCCACACACAGAGCCACAGCCACACAAAAACAGTCAGCCACATAGACAGCCAGCCACATAGACAGCTAAACAGACACAGAGAGCCACACAGAGAGACACAGCCACATAGACAGCCACACACATAGCCACAGCCAGCCACACACACAGCCACAGCCAGCAACATAGACAGCCATAGCCAGCCACACACAGACACAGCCAGCCAAACAGAGACACAGCCAGCTACACACACAATATCAGCACATACATTCAGCCACACACATACAGCCACACACATAGCTAGCCACACAAACACAGCCACACACAGCCAAAGCCAGCCAGCCACACACATACAGCCAGCCAGCCACATAGACAGCCACACACGCAGCCAAAGCCAGCCACACACAGGCGCAGCTACCCACACACACAGACACAGCCAGCCACACATACAGCGAGCAATATAGACAGCTATAGCCAGCCACACACAGACATACAGCCAACCACACAGCCAGCACAACACACAGTCAGCCACACACAGCCAAGCAGCCCCAGCCACACACACATAGTCAGCCACACACAGCCAGCCACGCAGCCTCAGCCACAGCCATGCAGCCACAGCCAACCCCAGCCAGCCACAACCACGCAGCCCCAGCCACACACAGACATAGTTAGGAACACACAGCCAGCCACGGCCACAAAGCCCAGCCACATAAAGACACAGTCAGACACACAGACAGCCACATGCAGCCATAGCCACACATAGACACAGTCAGCCACGCAAACACATTTTGCCAAACACAGCCAGCCACGCAGCCTCAGCCACACAGACACAGTCAGCCCACAAACAGCCCTAGCCAAATGGACACATAGTCAGTCACAGCCACGCAGCCCCAGTCAACACAACCAGCCACAAAGCCCCAGCCACACACAGCCAGCCACAAAGCCCCAGCCACACACAGCCAGCCACAAAGGCCCAGACACACAGAGGCCCAGACACACAGAGACCCAGACACACAGAGACCCAGACACACAGAGAACCACCACACAGAGACCCAGCCACACAGAGACCCAGAGACCCAGACACACATAGAACCAGCCACACAGAGACCCAGACACACAGAGACCCAGACACACAGAGACCCAGACACACAAAGCCCAGCCACACAGAGACCCAGACACACAGAGACCCAGCCACATACAAATAGTCAGCCACACAGACACAGCCCCAGCCATACACAGGCACACTACCCACCACCACCAGCTGCTGCTGCAGCTCATCATGATGTTTATCTTTACACATGTCATGTTGCTGGCTCCCGCGCTGTGGAAGTTGGAACAACTTCCGGGGCCTGCAGTAGAGATGGAGAGGCGGGGCCCAGAGATTGACTGATGATAGGAGGACCCAGGTGACGTGTAGGGCTAACGTCACACAGGTCCTCCTATCTCCAGTCAATCTCTCTGGGCTCCGCCTCCTCATCTCTACTGCAGGCCCTCCATGCCTCAGCTTCTCCCTGGAGGGAGAGGAATTGCTGCAGTGTCGCCTCTCTCTCTGACACTGTCTCCTCTGCGGCGGGTCTGTTCACTGCCTGCTGCAGGGTGGGTGAGTGAAGTCCGCGGCCCGTTTCTCTGGGTGGGGCGGCCCTAGGTGGGGGCTATACCACCAGCCCAGGGGGCACTTGCCCCCTGCCACCTGGGCCATCCGCCCCTGCCCCTATACTATTTCTTTTCTCTTCTCATTCTTGTTTCCCTCCCCCAGTTATCTTATACAATAACTCTGATGTTTTCCCCTTCCTTCCCCGTTGGACTGACTTTGGTTATAAATTAGTTGTATATGAGTCAATACATAAGTTCTCTTTATTTTATGTTTTTTTTTCTTTTTCTTTTGCTGAGAGATGGAACCTAATTTTTTGGTTCTCTTGATACAAAGAGTGGACACCCTCTCTATATATCCAGGAGAGACTTTTCGAGACCACAACTACTTGGACTTGAACTATATGATTTGCGGTTCACTGATTTTACTCATGCCATTCTCTACTGGAATCATACTGTTTTACATGCTTTACTGTACTGTATTGTACATTCTTTAAATGAAAAATTTTCAATAAAGATATATTTACAAAAAAAAAGAAGTTTAAAGCCATGGTACTGTGGCTAACCTCCCTAGATGTGGACGGAAAAGAAAAATTGACGAGAGATTTCAACGTAAGATTGTGCGGATGGTGGATAAAGAACCTCAACTAACATCCAAACAAGTTCAAGCTGCCCTGCAGTCCGAGGGTACAACAGTGTCAACCTGCACTATCCGTCGGCGTCTGAATGAAAAGGGACTGTATGGTAGGATACCCAGGAAGACCCCATTTCTTACCCCGAGACATAAAAAAAGCCAGGCTGGAGTTTGCCAAAACTTACCTAAGAAAGCCTAAAACGTTTTTGGAAGAATGTTCTCTGGTCAGATGAGACAAAAGTAGAGCTTTTTGGGCAAAGGCATCAACATAGATTTTACAGGAGAAAGAAAGAGGCATTCAAAGAAAAGAACACGGTCCCTACAGTCAAAAATGGCGGAGGTTCCCTGATGTTTTGGGTTGCTTTGCTGCCTCTCGCACTGGACTGCTTGACCGTGTGCATGGCATTATGAAGTCTGAAGACTACCAACAAATTTTGCAGCATAATGTAGGGCCCAGTCCCTTCAAATATCAGGGACCTGGAGCAGTTTGCCAAAGAAGAATGGTCTAAAATTCCAGCAGAGCATTGTAAGAAACTCATTGATGATTACCGGAAGCGGTTGATCGCAGTTATTTTGGCTAAAGGTTGTGCAACCAAGTATTAGGCTGAGGGTTGCCAATACTTTTGTCTGGCCCATTTTTGGAGTTTTGTGTGAAATGATCAATGTTTTGCTTTTTGCTTCATTCTCTTTTGTGTTTTTTCATTGAAGACAAATTAAATGAAGATAATAATACCAAGGAATTTGTGATTGCAATCATTTTTCAGGAAGAAACTGAGTATTATCTGACAGAATTGCAGGGGTGTCAATACTTTTGACCACAACTGTATGTGCACAGATAATATTAAAAGATTGTTTCATTCATGTACTTTTCATGATTATCTTCACTTTTGTACTGCACATCCTCAAATAGTTTTATCAATTTTGATGTATTTTGGGCCTATTGATCGTTTTTTCTAATTTTCTGGTTTTTCACCCTAGAGATAGAGACTACTCATTTTATTCCACAGCCAATGACACACATTCTAGGCTTGATTTATTTCTTTTTACCACATACCGACCTGGCACGAGTACATGACACGGGACTTAGATGCCATCACTAACTTGGACCACGCCTTAATTCTCGGTTTTGGTCTTGCTCTCATCCCCAGTGCCGAGACAATGGCAATGGAAGCTGCACTTTTCGTTGCTAGATGACCCTGGAGTATTCCGAGAAGTCACCTTATCTGACTATTTTGACCTGAATGCCGTTGTTGGCTCTTCTCCAGTGATAGTATGGGAAGCGCATAAATTCGTGATCAGAGGCATCCTTATAAAGCATGGGGCCAGGTTAAAAAGATAAAGGGAGGCAGAGATTACTGAGCTATTGTCATGTCTGAGAGACCTAGAAACATGACACAAAAAAAGCCCATCCGTGGATGTGAGGGAGGCTCTGCTTAAAGTTAGAGAGGCGCTGCGTGCTGTACTGATAAAGAAGGCAAAGGGCATTCTTTCCAGCTGCAGATGTCACTACTATGAGCATGGGAACAAGGACAGCAGATCCTTAGCCAGAGTGTCGCGTCTGCAGAGAGCTGCCACATATGTCCCAGAAATTGCCTCATCCACGGGAGCTCCCCCATCAAAAAATTGTTTTAGGTATAGCCGCTGCATTCCAGAATTATTATGCCTTGTTGTATAATGTGGACGATAGACATCCTGGGGCACCTCATTGGATTTCAGGTCCCGTATTGAGATTACATCAAAACATCAGGGCTACCTTCTTTCCAAGAGCAAGATAAAGTTACTGGAGCAGCCAAATGAAGAGCAGGAAATTAGTGATGCCATTTCCTCCTCTAAATCTGGGAGGCCACCAGGTCCAGACGGGTTTACGGTAGTATACTATAAAAAACATGGGAGAAATTGATCCCCATCTGAAGGCTTCCTTCAGTACCATGGCTGAGACAGCTCCACCCCCGAGAGACAACCTTAGAGCAAATATTGCAGTAATCCACAAGCGAGAAAGGACCCCTCACAATGCTCAAGCTACCGTCCCATTTCTTTGCTAAATGAGGATGTCAAATTGTTTGCCAAAATCTTAGCGGACAGACCGCCCCCCCTGATATGCAGCATCGTTCACCTGGACCAGGCAGAATTTGTGTTGGGTTGGAAGGCCAGGAACAACACCGCCAAAGTGATAGCTTAGCATTATAGATTAAATTTATCTGGCCCTCCACTAACGCTGCTGTCAAAGGATGCAGAAAAAGCGTTCAACAGAGATAATTACACATTCATGGAGGAGACGCAGGCCCATATTGGCCTAGGTGAGAGATGCGGCAGAGGGTGTTGTCCCTGTACTCGGTACCATCGGCTACAGTGCAGGTGTACGACAATGTCCGACCCTTTTGATATTAAAAATGGCAACCACCAGGGCTGTCCGCTTTCTCCATTAATTTTCATATTAACCCTTGAACCATTGCTAAGACGTATATGGGCAAACAGATTAACTGGAGGGAGGGTGAAGTCAACAATGCGTAAACTTGCTGCCTATGCGGATGACTTGTTTTTTTATAACAAACCCTGAGATTTCCCTCCCCAACCTTCTGAAAGATATAGAGGTATATTCTAACCTCTCAAATTTCAAGATTAACCAGTCTAAGTCAGAGGCCCTGAATTTACTTCCCCCCAGGTTGTGGATTCACTAAAAGATGCTTTTGGGTTTAGATGGTGTACACAAGCCTTAAGGTACCTTCACACGCTATTATCTCGTTAACGATATCGTTGAAACGTCATGGATTTGTGATCAATCAAACGATATTGTTTTGTGCGTCTTTGCGTGTAAACAAACGATGTTGGAAGGATAAATCGTTGGGTCATTCAGCAAAAATTTGAGATCCTGACCTCAAATCTTTGTCATCCAAAATTCTCCCATTCCTGCCGCTTTTTAACAATCGTTCAATCGTTCTTCTCCCTTGCATGTGCCAATGCACTAATGATGTTGAAAGGATCGCGGCAAACTGAATGCAGCATGTCTGCTGCATTCAGGGAAGGGGTCCCCCATGTCTCTCACCCCCTGTAAGCTTTAAAAAAAGACTTTAGAAACCTTACAGTTAAGAGGTCTCCTTGGTGGGATCTTATTAAGAGGTCCTGTCTGCTAGCACAGCTCTCCCTGCCTCCTCCTTGTGTGTTCCGTACCCTCTGTGTCTGCTCTCCTCTTCTGCTCCTGACGTCACAAGGAGCAGGAGCAGAAGGAGGGCAGACCCAGAAGAAGAGGATTTTACAACAAGGAATTGGTTACTCAATAGCAGCTCATATTCACATAGGAGATGAGTGGAATTAATAAAAAAAAAAACAAAAAAAAAACCTTTATTACCACAACGCGTTCCACAATGGAACTTTGTCTTCCTCAGGTGAATTTTTTCGATCATACGGGCATCAGGAGAACCCACTGGAAGCTCTCACTGAGGTTGTGCGGAAGTGGCACCCCCTAAATACCTCTAATAGCTTACCAGGTCTCCTCTATGGGAGCGCCTCCTGTCTGTTTTGTGTTGCCAGAAGGAGAGGAGGAGGCGGCGACAGACACAGATGGGGTGGAAAACACAAGAAGGAAGCAGGGAGGGCTGCCAGCAGCCATGACCTCTTAACTGTAAGGTTTCTAATGTCTTTTTTAAAGCTTACAGGGGAACTAGAGATATGGGGGGACCCCTTCCCCTGAATGCAGCAGACATGCTGCATTCAGTGCTGCATTTAGTTTGCCATGCACCAGGAGGGTGACAGGTCCTCTTTAAGTGCTTTTATACAATAAAAAATATATATATACTCTGATAGGTATATAGAGGATGTTTTCAGCTATAACATTCTTATTTACTGCAAGTGTTTGCTTGTGTTGTATTCCACTTTTTTCCAGCGGTATGATGAAAGTCTAAATTACTTACCGGTAATTGTGTTTTATGGAGTCCACGACAGCACCCACCTGAGAAGGGGATCCGCCCATAGGGACAGGAGAACTACAGATAAAAAGGGGGCGGTCCCCCTCGCCTCCAAAGTTGGTTTACAGAGCATGAAGGAGCCAGCAAAATTAAGATAATCTCGTAATAATTAATCAATGTACATATATACAACCACCACAAGGAGTGAACCACACACAAACTCCAAGATTTTTGTGTATACCAAGGGAGGGAAGTGAGTGGGTGCGGTCGTGGGCTCCATAAAAACACATTTACTGGTAAGTAATTTAGTCATTTCTTCTTACCACGACAGCACCGACTTGAGAGACTTTCAGAGAAACTGTCACCTGGGGGAGAACCACCATATTGAGGACAGATCTCCCGAAAACCAAATCAGAGTCTGGTGATAACTCAAGTCTATAGTGGTTGTAAAAGGTAGATGGTGAGGACGATGTTGCTGCCTTACATCAGATCAACCGAATGTTAGCCTTCTCAGCCTAGGAGGATTGTCATGGCCAGTGTTAAATGGGTCCTCACCCCATCCGAGGGTTTTCACCTTCACTGAGTAGGCCAGACAGATGGCATCTCTGATCCACCCTGACAAAGTGCTCTTTGTGACTCCCGACCCCTTCCTGTGGCCCTGAAAGGACACGAACAGAGCCCTACTGTGCCTCCAGGAAAACTTTTGTATATATAGTGTAGTACAATCCTCCTAACATTAACGTGTGAAACGTCTGCTCCTCGATGTAGAGGAGTTGGCAAAAAAAAAGGAGGGAAGAAAAATTTCCTGACTTCTGTGAAATTTATTAACGACTTTAGCGAGGTAGGCAGGATCAGGTTTTAGCACAATTCTATCCGGAAACACTGAAAGAAAAGGAGGATCTATGGGCGGGTTGTATGTCCTTAGCTTGTACCCTTCTAGCTAATGTTAATGCAACTAAGGGTACTTTCACTCAGCGGTTTTTTTAAATCGCGGCAGATGCGGTGAAAAAAAAACACATCTGCCGCGATTACCGCTGCACTTGCGGCACAGTTGCAGCAAGCCCCAATAGAATGTCTATGCGGGCTTGCGGCAGTGCGGCAAGTGCGGTATCGGCACTTGCCGCAGATGCGGCCGCAAAAAAACTGCGGCTGACCGCGTTTTATTTCGTGGCCGCACCTGGCGCAAGTGCGAAATCGCACTTGCCGCACACTTACCGCAAGCCCCATGCAATGTGCCACAAGTGCAGCAGTTATGCGGGTAATCGCGGCAGATGCGGTTTTTTAACCGCATCTGCCGCGATTTCAAAGAACCGCTGATGTGAAAGTAGCCTAACAGAGTTTTTTTTTTTATAACTCTTTATTTAAGAAACTGAACAAATACAAATATAGCCAGACAACGAGAAAATAATCTATAGAGATGAACCTCCAGTATAGGAGACTAATCTAGATAGCAGTAATTGTTACACGTTGTAGGCAAATATAAGCAAAGAATCGGTCTATTGGCAACTTATAACCAATGTCAGTGTAAGGAAGAGAAAAAAAAAAAAAAGGAATCATTATAAAAGAAGAAGGCACGGGAAACAACATCTAGCCAAGAGATCCAGGTGACACTACTTCAAGTAACCTTATCTAGCAATTGCACCATGAGAATAAACAGTATTGGAAAGTAAAGAGAGAATCGGGTATTAGAGATTTTTAGAAAGAGAGGAAAATAGTCTGGGGAGGAAATAAGGGTTGTCAGAGGTAGGTGATTGGTATGTAAATAGGGGGGGGGGGGGGGGGGGGGGGGGGGGAGTAGGAGGGGTCAGGGGTTCATGTCTTCAACACTGCCCAGCAGCAGCTTATATTTGGCTGTTTGCTGGAACAGAGCAATTTCTAATGATAGGCATTTCAAAGTGGCCGATGTTTAAGGGTTCAAATGGAGGATCTATCAGAGCATCAAGGACAAGGTTTAAGTCCCAAGAAGGTAAATGAGCTATGTGGACAGGGTTGCTACGCTCATATGCTGTAATGAACAGTGTAACCCATCTATCCGAGCAATGTTATATTGTATAAGGCTCCCAAGGCTGATATCTGAACCCTCAGAGTGCTAACAGAGGCCTAAAATTCTCAACCCTTTTGCAGAAACTCCAGGATTGTGGGTATTGGTACTTCATTGGAGAAGTAGGGGCATATGGAATTCAGGAATTTTCTCCAACTCTACTCTATATCCTTGTTGTGGTTGCTTTCCTATTCTGGAGAAGAGTGTTAATCATGGTTTATGAAAAACCTTAGAGTCAGTAGCTGCCTCTCAAGTTCCAGCTGTCAAAGTAAAGAGGAAAATTGGGATTGAAGAGGTGCATCACGGTCCGCTCTGCTATACCCAAAGAAACACATCACATGGAAGGCAAGATTCCAAAAGCAGATTCTTTCCTTTATTTCCATAAATAAAGGAAAGAATCTGCTTTTGAAATCTTGCCTTGAGTGTTTCTTTGGGTATAGCAGCGCGGATCGTGATACACCTCTTCAATCCCAACTTTTCTCTGGATGTTTTTCCACGTGCGAGTGGTCGGTGGAGGTCCTGCAGCAGCTTACTTGTTGAAGCCTTCAAACCAGTTGTGGGTCACACAACTGAATCAGGTGAGTGGATCCATAACACCACCTTTACACTCGTGTCGCTAGTGATAGGGCACTATTGCGCCTCTTGTCCCCCACCCCTTTGTATTTAAGCTGTCAAGTAGAGACCCCTCACCTGAGGATGACGGAATGGACCCTGAAGAACAGGCCAGATCTGATGGGGGATCCAAGGGTCGGATATGGATTTTGCTCTGAGCCATGAAAACCAAGGCCCCTTGGGGCCAGAAAAGAGCAATGAGGATCACTCTCGCGCCTTCCTTCCTGATGACTAATGGAAGCAAGTTCATTGGAGGAACGCATCAGCTAAATGGAATTTCCAGGGGAATTGGGGGAATCGACCATCTCTGGCTGGGCTGTCATTCTCAGGGGGGCAAACCTCTTGACCTGTGTGTTGGCTTGGTAGCAAATAGGTCTATCTTTGGAAACCCCCACAAGTCCCCCTATTTTCCGAAGATCAGGTGACTGAGAAACCATTTTCCTTGATGTAAAGTATGGCGTACTGAGGAAGTCCGCTTTTAGATTGTCCCACTCCCCTGATGTGAAGGGCTGAGAGGTACAGGAATGGGATTCAGCCAGCTTAAGGATCTCCCCCATAGTAGACATTAGAGTCCTTGATAGAGTTCCACCTTGCCAGTTGATATAGGCGACTGATTTGGTGTTGTAAGACAGAATCGTGACACGAGACCCCTGCAGCTGTGGGAGAAGTGATGCAATGCATTTTTGATCACTTGTTTGAAGATAGTCAAACAAGGCAACCTGCAGTTTTTCTACACAGAGAATCTCTCGCTGCAGACACCTGGTCTGAAATTCGGCCATTGAACCATATATTCACAAGACGTTAAGAACCCCAGAAGGGACATAACCCTCAGATGTCTTTCAGAGATGCTATCTATTGCATTCCTAATTTTGTTCACTATAATCAGCATTCTTCCTCCGGAAGGAGGTATCGCTGACTTACGGACTAGATTTAGACCCAGGAATGACTGAAGAGTTACGGGAAACCCAGTCTGGATTTGTCCAGGTTGATTATTCAGCCTAAAGCCTGCAAGGATGAAATTGGGTTAGCAATGCAATTCTCTACATTGTGGGCAGAGTTCCCCTACCACTAAAAAGTCATCCAGGTACGGAATAATGAGTGTGTCCTGCTGACATAAAAAGCCATCACCTTAAAATCAACTTGGTGAAAACATGGGGAGCATGGAAGACCAAATGGCATTCGCTGTGAACTGATAACGTTTGACATGACCTCCCATGATGACCGCCACTCTGGGGTATTGTAGGAATTTAACCTGTATGGCCAGAGGGTAGTAGGCATCCTTCAGGTCTAGGAAAATCATGAAGCATCTGGAAAATAAAAGTTTAATAGCCAATCTTATAGACTCCATCTTGAAAGTGTGAAATCGTAGAAAGGAATCCAATCTCTTCAAATTAATGATGGTTCTATAAGAACCATTTGGCTTGGAGTCAGGAACAAAGGGGAATAAAATCCCCTTCCTTCTTGGTCCCTTGGAACTTCTTTAAGGACATATTTAGACAGCAGGCTCAGGACCTCAGACTCAAAAGCCTGTTGTTGTAGGGGATTGAAGAGAGGTCACTACAAACGAATCTTGGGGAATATGATGTAATTCCAGCCTCAACCCAGATAAAACCATACTCAAGATCCAGGAATTGGATGTAATCTTCCCCCATCTGTGGCCAAAAAATTTCAACCAGCCACCCACAGTCGGATCAGGATTAACAGAATTTGTTTCACTCTTTGAGGAGGATCCACTAAAAAGTGAACTTTTTTGTTTTGTCTCCTTGCTTTCTTAATGGTCCCGATCTATACAGGACTTCTTTTAACTGAATGGCCGCCTCTTGAAGTCTCTCATGTAGAATGGAATGGTTAGGGAATCCCTTCTTTCTTTCTCCAGCTTTGGAAAGAATCTCATCAAGCACCTTGCCAAACAGGTACCCCACCCTGGCATGAAATTGTGCACAACTTAGCTTTTGATTGTATTTTCCCCCCTTTTTCAACCCTTCAGCTATGGCGAGCAAAGTTTGTAAGGCTAGCTGATCTGGTCGTCAGAGTGTCTGCAGAGACATCTGCTAGATATGCTGAACCTCCTCTGATCAATAGATCAAAGACAACAGTTTCTCTCTAGAACACACCTTTCTTGAAATGTTGATGATGATGATGGAGAGGAACTGCTGGACCTAAGCTGGTTACTATCAGAAGAGGAGTCGGAGACAGGGCTATCTCTCTGTCTTGGCCTTATGCTTTCTAGGTCTGTAAGTTTTTAAGGAATGGAGCTCTTCCCTGATCACGTCAATCAGTGGTCTAACCGATGATTCCTCTTCTAATGTCTGGTTGATATACTGCTGAAAAAGAGAATTTTGCTTACTTACTGTAAATTCTTTTTTTCTTCTAGCTCCTAATGGGAGACCCAGACAATTTGGGTGTATAGCTTCCGCCTCCGGAGGACACACAAAGTACTACACTTAAAACAAAAAGTGTAGCCCCTCCCATACTGCCTATACACCCCCTCCAGGAGAAATCCCATCAGTTCGGTGCATAAGCAGGAAGGAGGAAAAAGACCCACACCAAAATCGGAAGGTCCGGCCATAACATATCGGCCAACCGATTCAACATAAGCGACATGCATAACACCAGCCACTGAACAGAAAACAAAGCCCAAAAGGCAACAGGGTGGGTGCTGGGTCTCCCAATTAGGAGCTAGAAGAAAAAGAATTTACAGTAAGTAAACAAAATTCTCTTTCTTATTCGCTCCATTGGGAGACCCAGACAATTGGGATGTCCAAAAGCGATCCCTGGGTGGGAAAACACCCAAAACGTGGCAGCACCAATTATAGGTGAGCGAACCGCCGCCTGAAGGATCCGTCTGCCCACACTAGCGTCTGCTGAAGCGTACGCATGAACTTGATAAGTTTCGTGAAGGTGTGTAGGCTGGACCAAGTTGCCGCCTTACACACCTGTTGCACTGTAGCCTGGTGACGTAAAGCCCACGAGGCACCCACAGCTCGTCGAATGCGCCTTAATACCCGAAGGGATAGGCGTTCCCGAGGAAAGGTAGGCCTCCTGGATAGGGGCCTTGATCCACCGAGCCAAGGAAGACTTGGAGGCCGGCGATCCTTTTTTCTGGCCTGTCGTGAGAACGAACAGGGAATCTGCGCGGCGACGGAGGCCGTGCGGGAGACATAAATCCTGACAGCCCTGACCAGATTCTAAAGTATGCAGAGCCTTCTCATACGGTGAACAGGGTTAGGACAAAAAGACGGCAGGACAATGTCTTGATTAAGGTGGAATGGAGAAAGCACCTTAGGTAAGAACTCAGCTACAGGTCGGAGCACCACCTTGTCCTGGTGAACCACCAGAAATGGGGACTTGTACGACAGGGCTGCCAGTTCTGAGACTCTCCGAAGAGAGGTAATAGCTACCAGAAAGGCAACTTTCTGGGAAAGTCTAGAGAGGGGCACCTCCCTTAATGGTTCGACAGCTTCTGTAACACCACAAGGACCAGGTTAAGGTCCCAGGGTCCAAAGGGCGTCTGTAGGGAAGAACGATGTGACTTGCCCCTTGCACAAACGTCTTCACCTGAGGAAGGTTAGCCAGACGTTTATTGAACAGCACGGAAAGATCTGCCCCTTGAGGGAGCTGAGTGCCAAACCCTTATCCAGACCTGATTGCAGGAAGGCAAGCAGGGTCGGGAGAGAGAAAGGCCAAGGAGAAACTCCCTTGAGACGGCACACAGGAAAAGAAGATCTTCCAAACCCTGCGGTATATCTTTGCCGACGCAGGTTTCCTGGCTTGTCTCATGGTGGCGGCGACTTCAGGAGAAAACCCGAAAGACCGTCAGCAACCATTCTTCACGGGCCACAAAGTCAGGCTGAGGGCCGCGGAATTGTGGTGGAAGAATGGACCTTGAGATAAGAGGTCTGGACGGACCGGAAGCCTCCACGGATCTCCGCCGTGAGCTGTAGCAGGTCCGGATACCAGGCCCTCCTGGGCCAGTCTGGAGCGATGAGCAGGGCTTGCTGACATTCCGCCCTGAGTTTCCGTAGGACCCTGGGCAACAGTGCCAAGGGAGGAAACACATAGGGGAGGCAAAAGTGGGACCAGTCTTGGACCAGAGCGTCCGCACCCAAGGCCTGGCCATCCCGGGAGCGAGCCATGAAGACAGGAACCTTGTGGTTCAGCCGAGAGGCCATCAAATCCACATCCGGTGTTCCCCATCGGTTGCAGATGTCCCGAAAGACGTCTGGGTGGAGGGCCATTCGCCCGCGTCCATACCTTGTCGACTCAGGTAGTCTGCCTCCCAATTGTCCACCCCGGGGATGTGGACCGCCGAGATGGAAGAGTCGTTGTCCTCGACCCACTGAAGGATACGTTGGAACTCCAACAATGCCTGAGAGCTTAGAGTTCCTCCCTGGTGGTTGATATAAGCGACCGGCGGGTCGCGTTGTCGGACTGGATCCGAATATGATTCCCCACCAGGAATCTCTGAAAGGCCAGCAATGCCAGGTAAATGGCCCGAATCTCCAGGACATTGATCTGAAGAGTGGATTCCTGCTCTGTCCAAGTGCCCTGAGCCCTGTGGTGGAGAAACACGGTGCCCCAGCCCAGGAGGCTGGCGTCCGTGGTCACTACTAACCAAGAGGGGGGCAGAAAGGATCTCCCTCATGACAGAGACATGGGAAGCAGTCCCCAGTGGAGCGATTCCTTCGTTGACGGCGACAGAGATGTGCCTGTCGAGAGATGAGGGAGCCTTGTCCCAACAGCGAAGTATCTGCAATTGTAGCGGACGCAGGTGAAATTGCGCAAAGGTACTGCTTCTATGGCAGCCACCATCTTTCCCAGAGTGTGCATCAGACGTCTGATGGAGACTGAACCCGACTGAAGAAGAAACTGAACTTCCTCTTGAATCGACACCTGCTTGCTGAAGGGCAGAATGACTAGAGCCGAGGCGGTGTGAAACTCCATGCCCAGTACGTTAGCGTCTTCGCAGGATGGAGGGAAGACTTCGGCACGTTGATCAGCCACCCGAATCGCTGAAGAGTGTCGAGAGTTATCGAGAGACTCTGTTGACACCGTTCTGAAGAGGGAGCTCTGACCAGCAGGTCGTCCAAGTATGGAGTTAATGCGTGGCCCTGGGAATGCAGGACGGCCACCATGGCAGCCATCACCTTGGTGAAGACTCTCGGGGCTGAGGCCAGGCCGAAAGGGCAGAGCCACAAATTGAAAGTGCTCTTCCCCCACCGCGAACCTCAGCCAACGCTGATTAGCAGGAGCAATGGGGACGTGCAGATCCTTGACATCCACCGAGGCTAGGAAGTCCCCTGCGATAGTGAGGCAATCACGGACCGCAGTGATTCCATCCTGAAAGTCCTGACTCTCACATGCCGGTTGAGCAGCTTGAGATCCAAAATCGGCCTCACCGATCAGTCCTTCTTGGGAACCGTGAAGAGGTTCGAATAGGACCCTTGGAAGCGTTCCGCGGAGGGAACCGGAACCACGACCCCGTCCTGTCTCAGGGCGTCCAGCGCCTGAAAAAAAGCTGAAGCCTTTGCCGGCGGGGGCGAGGAGAGACAGAAGCGAGTCGGCAGACGCGAGGTCAGCTCTATTCTGTAGCCGTGGGAAATTACATTTGCCTCCCATCTATCTTGGATGTTGCTGAGCCAGGTGTCTTCAAAGCGGAGGGAGCCTGCCACCGACCGAGCATGCTGCTGGGTGAGGCAGCGAGTCATGTGGAGGCTGCCTTGGAGGCAGAGGCTCCGGCAGGCTTCTTCTGTTGTGACTTAGCCCGCCATGTACGATTTGACTTCTGATCCTTGTCTGAACGGGGACGAAGAGGAGGAGGGCTTTGAAGAGGGACGAAAGGCCCGAAATTTGGCATGCATCTGACGCTGGCCAGACTTCTGCACCTTTGACTGAGGCAAGGAGGTGGACTTTCCACCTGTAGATTCCTTTATGATGTCATCCAATTGCTCCCCAAAAAGCCTGTTCCCCGCGAACGGGAGTTCCTTCTTGGAAGTGGCGTCAGCCTTCCAATCTCGCAGCCACAACATTCTGCGGGCTGCGAGCGAGTTAGCCGATGCCACTGCGGTCCGACTGGCAGATTCCATGACAGCCGTCCTGGCATAGTCCGTGAACGCGGTGGCCTGAGACGTCAAAGTAGCCACCTCAGGAATATCCTGTGCTACCACGTTGAGCTCCGCCAAGCAGGCAGAAACTGCCTGCATAGCCCACTCGGCAGCAAAAGCAGGGGCAAACGAGGCTCCTGTAGCTTCGTAAATTGACTTCTGCAGAGGTTCAATTTGGCGGTCGGTGGAGTCCTTTAGAGATGAGCCATCCGCAACCGACATCACAGTATTGGCAGACAGTCTAGAAACAGGTGGGTCCACCCTGGGTGAGACCGACCAACCCTTTACAACGTCTGGAGGGAAAGGATAACGAGAATCCTTCTGTTTCCTAGTGAAGCGTTTGTCAGGGCAAGCCCTGGGCGTCTGCACAGTTGATCTAAAATTAGAGTGATCAAAAAACGAGCCGTGTGACCTGGATGGAGGGAGAAACTGATACAGCTCCTCCGAGAGCGATGCCTCCACGAGTGGAGGGGGCGCAGTCAGGTCCAGTACGGTATTAATGGATGATACCAAATCATCCATTAAAAGATCCCCTTCAGAGGCCTCACAGAGCTCTGCCGTTCCTCATCCCCATCAATCTGAGATCCCTCAGTATGAGACTCTGAGATGAGAGGAGGCAGGAGAGGGATCTCTGCGTTGCCGTTTGGGAGGCCGTGGAGAGGGAGCTGGGTAAGATACCCCAGCATTGTCTCCGGAGTCCATGCCCCTGGAAGGGGATGACTCACTGGAGCGTCTGCGGCGTGAATCAGAGGGTCCGGGGCACTTCCCCGCTGACTGGCCTGCAAGGTGTCCTGCAGTACCCTGGTCAGAGCGGTCATAGACTGGGCGAAGGAGTCCGAGAAGGACTTAGTGAAAGCCGCTGTCCAAGGAGGAGGCATTGCCGAGTCCTCAGGGACGGGGGAAGGCTCAGCAGCAGCAGAGCTGGAGGAAGCCCTGTGTTCTACCTCAGCCAGTGCCTCATGAGTAGAGCAGGCAGAGCAGTGAGGGAAGACAGAACCAGCAGGTAGCAAAATCTTGCAGGCAGTGCAAGAAGAATAGAATGTCTGCACCTTAGGGGCTTTGCTCCTGGTGGAAGACATGTCGTCTCAAGTGAGAAGGGGGAAAAAGGATGATGGGGTCCACAACCGGGAGAACCGGTGTGTCGTTTACCGGCAGCTACAAGCTGTTTGTGTGTCCTCCAGATACTGTGTTCACCCCCGGAAGCAACGGAGCCCAGGAGCAATGTTGCTAGAAGGCAGTCACCAGCAGAATGGCCTAAAATGGCCGACGGAGCCAAAAGAGGGGCGTGAAAATGCAAACGCGGGAATCTGGAGGACAGATACACAGGCCTAGGGGCGGACCTCCTAAGTGATGGGAGTGCCCCAAGCCTCGAGACTGTCTGTAATGGCGGGCGAGACCGCTGGCCTCAGAGCCCAGACACAGAGTATAAAGTAGGCCGCGGCCAAGCCGGGGACTAAATTTTAGCGGGAGAGTGCGGGAAGCCAGTATGCCCGCAGCACGGCAGGGACCGGGCAAACTGAGAAACAGTGTGCTGGTATGCCCCACAAAGTAATTACCCCAGAGTTGTGATGGATCCGGAGCCCAGGCTGCAGCAGCAGCAGGGCACCGATACAGAGTACCTCATTCGGTGCAGGGCCCGGTCCCTGGGGGTAACGCAACTCCGGCCAGCAGGTCCGCCAGGGGCTGTGGAAGGAGTTAGAGCTCCAGATTGTATGGAAGCCCGTGATGATTCCCACTTCTCCAGAGTCCCTAAGGGGTAGCGAAGGAGTACAGCATGAGGGCTCCAGCCCGTTGTACCAACAATAGGTACCTCAACCGCCCCTGCCCGAGGGTGGGGAAGGAGACATGCCGGGGGTCCATAAGGACCCACTTTTCTTCCATCCGCCACTCTCCGAGGAGAGTGTGTATGACTAAAAAGTGAGAGTGGATGAGTGCAGAGTGTGCCTCCTTCAACACAAAGTTAAGAACTGATGGGATTTCTCCTGGAGGGGGTGTATAGGCAGTATGGGAAGGGCTACACTTTTTGTTTTAAGTGTAGTACTTTGTGTGTCCTCAGGAGGCGGAAGCTATACACCCAATTGTCTGGGTCTCCCAATGGAGCGAATAAGAAAAGTCTCTTAGTATAGGCGTCAGGAAAGGGTATGCAAGCATAAGGCACATTCTTGGTGTTTAACTTTTTTTTAGCTTTCGTAGCCTAATGGGCTACACAGAAAGAATGGGAAATCAGCTCAATAGGCAGAGCCATGTAACACTCACCCAGTGCTCAGTCCCATCAGTGGAGTCACCCTCTTCTGGAGTGTCCACTGCTGCTTTTGGACTTGGTGTGTATTTGCACATCCACCACCTGTGGGTGCACCTCAGACTCTACTGGAAAGGACATCTTGGGGGCACATAAAATCTGGTGGTATCCTGCTGCCTAAGTTTTCAGCTGCTCATCCACCTCTCCACACTGGTGCACACCTCCCCGGACGCAGATTCCCAGCACTTCCGGGTCAGGAACGCTAAATGGCCGATGCGGGAGCCGAAATCTGGAATTCTGGCCTGATGGAGGCGCAGAGGGGACAATACCAGCACCCTGCACCCCAGGATGAGTGTGGCCTGTTCCCTTACTGCACCTCTTCCCCATGAGCCAGTGCGGTCTCACCAAACACTGGCATCGCGCCATCCACTGCCAGACAGGGCGAGTCTGCCAGGCAGGGCTCCCTAGATGCTGCTTCTGCTGCCCGAGGCCCTGCAGTTCACACAGACACCGCACAGAGGGCTGCTATGGACCCAGGTATATCTTCTTTCTGTAATTTCCCATAAGGACAGGAAACAAACTGAAGAGGTGAGGGGGACTGCCCTTTTTATGTTCTGTAGGTTTCCTGTACCTATGGGCAGATCCCCTCTCTCAAATGGTTGTGGCGAGAAAAAAAAAATAGTTTTTTTTTTTTAAACTTTGTTCACAGAAGAGGTTAACTAGATTCACAAATTCATGGAGTGGGTGTTTCTGAACATGGCAATACTTTTTTCATTTGCTGTATTTTTTTGTCACCTACCTAAAACTTTTTAACATTACTTTATATGTTCTGCAATGTATGCATTTCCAAAAATAGATACCTACTGATCCATAGCAAAAGAGGAGTGAATACACACCTTAGATTGTGCAAGAGAGTTTACTGTAGATGAAGAAGTAACGCGTAGTATTACTATAACATTTTCTTGTAAGGCTTCTCATTTATCAGGGTAACTTCCATTACAAAATGTTGGTTGGAATAAAGAAAACAGCATATTTACAGACTGAAATTATAAAAACATACATGATCTGTAAGAAAAAATATTTATTCACTATATATTTTCAATAAGACCCCATATTAAATATAAACATTTAAAAAATCAGTATTGATGTAGAACAGTCCTAACAACACTGACTATAACACCCAAGAAGGCATGATAGCCGTCACCATTGTGGTACCAATATTTAGGTTTTAGGATTCACAGTTCTGTTTGAAGCTTTTATCATTATGCTGAAGGTAAAGAATGTGATACTTTTTGGAGACCAGTTTATGACAAATACCTGGCAATATTTGAATGAAAATATATTTTGCACTGTCCAGAATACATTTAATTGTCAAAAAGACGACCCAATCCTGTTCAAAGTCTTATCTCTCCTGATAATAAAATGATACTGTTAATACAATGTATGTCCTCAAGAAAAACAGATGGGAGTTTATTACATCAACTGAACATTCCTCCACGTATATGGATGTTATCACTCAGTCCTTGCTCAATTAGCTTGATGTCTTCCAAGTCATCCTTTATTATACTGATTAAATGGCTTAGTCCTTCTTGCTGCTGCTTTAAGTGCTAGACAGAAAGAAAAAGACAAGTTAACTGAGCATATTTGGCAATGGCATATTGTTTTCTTGTAATCTCACAGGAAGAAAGGATCCAATTAAAAGTACACAGGGGTGTATTGGGTAGACGGCTGGTTATAATTATTGGGCTATCCAAAATACAGGGATTTTTGTGTACTCACCGTAAAATCCTTTTCTCCTAGCTCATCATTGGGGGACACAGGACCATGGGGTGTATGCTTTTCTGCCACTAGGAGGCGACACTAAGTAAAGATTAGAATTGAGCCCTCCTTCCTGCAGTATACACCCGAGCGTGGGCGTAGATATTCAGTTTTGTACGAAAGCAGTAGGAGAGCTGGTAATAAGGTACGAATGGTGTTAGGTACAATGCTGTGCTTGTCAGGTACACTTTGCATATAACGGTGTGCTTTGAATGCATTAAGGGTGGGTGCTGTGTCCCCCAATGATGAGCTAGGAGAAAAGGATTTTACGGTGAGTACACAAAAATCCCTGTTTCTCCGTCGCATCATTGGGGGACACAGGACCATGGGACGTCCTAAAGCAGTCCCTGGGTGGGAATTTAGCAGTGGTGGTCGGGCATCGAGCGCTAGCTGCTTACAGATGCGCGACCGCTGCCTGTAAGATCTTCCTACCTAGGCTTGCATCTGCAGAGGCCTGGGTGTGGATGTTGTAGTGTTTGGTGAATGTATGTAAGCTGGCCCATGTTGCTGCTTTGCAGACCTGAGCAGCTGAAGCTTGGTGGCGAATGGCCCATGAGGCGCCTACTGACCGAGTTGAGTGTGCCTTGATTCCTTCTGGGATTGGCATTCCCCTGATGCGGTAGGCCTGTTGGATTGTGGAACAGATCCATCGTGCCAAAGTGGATTTGGACGCTGCCATTCCCTTTCTAGGACCCTTGGGTATGACGAACAGCGTTTCTGTTTTGCGGAAAGGGGCTGTTCTGGAGATGTAGTGTCTGAGGGCCCTTACCAGGTCAAGGGTATGGAGCTGCTTCTCGATTCGGTGTATTGGAGTTGGACAGAGAGACGGTAGCACGATGTCCTCATTGAGATGGAATTGAGATACCACCTTTGGTAAGAAAGAGGGGGAGGGTCGAAGGACGACTTTATCCTTATGGAAGGATAAGTAGGGGGACTGACAGGATAGGGCAGCCAGTTCGGACACACGCCTAATTGATGTAATAGAGACGAGGAAGGCGACCTTGTGCGAGAGAAGGGTTAGAGGAACCTCTCTCAGGGGTTCGAACGGCGTGCCCTGGAGCACGTCGAGGACTAGGTTTAGGTCCCAGACAGCCACGGGCATCCTGAACGGGGGCCGTGTGTGGGAGACCCCTTGGATGAATGTTTTGACTTGTGCTTTCGACGCAATCCTGCGTTGGAGAAGAATGCTTAAGGCCGAAATTTGGCCTTTGATGGAGTTCGGTGCTAAGCCCGCATCGAGGCCATGTTGGAGGAACTCCAGGATTGAGGGGATGGAGAAGAGTAGCGGGTTGCGGTGGCGATCTTCGCACCACTTGAAATAGGTTTTCCAGGTGCGGTAGTAGGTGCGGGAGGATGATGCTTTTCGGGCGTTGATCATGGTGGTTATGACCTTTGGTGTGAACCCTGCCTGGGTCAGGACCCAGGACTCAATCGCCATGCCGTTAAAGACAGGGTTCCCGAGTTCTGGTGGTAGAAGGGGCCTTGGGACAAGAGGTCCGGCCTGTTTGGGAGTGGCCAGGGCGCGTCGTTGAGTAACTGTACTAGTTCTGCGTACCATGGCCGCCGTGGCCAGTCTGGAGCGATGAGGATTACTTGCGCTCTTTCTGCCTTGACCTTCCTGATCACTCGAGGATTAGAGGAAGTGGCGGGAAGATGTACGGGAGGTGGAATTGGCGCCAGGGGAGGACAAGGGCGTCCACCCCTAGGGCTAGTGGGTCCCGGGATCTGGCCACGAATGCCGGGACTTTCGCATTCATTCTTGATGCCATGAGGTCCACGTCGGGTGTTCCCCAGCGTTGACAGATTTGTTGGAAAACGTCCGTGTGCAGGGACCATTCTCCTGAGGCCAGTCCTTGGCGGCTTAGGAAGTCCGCTGCCCAGTTGTCCACTCCCGGTATGTGGACTGCTGATATGATTGATTGGGTTTTTTCGGTCCATTGTAGGATGTGTTCTACTTCGTGCATTGCTGCTTTGCTGCGCGTGCCGCCTTGGTGATTTATATACGCCACGGCCGTGGCGTTGTCCGATTGAATGCGGATGGGGCGACCCGCTAGACGATGGTGAAAGTGTTGGAGTGCTAGGCGAATTGCCCGCAGCTCTAAGATGTTGATTGGGAGTCGTGACTCTTGGGGTGTCCAGCGACCGTGAGCCGTGTGGTGTAGGTAGACGGCTCCCCAGCCGAGTAGGCTGGCATCGGTGGTTACAATCAGCCACTGGAGTGGAAGGAAGGATCTTCCCCGCGAGAGAGATGACGGCTGTGTCCACCATTTGAGTGTTCTTTTGACATTGGCGGGTAGGCGATGTTTTCGGTTGAGGCCGAAGGGACTTTTGTCCCAGGCCGAGAGGAGGGAGAGCTGTAGGGCTCGGAGATGTAGTTGGGCGAATGGTACTGCCTCCATTGCGGCCACCATTTTTCCCAGGACACTCATGCCGAAGCGTATGGACTGGGGGGAGTGGTCTAGAAGAACCTGCACGCCTTTTTGGATTGCTGTGGCCTTGTCCTGAGGGAGTATGACCAACCCTCTTGCGGTGTCTAGGGTCATACCGAGGAAGTTGACTGTTTGGGCCGGCTTTGGGGATGATTTTTCTAGGTTTATGAGCCATCCCAGGCGGGAGAGATTGTCCGTTGTGATTCTGACGCTGTCGAGGCATGCTTGGAAGGATGGTCCCTTGATCAGCAGATCATCTAGGTACGGTAAGACGACGACTGCTCGTTCGTGCAGGATGGTCATGACGGCCGCCATGACCTTTGTGAAGACTCTGGGTGCGGTTGCCAAGCCGAAGGGCAGGGCGACGAACTGGAAGTGGCGTCTTTGTACCGCGAACCGCAGATATCTTTGGTGGGGTGTAAAGACGGGGATGTGGAGATACGCGTCTTGTATGTCGATGGTTGCGAGGAATTCCCCTTTCTCTAGGGACGCAATAACTGAGCGTAGGGATTCCATTCTGAAATGCCGAACTTTTACAAACTTGTTGAGGAGTTTGAGGTCCAGGATCGGCCGCACTGTCCCGTCCTTTTTTGGGACGACGAACAGGTTTGAGTAGAATCCTTTGAACTGTTCGTCTACTGGTACCGGTTTTATGACGCCGGATTTGAGCAGTGAGTTGATGGCGTCGAGGAACGGTTGGGTGTCTTCCCTTGGGAGGCGGGACAGTAGGAAGCGATTTGGGGGCCGGGATGTGAATTCTATCTTGTAGCCGGACGACACCAGTTCTCTGACCCAATTGTCGTGTACGACATCGAGCCATGAGTGGCGGAAGAGCTGAAGGCGTCCGCCTGTTGTGCTGGTGTCGGGCGGCTGTGGGTGGAAGTCATGTGCTGAGCTTTTGTGGCCTTCCGCCTTTAAAATGGGTTTGTTTAGGGCGAGTCTTCCATGTTTGGTTGGTTTTAAAAGAGTGCGGGTAGCTGTTGGCCCCACGGGTCGGCCGACCTGCGTTAGTGGTGGCGTTGGAGCTGGACCACCTTGGTGATCCTTGGGAGGCTTGGGAGCGTGTGTTAGATTGTGGGCGGCGAAAGGGCCGCTTGAACCTCTGTTGGGGGAGGAACTTACTCTTGCCTCCAGTCGTCTCGGAGATGAGTTGGTCGAGTTTTTCGCCGAATAGGCGACCTCCCTGGTACGGGAGGTTTATGAGCGACCTTTTTGATGCTGGATCAGCGTTCCAGCCCCTAAGCCACAGGGTTCGGCGCATGGAGATTGCGTTTGCTGCCGCCAGTGCGGCGCAGTTGGCTGCATCTGTGGATGCCAGCCTGAAGTATCGTTGTGCCTTTGCCAGCAACTCGAGTTGGTCTGCCGGGTCCTGGTCGGGGTCTTGCAGCGATTGCTGCACGTTGCGGATCCAGGTTTCTGCTGCCCTGGCCACCCATGCTATGGCAAACAGGGGCGACAGAGCCGCCCCTGAGGCCTCGAAGATTGAGCGCGCTAAACTGTCGAGCTGGCGGTCAATGGGGTCCTTGATAGACGAGTTATCTGAGATGGTAAGTAGGGTTTTGTTAGCCAAACGCGACACTGGGGGGTCTACGGCCGGTGATTCAGCCCATATTTTGTGTTGGGCTGGGGTAAATGGGTATTTAGTTTCAATGGCCTTACGGCCTGCGAAGCGTTTGTCAGGCCGGTCCCAGTGTCGCTTTACAAAGCTTCCGATCCCCTCAGAGTTTGAGAAGACCCGGCGAGAGCGTTTAGTGTTAGAGAACAAGAGACTGTGCTCTGGCGTGGTGACGGACTCGTCCTTGATCTCCAGTGTCATGTTAACAGCTTCGATGAGACTGTCAACAAGTGTCTGGATATCCGTGGTCTCACTCTCGTATGGCGCGTCTGGGTCTGATAGTTCGCCCTCGGAGCGTGACTCGGACTGGTGACGGGGTGAGGGGGAGCGAGACCTGTCACTAGCTGACGCGTTTGGGGATTGTTCCCGTGACGGTCTGGTATCAGTCCGTTTTTTAGTGGTTAGCGCGTCCGCGGGCTGCTCCTTGCTGGAGAGGGAGCGGTGACGTTTAAGGGTACTGGTTGCGTGAGACTTAGTCTGGGCTTGCAGCATTTGGACTATGACGTCCATCCGTTGTGAAAATTCTATACCCCATGGAGGAATGTCGGGCACGCTGGGGCCTGCGTCAGAGGTAGCCTCTATGGGACCTTCAGGTTCACAGTCCTTACAAAATTGTGACGTATGCTTGCGCGGAAGCGTGGCCTGGCAGCTAGTGCACGATGCCTTGTTCCCTGCGCTGCTTTTGCTTTTGTCCTTTGACGGCTTTGTATCTGCCATTGCGTACCAGATTACTGTCAGCAATGGCACTGCGGTGATCAGACTGGGTTGTAATGAGGGCAGGGGTGAATAACTGCAGGAAAGAGGGTCTCCTATGGAGCTTACCCGGATCCTGTGTCCCCTGTTAAGCCGTCCTGAGGTGCTGAGGTCTTTCCTTTGAAGAGGCACCGGAACAAAAGGACTGTGACCTGGAAGTGTCCCTGGGTAGTATGTGGGCTAATGTGCCCCCCCCCGTGAGGGGGCTAAGCCCACCCTATTACAGCCTGTCTCCATGGGGGATAGTTAGGTATCAGCCCCAGGTTTATTACCTGAGGGCTGTACCTATGTGTAGATGCAGTGTGTAGCTGCATTGTTTAATTTTCGCGCCGGTTGTGGGGCGTGTTTGTGGGCTGTGGCCCTGTATAGGCTGTGGCTGCAGTATTGTGCCCCTGGGCCATGAGTGACTTGCACTCTGGCCAATCACGCAGTGGTGGGCGTGGGCTGTTCTTTCTTATTGCTGCCACTGGCTGAAATGGTGCCTGCGGCACTCAGCCAATTGATGTGGCCTGGCCCTGAGCGGCGGGCTTAGAGGCCAATGGGAGCGGTGCTGCCCGTGTCATCGCGCCCGCCCCTATGACGCGGCGATGACGCGCTCGCGCCTGCGGCCAATCAGCTGGGGCTGTGGGCGGCGCCGGGGTATAGGCCCAGACCGGGGCCTCGATTAATTGTGGCCCCGGGCGCGCAACTGAGCGCGATGCGGCGGTGGCGGCCCCGCTAAGGATGGTGCGGCTCCTTGGCTGTGCGCGCACCCCTACTTACCGGCGGTGCGCGTCCCAGCCTGAGGCCGCCGCGTTGTGGCTTCTGGGGGTCCGTGGAGACCGAGCCTGGACCCACTGCATTGTTTTTTCTTTAGGACGCTGAGGGTCCTGCTGGCTCTGCTGCACCAGGGCCCTTAGGGATGGCTTGGTGAGCAGGGTCTATTCTTAGATGCCATACCTCACTTGCCTCCTTTGCTGGAGGAGGTGAGGCATCGTGCCCTGTAAGTGCTGCTGGTCTGCATCTCCCTCTGTCGTGCAGGGGGGGTGCCGTCCTGACCTGTGCAGTTGCTGTCTCTGGGCTGGGAGAGCGGAGTCCTTTATGAGGATCCGTCGTCCCTGTGTGATGCGCTGCCCTCAGTTCTCAATGCTCTAATGGAGAGCAGAAGTAAAATAGAGAATTAAGTAATGTAAATAAAAGATGGTAGATGTGGTCTGAACTACAGACTACGTGTGCCTCCAGCGACACTAAGCTAAAACTGAATATCTACGCCCACGCTCGGGTGTATACTGCAGGAAGGAGGGCTCAATTCTAATCTTTACTTAGTGTCGCCTCCTAGTGGCAGAAAAGCATACACCCCATGGTCCTGTGTCCCCCAATGATGCGACGGAGAAAATGTGTTATTGAATCATTATTAAAATTCAACCAGCCATTAAACTTTGCCTCAATCAGGCTCTAGATAAGACTGACAGAAAATGGTCATGAGATAGTATTGGGTACAATAGTAACGCAATCCTCAAATACTGTCTATAGACCGCTTCATGCAACTTTACATTAAACTCATGTTATGATGACTGGACCATACCACAAGCCTATTTTTTTTTTTTTTTCCATGCTTTATTTAATTTTGAAGTTTAACATAACATGGTACATAAAACATATTTTGTATATGCTTCTGAGATCAATCAGTACCTTGATATTAACAGAGTTAAACAAATATTATGTTATCAAAACTTGGTACATAAAACATATTGTTGTTTAGGCTTCTGGAATCAAGCAGTACCTTTATATTAACAAAATAAACATACCGTATATACTCGTGTATAAGCCGACTTTTTCAGCCCAAAAATTGGGCTGAAAAGTCCCCCCCTCGGCTTATACACGAGTCATATACGTGGGGGCTGTGTCCGGGAGCAGGAGGAGGCAGGAGGAGGCTGGAGGAGGTGGGGGGAAGGCTGCAATATGAGCGGCTCGTGACGTGGAGCCGCTCATAACTTATTCATGATATGCACTGCATCCCCCGCCCATCCGCGGGGGGAGCAGTGCATATCGCCTTACAGCCCCCCAGCACGGGGTATACAGCCCCCATCATCCCTCACAGTATGGCGTCCCCCCTCCATGCTGCCGCTGCTTAGTGTATAATAAGTATAGTGTTATTATCTCTCACCAGCCCGGTCTCCGTGCATCCTCCCTCCTCCCTGTGTGTCATGTGACCGGGGCTCACAGCGATGACGTCACCGGCCGGTCACATGACACGCAGCCTCGCAGGGAGGAGGGAGGATTCACTGAGACCGGGCCGGTGAGATAATAACACTGTATTTATTGTACAGCAGCGGCAGCATGGAGCCTGGGGGCCTGTGCCCCCCCGAGGCTGGGGGGCCTGTGCCCCCCCGAGGCTGGGGGGCCTGTGCCCCCCCGAGGCTGGGGGCCTGTGAACCCCTGAGGCTGGGGGCCTGTGCCCCCCTGAGGCTGGAGTCCACCCTCAGCTTATACGCGAGTCAATAAATTTTCCTAGTTTTTGGGGGCAAAAGTAGGGGGGTCGGCTTATACATGGGTCGGCTTATACACGAGTATATACGGTAATGTACAACCTAAACAGTTGGTTTCTCAGTTTTCTTAGATATTCAAACGGCTCCATATCTACTATGCTTTTTTTTTTTTTTTTTTTTTTAAATTGTTCGGTTATGAAGTCCAATAATATCATGACAGTGCAACTATGTGCCTATAAAGATATTATCCTCCCATGGCTGTTGACCGGCGGGCACATTCGTCACCTCCAGGGGGTCCTCCTCGGGCTCCCCTAAAACAATAGCATGATATTGCATATGGTTTGGGGGTTATCTAGCGGTCACTGCGGTCCTCTGGTCAATTATTAATATCACCACTCTCCGCAATCTCTCTCCACGGCTTCCACTTTTTAAGAAATGAGTCGTGGGAGTTCATCTCCCAGCTGGATAATTCTTCTAGTCTGTAAAGATCTGATACTTTGGCTAACCATTCCTTCTCCGTGGGTGCATGTTGTTGCTTCCATTTTTGGGCTATTAGGTGCTTTGCTGCTCCTATCATAATAGGGGCTAGCCCATGTTTTTTGGGGTTGTAGTTTTTTGATGGGAGCGATAGAAGCGCTTCTGCTGCGGTTAACTTAGATCTTATGAGTTTCATAGATTTTAAAGTCATGTTTACTCCTAAACAGAATTTTGTTAATTTCTGACATGTCCAGAATATGTGGGTTAAGTTCCCTCTTGATTTCTCACATCTCCAGCAATTTGGGGACTCTGCTATCCCTAGGTGAAACAATCTCTCAGGGGTGTAATACCACCTCGATAGGAGCTTAAAGGACGTTTCCTGCAGTAGGACACACCTGGAGAAGCCATGTGAGTTCTGGCAGAGTTTTACTTTTTCCTCATTAGAAAACATGACCCCTAGTTCAATCTCCCAAGAGTGTAGAAATAGTGGGAAAGTGGGCTGTGTGTTATCAAGTAAATTATGATATATCGTAGAGATTATTTTAGGGATTGGTGGTTTTAGTTTTGCTAGTATTTCCAGCCACTTCCATCTCGTGGAGAACGTCATTGGGCTCTTGATCTTTTTCATGTAGTGGGCCACATGTAGTTCTTGTAAGAACGTCTGTGGTTGCTGTGTAGCTTCTATTGGCCACTTATTCCTGCATGGGATGTTTCCTCGCAGTAATGTTGAGATGGGTTTATTTGGGAGGGTCTTCCAAAGATTATATGAGTCTGTAAAATCTGCGTCTATCAGATATGGTATCAGCTGCATCGGCATTATGTCTAAGAAGCCACAGTCTGGGAAATGAGTCGGGACCAGTTTTCGTCGTATAGCTAGTGTAGTGGCAAGAATTTCATCAAAATTATCCTCATCTGGCATGCTGTCTGTCCACAACAGTTTGTGTACCTTGGTATCTAATAACTGCATTTCTATGTGTTGTCTGTTATTTTGGGAGGCCATATGAGTAAGTTTCAGCCATCTCGCTAAGTGAATAGCTTTATGATAATAAATGAGGTCCGGTAAGCCCATGCCCCCCCCTCTTTTAGGGAGCACAAGGATTCTGAATGAAATCCTGGCTTTCTTTTGTTTCCATACAAATTGGGATATTCGGTTTAGAGCCTGAAAGAAAGGATTGGGCAAGGCAACCGGAACCATATTCATAACAAAATATTTTGGGGAGAATATAAGATTTTATAATGTTGATTCTTCCCATCCATGAAAGCATTGGCAAATCATATGTCTTCAGTGTATTTTTGATATTACTGATAAGCGGGATGAAGTTGTGTGTGTATAATGAGTTGGGGTCTCTCGTAATTTGTATTCCTAAGTATTTAATTTTATCTTGGGGCCATTTAAAGAGTGTTGTTTCTTGTAGTGCCTGCACTTCTGTCCTGGAGGCTGTTATATTAAGCGCTTCCGTTTTGTCTAGGTTGATTTTAAAATTAGACAATTCCCCAAAAGTCTCCAGGAGGCCAAGGAGCTCCGGCACCGCCACCGATGGGTTAGATATCATCAACAACAAGTCGTCAGCAAACGCTGCTGCCTTTATCTGGACATCTCCAATTTTAATTCCTTGTATTTTGTCATTTTGGCGGATCGCCTGCATTAGCATTTCCATTACCACTACAAATAAGGTCGGGGACAGAGGGCAGCCCTGCCTGGTCCCGTTGCTAATTTTAAATTTATTAGACAGTAGGCCATTCACCCTGACTCTTGCCGTGGGAGAGGTGTATAAGCCTAAAATTGCTTCTATGAGGGGAGGAGGAAAGGCAAATTTGCGCAATGCGCTGTCCATGAATTGCCAGCTTACTCGATCGAAGGCCTTCTCGGCGTCCGTTGATAGGACGACGAGAGGCCTCCCGGTGCGCCTAGCATACGAGACAGCTTGAAGGGCTTTAGTTGAGTTGTCCTTTCCCTCCCTGCCCCTCACAAATCCGGCCTGGTCAGGATGAATAAGATCCCCCAGGACCAAGTTAATTCTGTTTGCTAAGAGTTTTGCCCAGAGTTTCATGTCTGTATTTAATAATGAAATTGGTCTGTAATTATTGCAAAGGGTGCCATCTCTCCCCTCCTTTGGTATTATAGTGATGTAGGCTTCCAATGCCTGCGGCGGTGGAGTAGAGCCCGACAGTAAGTTGTTGAATAAATTTTCTATGTGTGGTATTAATATATCCGCAAATTTCTTATAATAAATTATAGGAAACCCGTCAGGGCCTGGTGCTTTTCCATTCGGAATAGATGCTAGAGTCTCCTCCACCTCCTTTCTTGAAATTCTAGCCTGGAGTAATAATTGGCCTTCAGGAGTTATTGTCGGGAGTTTAAGCGTATTGAGAAACGTTTGGATTTTTTCATCAGTCATGATGAGGTCTGACATTGATTTCGAGGGGCTTAAATTATATAGGGAGTCGTAATATTGTCTAAAAGCCTCTGCAATGTCTTCAGAGTCAACTAAGTCGCCTGCACCAACCTTCCGGATTCGCCGAACAAAACAACTCTTTGTTTTTTTAAGTGTTTTGATGTTAATTTGCTACCCTTGTTGCCGTGCATATATATCTTATGTCTACAGCGGGCAAATGTTTTAGCCGAGTTGAAGTTCAGCAAATCCTTCAGTCTGCCGCGAAGTGATGTCAGGTCTGAGAGTGTCACATTGCTTTGCTTGTTCTTATGTAGTTTTTCTGTTATGTTAATCTGATGTAATACGGAAGAGATTTCTTTCTCTCTCTGTCATTTGATATGGGAGCCAAGAGCTATCAATTCTCCCCTCTGTACCGCTTTGTGCGTTTCCACAAGCCTATTTTTATCTTTTGCGTCTCCCTGATTTTCTTTTAGATTGTAAGCAGCAATCTCACTCCTAGTTTCCATTACACTGAATTGGAAAAAAAAAAAGCTGTGCATGACCCAGTTTTTTTTTTACATTGGAGTCTATGGAGAACAAATCCGTTAACAGATTGACATTTAGGCAAAAATCCGTTATTTATAAATTCTCAAAAAAGTTGTGTTTGGACAATTTTTTTTCCTACGGATCTCTGCAGGATCCGTTCTAACGGATGATTACTAGATATGTGAACTCAGCATTACTCTAATGCCTGATATGGCTTTGCCATAGAAACAGCTACTTGTTCGGCTCTGGAGAATATTTTGGCATTATTGAAGTTAAATTACTGCGTAAACTAGTTTATTGTGATACATATTTATACACACTACAGTCATGGCCAAAAGTTTTGAGAATGATACAAACATTAATTTTAACAAAGTCTACCGCTTCAGTTTTTCTGATGGAAATTTGCATATTCTCCAGAATGTCATAAAGAGTGATCAGCTTAACAGCAATTACTTGCTAAGTCAATATTTGCCTAGAAAATGAACTTTAACCCCCAAAACACATTTCAACATCATTGCAGTCCTGCCTTAAAAGGAGCAGCTAACATCGTTTGAGTGATTGTTCCATTAACACAGGTGTGGGTGTTGATAACGACAAGGCTGGCGAACAACCAGTCATGATTAAGTAAGAATGACACCACTGGACACTTTAAAAAGGAGGCTGGTGCTTGGCATCATTGTTTCTCTTCAGTCAACCATGGTTATCTCTAAAGAAACACGTGCAGCTATCATTGCACTGCACAAAAATGGCCTAACAAGAAAGAGTATCGCAGCTACAAAGATTGCACCTCAGTCAACAATCTATCGCATCATCAAGAACTTCGAGGAGAGAGCTTCCATTGTTGTCAAAAAGGATCCAGGGCGCCCAAGAAAGACCAGCAAGCGCCAGGACCGTATCTTACAACTGTTTCAGCTGCGGGATCAGACTACCAGGAGTGCCGAGTTTGCTCAGGAATGGAAGCAGGCTGGTGTGAGTGCTTCTGCATGCACTATGAGGCGGAGACTCTTTGAGCAAGGCCTGATTTCAAGGAGGGCAGCAAAGAAGCCACTTCTCTCCAGAAACAACATCAGGGACCGACTAATATTCAGCAAAAGGTACAGGGAGTGGACTGCTGAGGACTGGGTAAAGTCATTTTCTCTGATGAATCCCCTTCGATTGTTTGGGACATCTGGAAAACAGCTTATTCGGAGAAAAAGAGGTGAGCGCTACCACCAGTCTTGTCACATGCCAACTGTAAAGCATCCTGAAACCATTCATGTGTGGGGTTGCTTCTCAGCCAAGGGAATCGGCTCACTCACAGTCTTGCCTAAAAACACAGCCATGAATAAAGAATGGTACCAGAATGTCCTCCAAGAGCAACTTCTCCCAACCGTCCAAGAGCAGTTTGGTGCCCAACAATGCCTTTTCCAGCATGATGGAGCACCTTGCCATAAAGCAAAGGTGATAACTAAATGGCTCAGGGAAGAAAACAGAGATTTTGGGTCCATGGCCTGGAAACTCCCCAGATCTTAATCCCATTGAGAACTTGTGGTCAATCATCAAGAGACGAGTGGACAAACAAAAACCAACAAATTCTGACAAAATGCAAGCATTGATTATGCAAGAATGGACTGCTATCAGTCAGGATTTGGTCCAGAAGTTGATTGAGAGCATGCCAGGGAGAATTGCAGAGGTCCTGAAGAAGAATGGTCAACACTGCAAA
Source organism: Allobates femoralis (assembly GCA_033576535.1). Lineage (NCBI taxonomy): Eukaryota > Metazoa > Chordata > Amphibia > Anura > Aromobatidae > Allobates > Allobates femoralis. The sequence goes on from JARQOC010000003.1 coordinate 292,898,375, forward strand.
TATTGACTTGCTGCATTAACTCATTCTAACTGTCAATATAACCTTTTTGTACTCATAATAGGATTGCAATTATATTTCTGTATGTGATATAAACATCAGACAAACACAAATAAAAACCAGAGGGCAGCAGATCATGTGAAAATATAATTTTGGTGTCATTCTCAAAACCTTTGGCCATGACTGTACAACTAGCTAATAATGTGTGTGCATGCATGTACCTTAGTTAACCTCATAATGACCAAGGGCTTAAATATAAGCCATTGGCCATGTCCCTCCCTCTGATGCGAGCTCATGCGCTGAGTTTGTGTCATCCCCCACATATCTTAGCTCATCTGATAAGCTGACGTGTAGCTAACTGCACCAATTGGATAGGTGCAGTTAACCCTTTGAATTGCAATGTCGATCACTGAAAAAGCACTGTGGCAGGGATCACGCTTTTGCCCGCCAGTATCGGAGGTCCCATGATGCGATCTTTGGGATCTCCGCTGTTACCTTGACAGCCCAGGCTCCTTTGATGACCCTGGATGCTGTCTGTAATCACTTACTGTGGATGCTGGGTGAGGGCTGTGCAACACTAATGGCCCCTTTACATGCAGCTACAGGTGACAGGTTTTCCACAGGTAACTTACTGGTTGCAGTGAAATCATGGAGACATAGTTCCATTTGTACACAGCACCAAGATAGAACTCTGTCTCCATGATTTCACTGCAACCAGTAAGTTACCTGTGGAAAACCTGTCACCTGTAGCTGCGTGTAAAGGGGCCATATGGCCCCCTATGTAAAATTAAGAAATAAAATTTAAAAAAAAAAAAGGTTTTAAAAATAAGAAAAAAAAAAGAAAACAATAAAAAAAAAAAAACAAAGCTCAAATCAGCCCCCTTTTGCCTCATTAAAAAAAAAAAAAAACAAAGCAAAGAAAAAAAAAAAACACATATTTGGTAATTTATCAAAATATAAAATCAATTAATCAAATTGGTAACCTGCATAACAAAAAAAAAGTCCAAACATCAATGTTACATTTTTTTGGTCGCTGCAACATTGCAATAATGGGCGACCAACATACACAGGCCACAAGAGGCCAAGCAATGTCCCACACCTGGGAGAACCAAATCTAGGTCCACTGCACCAGCGTAAGGTGTGACAATGGCTTTGAGCACTTGATCCCAATTTCATACCCAACAGAGGACTATTACCATCATGTGGAATGGCACAATTGTGGCCAAAAGTATTGACACCCCTGCAATTCTGGCAGATAATACTCAGTTTCTTCCTGAAAATTATTGCAATCACAAATTCTTTGGCATTATCTTCATTTAATTTGTCTTCAAATGAAAAAAAACACAAAAAGAATTGTCCTAAAGCCAAATTGGATATAATTCCACACCAAACATAAAAAAGGGGGTGGACAAAAGTATTGCACTGTTAGAAAAATCCTGTGATGCTTCTCTAATTTGTGTAATTAACAGCACCTGTAACTTACCTGTGGCACCTAACAGGTGTTGGCAATAACTAAATCACAATTGCAGCCAGTTGACATGGATTAAAGTTGACTCAACCTCTGTCCTGAGTCCTTGTGTGTACATTGAGCATGGAGAAAAAAAAGAAGACCAAAGATCTGTCTGAGGACTTGAAAAGCAAATTGTGAGGAAGCATGAGCAATCTCAAGGCTACAAGTCCATCTCCAAAAACCTGAATGTTCCTATGTCTACCATGCGCAGTGTCATCAAGAAGTTTAAAGCCCATGGCACTGTGGCTAACCTCCCTAGATGTGGTCGGAAAAGAAAAATTGACGAGAGATTTCAACGCAAGATTGTGCGGATGGTGGATAAAGAACCTCGACTAACATCCAAACAAGTTCAAGCTGCCCTGCAGTCCGAGGGTACAACAGTGTCAACCTGTACTATCCGTCGGCGTCTGAATGAAAAGGCACTGTATGGTAGGATACCCAGGAAGACCCCACTCCTTACCCAGAGACAAAAAAAAGAGAATTTTGTTTACGTACCGTAAATTCTTTTTTCTTTAATCATCAATGGGAGACCCAGACAATGGGGTTTAGGGCACTGCCCTCCGGAGGTCACACTAGGTACTACAAGTTTGTAGACACCGCCTCCTCCGCTTATAAACCCCTACCGCAGGGAACATCCTCAGTTTGGTCTACAAGCTGCGAGGAGGAAATAAACCACACCCGAAACATCGGGAAGAATGCCGTACACAAAACGGCTCAACAACCCGGCAAACACTGTCTCAACAGAGAACAGAGCAAATGCAAAACATGCAAAGGAACAACTGGGTGGGTGCTGGGTCTCCCATTGATGATTAAAGAAAAAAGAATTTACGGTACGTAAACAAAATTCTCTTTTTTCTGGTCATCATAATGGGAGACCCAGACAATGGGGATGTCCTAAAGCAATACCCCAGGGCGGGAAGAGTTCCTCAACAAGACGGAAAACACATGGTTCCCTTTAAAGGTGGGCAACCGCCGCCTGGAGAACCCGCCTGCCCAAACTCGCATCCGCAGAGGCATGGGCATGCACCATATAGTGCTTAGAAAAAGTGTGCAGGCTGGACCAAGTGGCCGCCTGACACACCTGTAGAGCAGACGCTCTATGTCGCAAGGCCCAGGAGGCACCTACAGCTCTAGTAGAGTGTGCCTTCAAACCCACCGGGAGAGGCAAACCAGAAGACCGGTAAGCCTCCTGAATGGAGCCTTGATCCATCTGGCCAAGGTCGACTTCGAAGCCGCGGACCCCTTACAGCGACCCATCGTGAGGACAAATAAGGAATCCGAACTCCTAAAGGAGGCGGTCCTGGACACATAAATGCGTACAGCCCTCACGAGATCCAGAGTATGGAGGTCGCGCTCAACCTGATGAACGGGAGCGGGACAAAATGATGGGAGAACAATCTCCTGGTTTAGGTGAAACGTTGAAACCACCTTCGGCAAGAATTCTGGCCGTGGGCGCAACACCACCTTGTCTTGGTGAACCACCAGAAAGGGTGACTTGCACGAAAGTGCAGCCAATTCTGAGACCCTTCTCAGGGACGTAATTGCCACCAGAAAGACCACTTTCTGGGACAGACGAGAGAGAGAGATGTCTCTCAGTGGCTCAAACGGCGGTTTCTGCAGAGCCGCCAGGACCATGTTGAGGTCCCAAGGGTCCAGAGGTCGCCTGTAAGGCGGAACCACCCGAGCTACCCCCTGCAGAAATTGGCGGACCTTCGGCAGGAGCGCCAAGCGCCTGTCAAACAGCACTGAAAGTGCTGACACTTGACCTTTCAGAGAGCCAAGGGATAACCCCAACTCCAACCCCGACTGTAGGAAAGCCAACAATGTCGGAATGGACAATGGCCACGGTGAGCGTCCACCAGAGGCACACCAGGAGAAAAAGATTTTCCACGTTCTGTGGTATATCTTCCTGGAGACAGGTCTCCTAGCCCTATTCATAGTGGCAACCACTGTAGGAGAGAATCCTCTGGACGTCAGCAGCCAGGCCTCAAGAGCCATGCAGTCAATCTGAGGGCCCTGGAATTGCGGTGGAAGAATGGGCCTTGCGCGAGTAGATCTGCGCGTTCTGGAAGAGCCCACCGGTGTCCGCCTGACAGTTGCCACAGGTCCGGGTACCAGGACCTCCTGGGCCAATCTGGAGCCACTAGAATGGCTACTCTGCATTCCATCCTGATTTTCCACAGGACCCTGGGAATCAGAGCCAGAGGCGGGAACACATATGGCAGCTGGAAGCTGGACCAACTCAGGATCAGGGCATCCGCCCCCAGAGACTGAGGATCCCACGATCTTGCCATGTATTGGGGCACCTGATGATTCAGCCGTGAGGCCATCAGATCCACGTCCGGAGTGCCCCATCTGCCGCAGATGTCCCGGAAGACGTCTGGATGAAGAGACCACTCTCCGGCGTCCATGCCCTGTCGGCTCAGGTAGTCGGCCTCCCAGTTCTCGACCCCTGGGATGTGAACTGCGGAGATCAGGCAGCCGTTTTCCTCCACCCAGGCTAGAATGCGGTGGACTTCGGCGAGGGCCTGAGCACTTCTGGTCCCTCCCTGATGATTTATGTAGGCGACGGCCGTCGCATTGTCGGACTGCACCCGAATGGGGTGTCCTGACAGGAATTTCTGAAACGCCAGGAGCGCCAGATAGACCGCCTTGATCTCCAGCACGTTGATCTGCAATGCCGACTCCGACTGAGTCCAGAGGCCTTGAGCCCTGTGGTGCAAGAACACCGCACCCCAGCCCTTCAGACTGGCGTCTGTGGTCACCACTAACCATGACGGTTTTAGGAAGGACCGGCCTCGTGACAGGTGACGTGGCTGGAGCCACCACTGTAGGGAGTCCTTGGTCGGTTGTGACAGTGTCACCAGCCGATTCAGCGAGATCGTCCTCTTGTCCCATCTGTGAAGAATCTCCAGCTGGAGAGGACGGAGGCGAAACTGTGCGAACGGCACCGCCTCTATCGCCGCTACCATGCGTCCCACTAGTCTCATCAATACCCGTAGGGATGAGTGTGGTGACAGGAGGACTGCTTGTACCCTGATTGGATCGCCATCTGTTTGACTCGTGGCAGAGACACCAGGGCTGAGGCTGTGTTGAAGTCCATGCCCAGATATGTCAAAGACTGGGTCCGAACTAGCGTTGACTTCTGAATATTGAGGAGCCAACCGAACTGTTCCAGAGACCGCATGGTCACATCCAGGCTCTCTTGACAGAGGTGTTCTGATGGCGCCCTGACCAGCAGGTCGTCTAAATAGGGAATGACGGCATGTCCCTGCATGTGCAGGAGAGCCATCATGGAAGCCATCACTTTTGTGAACACCCGCGGTGCCGAGGCTAGCCCGAATGGCAGTGCCACAAATTGGAAGTGTTCTTCCCCCACTGCGAATCGCAACCAGCGCTGATGAGCCGGTGCAATGGGTACGTGAAGGTAAGCGTCTCTGATATCTATGGACGCTAGGAAGTCCCCCTGTGACACAGCTGCGATCACGGAGCGCAGTGATTCCATACGGAACTTCCGAACCAACACGTGATGGTTGAACAACTTCAGGTCCAGTACTGGGCGGAAGGATCCGTCCTTCTTCGGGACGATAAAGAGGTTGGAGTAAAAACCCCTGAACCTCTCTCCGGAAGGTACCGGGACCACCACTCCGTCTCTGCGGAGACCCTCCAACACCTGGTAAAAAGCCTGAGCTTTTTCTGGTGACGGGAGCCGACCGATGGAATCGGGATATCGGTTTTGACGTCAGCTCTATCCTGTACCCTCGCGAGATCACGTCTCGAACCCACTGATCTTGAACGTGAAGCAGCCACTTGTCCTGAAAGCGAGACAAGCGGCCCCCCACCTGTGGGGAGGCAGGATGAGAGAGCGAGTCATGTAGAGGCGGGTTTGGGGGTGGCAGCTGCCGCCCCCGCCGGCTTCTTTGGACGACTCTTAGAGCGCCACTGGGAAGCGGGCTTTCCCCCTCGGTCCGTGCGAGCGGACGGTGCTGATGACTGCAAGCTGGAACGAAAGGACCACTGTTTAGGGTTCCTTTTAACGGTATACCGTGGCTTAGGCTTATTCTGCGGTATCTTAGACTCAGCAGAATCCTTAATTAGCTTGTCCAGTTCGGTGCCAAAAAGCCTGTCACCAGCAAACGGAAGATTCTGCAAAATCTTCTTGGATGTGGCATCTGAGTCCCAAAGACGCAGCCACAACAACCTGCGGATCGCTATAGCATTGGCCGAAGCCACAGCTGAGCGAGTGGCAGTTTCCAGAGTCGCCGTCCTGGCGTAGTCCGCATAGGCCCTTGCCCTTTCGGTAAGTGCTAGGACCTCTGGACTGGATCTTGCCATGTCAGAGATACCATCCAAGCAGGTAGTAATCGCTTGTAAGGTCCAGACCGTGGCAAAATTAGGGGCAAATGAAGACCCCACAGCCTCATAGGAAGACTTGGCGAGCTGCTCGACCTGTCTATCAGTAGCATCCTTCAGTGAGGAGCTATCAGAGGCAGAGAAAAGGGAGCGTGCAGTAATCCTGGTCATGGAAGCGTCCACCTTCGGGGACTGCGACCACTCCTGTAGCACCTCCTGGGGGAAGGGGAAGCGATTGTCCTTGGTTTTACGGACAAAACGCCGCCCAGGATGTAACCTGGGAGCTCTAACCACCCTTCCAAAATTAGTGTGGTCCATGAAGGAGCCACTTGGTCTAGCCTCCGGCCGCAGCCATTGATAGACCTCCTTCGGGTGCACCGTCACCTCCTCAGGGGGTGTCACGAGACGTAAAGTCTCGTTGATAGAGGACACCAGATCCTCCACCCCGTCTGGTGGTTCAGATACAGACACAGACCCGAAATTTGAACCCCCATCATCTTCCTCACCATCAGAGGAACGCTCCTCCTCAGAGAGAGTATGGAGCTCGGGTGAATCCTCACGACGAGCCCGCTTAAGGGGTCTCGCAGCAGAAGAGTGGGACACCCGGGGGTAACTGGATGGAGTAGCTGGGCTATCCAGTCTCCTATTAAGTGCCTCCAGGGATTGCGACATGGAGGACAGCTGAGACAGCAGAGATTCATTGATCTTATTCTGAGTCTCCCATGGCCCTGAGATCACCTGAACCTCAGGGTAAAAGCACCGACTGCTGACTCAACAGTGCCACCCAGGCCTCTGGGCGTCCGCAGTATTGCAGGACCCCTCCACAGTGTACCATTGCATGTACACAGTGAATGGTGGCTACTGCCGCCTTAGCAGCACGCTTCCCGGCTGAGGACATCGCCACAGTAGGGAAGATAAGCCAAATTGCCGACAACAAAACCGGAATCCCGGTGGCTTACCGACCGCAGTAAAGCGTATAGGAAGCGGTGTGTGTGTGTGACCCCCGCGACGGTTTCGGTCTCCCCTCTGAGTGCAGACGCACGCTGCATAAGAATCCAACCGGAAGTGAGGGTAAAGATGGCGCCGACAGTGAAACTGTGGGCGGCGCCAAGAGACGCGGGAAACACACACACCGCCCAGCGATGACGTCACCGCACGGGCTGCTTCCCATCCTCCAAGCAGCCTCAGCATGAAGGTGCCGGAGCCCGCAGCGCGGGAAACAGTGTAAAATACTATACACAGACTGCATGTACAAACAAACATCCGCAGCCCACGGCCTCAGCCCTGTGACACACAGGGCGGTCAGCCAGGGTGACCCCAGCACAGGTACACCCGCAGATCCGCGGACCCGAGGGTAATCGACGGTCTGAGTGTCATGAAACACATAAAGTGCCAGACACTACCCCCAGGCACGCAGGAACACAGAGTGCCTCAGTGCCGTCCGTCTGTAAGCACCATTTAGGGAGCCTCGGACGGGGGTGCAGCACCAGTCTTCTGTAGCACCATTTAGGGAGGCCTCAGACTGGGCCGCTCAGCACCAGTCCGGAGTGTAAGCACCATTAGGAGGGGCCTCGGACGGCTGGCTCCATCCGGTCTGTAAGCACCATTAGGAGGCCTCGGACGGAGCGGAGCTGTGCAAGGGTCCCATTCCACTCTCAGAGCCCCCAGAGGGGATGGAGAGGAGCGTAACAGCGTACCGGAGACACGAAGTGTCCAGGCTCTAGGCCTCCGGTACCTCCACCAGCGTGTGCATAGGTGAGGGGGAGGCTGTCACCGGTCCCGATAGACCGTATTACCTTGTCTTCAGACGCCATCACGTAGTAGTGAGAATGCAGTGAAGTGCAAGCAAAGCGTGATCCTCCGAGCACACTAAGTTAAAACTGAGGATGTCCCTGCGTAGGGTTTATAAGCGGAGGAGGCGTGTCTACAAACTTGTAGTACCTAGTGTGACCTCCGGAGGCAGTGCCCTAAACCCCATTGTCTGGGTCTCCCATTATGATGACCAAAAAAAGGCAGCTGGAGTTTGCCAAAACTTACCTGAGAAAGCCAAAATATTTTGGAAGAATGTTCTCTGGTCAGATGAGACAAAAGTAGAGCTTTTTGGCAAAGTCACCAACATAGAGAGTTTACAGAGAAAAAAAAAAAAAAAAAAAAGAGGCATTCAAAGAAAAGAATCACGGTTCCACAGTCCAAACATGGCGGAGGTTCCCTGATGTTTTGGGTTGCTTTGCTGCCTCTGGCACTGGACTGCTTGACCGTGTGCATGGCATTATGAAGTCTGAAGACTACGAACAAATTTTGCAGCATAATGTAGGGCCCAGTGTGAGAAAGCTGGGTCTCCCTCAGAGGTCAATGGGTCTTCAGCAGGACAATGACCCAAAACACACTTCAAAAAGCACTAGAAAATGGTTTGAGAGAAAGCACTGGAGACTTCTAAGGTGGCCAGCAAGGATCCAGACCTGAATCCCATAGAACACCTGTGGAGAGATCTAAAAATGGCAGTTTGGAGAAGGCACCCTTCAAATATCAGGGACCTGGAGCAGTTTGCAAAGAAGAATGGTCTAAAATTCCAGCAGAGCATTGTAAGAAACTCATTGATGGTTACCGGAAGCGTTGATCGCTGTTATTTTGGCTAAAGGTTGTGCAACCAAGTATTAGGCTGAGGTGCCAATACTTTTGTCTGGCCCATTTTTGGAGTTGTGTGTGAAATGATCAATGTTTTGCTTTTTGCTTCATTCTCTTTTGTGTTTTTTCATTGAAGACAAATTAAATGAAGATAATAATACCAAAGAATTTTTGATTGCAATCATTTTCAGGAAGAAACTGAGTATTATCTGACAGAAATTGCAGGTTCATACTCTAGCATACCCCGTTCTCAACAGCCGTACAGGTGTTCTATACACACAGTGGAGTAGAAATAAATGGGGCACTCTCTGCGCCTCACTGACCGACACTCTCGTAACCTCTTGTAGTATGTCCTCCCATTCATCCTCAGTGACGTATTCCACTTCAGACTGCCATTTATTCTTCAAAGTCCCAAATCCGCAAAGTGCCCACACCTGCAACATCTCTGCATAAACCATGGATATAATGCCCCTTGATCTTCTTCCAATCACTACCCTGTCCAGCAATGGGGTTTTAGAGCTCCTACTGAGAGGAGTAAGTCCATGTTGTGTCTCACAAGCATGTCGTAGCTGCAAATATTGAAAAACTGTAGCATTGGGAAAGTTTGAGATCCTCAAAGGATCGAAACACACCTTCCAAGTAAAATTGTGATCTCAATTTAAGACCTCTCCTCTCCCACAGTTCAAATCCCTATAGTTTATTAGTCCCGGCGCAGGTCGGGTTTCTCCAAATCAAGGCATGTCTTGTGACTCCCTTGTATGCCAAGCAGGCCCTTGGCTGTGTTCCAAACCTTAGCCATACATTCCATTGTCAGGAAATTGAGTGTTAGACCACTACAAAACCGACCCGAATCCAAAGACTGTACCAGGAAATCATTCCGAACTACACATGTGAGCATATGACCTGAAGAGCCTTGTAATGTGATATAATTCTCCCCCAATCCTCAAAAATGCTTTTACTGTGCAAGATATAATAAAGAAACGGACCAGGGACCGCCAAACATCCCCCCACCCCCTCTTTCGACCTGCGTAATATTTCCAAACGTATCCTAGGGACACCCCTCTTCCATATAAGTTCTCGAAATATCCTATTGACCTGGTAGAAAATTCTATTAGGGATCCAGACGGGCGCGTTATGGAGGACATATAAGGCTTGACGCATGAGAACCATTTTTATTAAATTTGCTCTGCTCACCATGCTCAATGGCAACCTGCACCAATCCTTTACCTTTTGATAAAACTTAGCAAATAGCAAGTTAATATTTAGCCGTTCATACTCTCGTTTGTCCTATAATAATCCAAGTATTTAAATTCTGAGACTACATTAGGGTGTCCAGCCAACCAAGAGATTATCGGGAACACATCCCACCAGCATGATTGAAGACTTCTCCAAATTGATAGGCCAGAAATTGATGAAAAGACATTAAAAACATCCATTGCTATTTTCAGGGAGGATAGCCAATTTCCAAGGAATAAAAGCATGTCATCCGCGTATAACGCGATCTTCTCATGCAGAGACCCAGGTTCGAAACCCAGAATTGCAGGTGATGCCCGAATCACTGCTGCCAAAGGTTCTATCACTAGAGCAAATAGATGGGGGGATAAGGGGCATCCTTGCCTGGTGCCTCTATATAAGCGGAATCAGTCTGAACGCTCTCCATTAACTCTGATCCTGGCCTCCGGCATTGAGTAGAACACTTATCCAGGTGATAAAGTTGTTACGGAAACCCATCTTAGTTAATTTAGCCCACAGATACGGTCATTCGACGCTGTCAAACACCTTTGCAGCGTCCAAAGATGCAACGGCTCTGGGTTCCTGTCTACTCAATGGCATCTGTAAATTGAGATACAACCTACGAATATTAATTGCGGTCGATTTTTCTGGCATAAAACCAGTTTGATCTGGATGGATATAACACTAGTTATAACTCTAGGTAACATTTAAAAGAGAGATGGGTCGATACGACTATGGCAGGCAGGGATCCTAGTCACTCTTGGGTATCACCACTATGACTGCTTCATTTAAGGATTGGGGCAGATGTCCATCCTCCCATGCAGCTTCAAATACTTTCAGCAACTGTGGGAGCACCATGTCTGAATATTGTTTATATACCTCAGCCGGCAGCCCTTCTGTTCCTGGTGACTTGCTCCTTGCCATAGAATCTAGAGCCTCTTGTAATTCCTCCAGTCTAATCGGGGCCTATAACCTAGCAGCTTCAGAATCCACTAGCATGGAAAGACTAGTGCCCTCCAAGAAACCACTAAGTGCCTCATCTGAGAAAGACATCCAGGAGCTGTATAATGAGCCAAAGAACTCCCTGAAAACTGTCAAAATCTCACTAACCCCTTTCCTTGTTTTTCATCTCCGTCACAAATGCAGGGCCAGATTGTGCCTTGACTATAGTGGCCAGTAAATGCCCAGTTCCCTCGCCTTACCCATAGTGTACCTGACGCTGAAAATAACATCTATCCGCAGCCTTTGAGAGTTTATGCTGAGCTATTCTTTTTTCCGCTTCCTTTAACCCCTTCCCGACCTGTGTCTCAGGGGGTGAGACATCTGTTCATCACAATCCTGCAGCCAAGTGAGAGTTTCACTGACCTGTCACTTGAGCTGCAGGTAGCTGGGGACTTGTGCTACACCCCAGGGGGGGAAATCGCTTTGCCCCCCCCCCCGAAGCTACAGCCGCACTGATTGGTGGTTTGAAAATGAAACCGCCAATTACCGTGGCTGAAATAGAAAAAGTGCCTCCGCCTGCTCACCGCCTCTTCCCTGTCCCTCTGCCCCTCCATTCTCCCACTCTCCCCTGCCTTCTGGTGATCACAGGAGATTACTGCCGATCTCCGGTAATCGCCGCTGCTGCTCCTGTGCCCGCCGCTAAATAGTGCCTCCCCCTGTCCTCCTCTGGCTCTCCTGCCCCTGCTCACCCTCCCCTGCCCGGCGGTGATCCTCAGAGATTACCGCAGATCTCCGGTGATCGCCGCTCCTGCCCCCACTGCTGCTGCCGCAGTCCTCATTAGCATCTCCCTCCCATCTGACAGCTCAGATGGGAGGGAGATGATCTATCCCCCGGGTCACCCGCGATCATCCCCTTACCGCCGAAATGATCGCTGCTTCCTGCGGCCCCGCGCCTCTTCTTCCTTCTGACAGGTGCAGGCGCAGACAGAGCAGAAACTATTCTGTCTGCCAGGGATACGACAGGTCATGACCTCACTGAGGTCATGATCCTTGCTTCACACAGGGGTCAATTGTGATCCCATGATGGGATCACAATTGACCCTGTGTGACCCAAGGATCGTGACCTGTCATCCTCCTGGCAGTGTACCAGCTCCTATAGCATATGCTATAAAACTGAGAATTGTCGTGGGACCACCCACTGGACTACGTCGGACGTCAAAGAATAATAAAGATGGGGTCTAAGTAGCGTGTGTGTTTTTTTTTTTTCTAATAAAAATATCTCTCTGTGTTGTGTCTTCTTTACAATTTACTAGAGATTCCTAATGGCCCGGTCTAATATTGGCCGGACATTATGAATCTCGGGTTTAGTGCCAGCTGCTAAAAAGCTGCCATTAACCCCTTATTACCCAGTCTGCCACAGCTACACGGCAGCTGGAAGAGCTGGATACAGCGCCAGAAAATGGCGCTTCTATGAATGCGCCATTTTCTGGGGCGGCTACGGGCTGCAATTCGCAGTGGGGGAGCCCAGAAAGCTTGGGCCTCCCTACGCTGAGGATTCCAGCCCCTAGCTGCCTAGCTGGGCCAAAAATATGGCGAAGCCACATATGGCAGTGAATGGGTGCGCACGGTCTTGCGCTGTCAAGCGCAGCACCGTGCGCTCCCATTATAAAGATAGGGGCTTGCGGTGCTGCGCTCACATTGCGGATCCCCTCCGCAGAACGCTGCGGAGGGGTTCGCAAATGTGAAGGCAGCCTTATTACCTCATAAAGGCACACTGGTCAGAATTGCAAAAAATGCCAAGGTCTTTATGGTCAAAATAGGCTGTGTCCTGAAGGGGTTAATGCATTAAAATGTATATCTGACGGATCCTCCAAATATTGTACTTCTGCAGAAATAACCTTTTTTTAAAAAAAAAATCTCCGTATCTGGACTTATTCTTAACTCTGTTTACCTCCGCAATTAATAAATCCCGTAGATAGGCTAAGGAAGCATTCCAAATCACTCCTCTAGATGCAGTGTCTTTATTTGCAGCAAAAAATTCCTTTAAGGAACCAGGGATCCTAGCGTCAGTCTGACTGATGGGCAGCCAGAATGAGTTAAACGACCAGGGAGTGCATTCCCCCCTCCCGTTACTTCCCCAAGTAAAGGTCGCCATAACAGGAGAATGATCTGATAGATCCCTAGACAAGTATTCTACTCCTTGTGCCATAAGGATCGCCCGTGGGTTAGCCAGCACTAGGTAAATCCTAGACAATGAACTGAGGGAGAGGTATAAGCAGGAGTATTGTCTCACTCCTGGGTTGTCCTGTTGCCATATATGTCAGCTCGACTTCAGCTATCAATCTCCCAAAGGGTGTCAGTCTCTCTGATGCTCCCACAAGTCCCTGTAAACCTGTCCAGTGAATTGTCAATTATATTGTTAAAATTACCAAGTGTTACCGTAGGGACCCCCAGGTGTTCACCCACAAAGTGAAGAATCTCTTTCAACACCGTCCCGGAGCAATGGGGAAGGGGAGTTCGGGGAGAAATAAACAGCCACAACTAGGCATTCAAGCTCATTCTATCTGCCCCACAAACATACAAATCGGCCATCCACATCAAGGAAGAGAGGGATAGGGGAAGGGGAGAGGAGCAAAAACATAAATAACACAAAATCAATAGCCTGTGTGTGTCATGAGAACAGACCAAAGACACGAGGGAGGTGACCCGGGGGGGGGGGAGGGGTTGAGAGTGATAAGGGCGCACTTCCTTGATCCCACCGGCAGCCCATCCACAATGAGTTTCCTTCATTTTCCAGGAAACTATGTTCAGTTCAAATTAGCATAGCAAGTCCCAGGAGACTCAAGTCGTCAAATGATGTATCTGTTTTTCGTTTTTGTGCAGCCAGTCCCGTGCATGGTTTGAGGACTCAAATAAATGGTTACACCATTGAGTATGATATTTTTAAGGAGCGCAAGCGTCATTTGACATCCTGAAATTGCCGTCTCTTATTTTGGACTTCAATTGAGAAATCAGCATATAGAAAAATCTATTGGCCCCCTATGGTCAGATCAGTTTTGTCTCTGGCTTCCCTCAGGATGGCATCTCTGTCTCTACAATGGAGAATCCGGATCGACAGTACGAGGCTGTGCCCCAGAGGCCTGGGGTTTGGTGGGGACCCTGTGTACTTTTTCTATGGCAAACAGCAGGGACAAGACGTTATTCCCAAATGACTTCAAGAGCCAGTCCCCAAAATATTCCACAGCTCTATTGCCCTCCGCCGTGTCAGGGACCCCCCCCCCCCACTATACGGACATTATTCCGGCGCAGCCGCTTTTCCAAATAGTCTTCTTTGGCTCGGATTGTCTCTATTATCCTGTCATACTGTTCCAACCGAATTCTCATGGGCCACAATACATCTTACACATCACTCTGCCTTTCCTCTAGTTCAGAGGTTACATCAGTCAGGGACCCAAGATCCTGCCTGACATTTGTCAGCTGAACTCAGCTCATCTTTAATGTCTCATTTGCAGGGCCAGTGATGTATTGACCTGCAATATAGCATTTAGGACTTCAGTTGGGGTGGGAGGATTTGCAGCCTGGGAAAATAATAGTGTGGGTTTAGGCTCCTGTATCTGTTCCTCAGCCTGCGGCTCCTCAGCTCTCTCTGCCACTTTTACTCCCTGGGAGCCATCCACCTCCATCCGGCCGTTTCGCCCTCAGAAACATTATTCCTTGCTGTGGCTACCCGAGGGAATCCTTCGCCGGGGATCTTGCATACCTCTGCATCTTAGCAGCTGCCTCCTGCTGCCTCTCCTCTACACGCCTCCCGTCCGCTGACACACGTGATGATGCGGCACCATTTTGGGACTCCCTCTCCTTCGTCCAGGCCTCGTTCTCCTCATTCTGCTCCCATCAGCGGTCGCTCACCTCCCGGTCCGTGCGCACTGGCACCTCAGGCTGCAGCAGGATGGATTTGAGTTGTCCGAACCCGCAGGACTCATGATGGGACATGGTATTCGGATATGTGTAATGGAGGTCCCGGAAAATGTAGCGCTCACATAGCAGGCAAGCTCCGTCCCCTGAAGCATGCATTTCACATACTTAAGGCTTAAAGGGGGTTTTCCACTACCAATTTCACCCCCTTTCATTTGTTCTAACTCTTCTTAACTAAAACTTTCCTAATATACTTCTACTACTTACCCTGCTCCTGTAAATTGATCTCTCTGGAGCTCCTATATTCCAGTTTTGTTGTTGTGGCTGTGATCTGGGGACCGGAATAGGACCAACTGAGCTGGACAGATAATTGGTGGGGGCAGGGCTGACTCTCGGTGAGTAACAGCAGTCTGGGCACGTATGCTCAGATTATGCTTCATGCTCCTCAGCCTGGTTTACAGTGTGGTGTTTTCATCTGATAAGCGCAGCAATGTGCTGTTCATTAGATAGTATATCAAGGGGCCTGTGATATACCATCAATGATGGAAAATGACATTCAGGTCATTGATAATTTTTAACTAGGGATCAATAATACATATGGGGCTTTAACAACAGCCATTGCACATACAGTATGATGGAAAGGATTTATTTAAATTTCCTGTTTCTCTAGTACACACAAAAATATAAATAAAACTCTTTTCAGGATATGTAGAGAACATCAAAGTTATTTATCATTGCTTACTGGTCATCAGGTATTGCCTTCACCCCTTCCACATTGACAGTGAGGGTCTGGTGTCCTCCCAAGACTTTATGCAAAGATTCTACTAACTGCTGCTGCTGAGCACGGATGTCGGCTTCCTTTTTATTAAACACAAGTTCCACGAGACCATCTTCATCCTTATTGTTAGGAATGCAACTGAAGCCAACAGCCTACAGGAAGACATTGAGAACACTTACTAGTGTAATATTATATAGCCCATCAGTGGACGAGAAACACAAACAATTCGATGAGACAAGAATGCAAAGGGTCTCTATACCTGTGTAGTCCCATCCATCCCACCGGTGTGAATACATGCAGGTTGCATGATGTGCCGTACAGTACAGATGTCCTTTCACCAAATGTGCTGCCTGCATCTCTCTACACCAATATACACATATCTTGTAATGTACTTCGCAAAACTGATGAAAGTGTATAGTGAATGGCATTAAGGGAATCTGTAAGCAGTTTATTACTTTGGAATCTGAGATCAGCATGATGTAGGCCAGAGAGCCCGATCCCATTTTTGATAAAATCCCAGTTTTCCATGATGCAGTTGAAGCAGTGGTGAGGATGCCAAGCTGTATATAACCCCGACCACACTATTGATTGTCAGCTTTGCACTGTAAATTGTATATTGTCAGCAAACTGCCAATCAGTGTCAGAGGCAGGGTTACAGATCAACTATACTAGACTGCCTGTCTCGCAACACCTAGTTCTGCGGAGAAGCTCTTGCGGATAAAACAAATTGTATTGAAACTACAATACGATGCCGAGCGACAAATCTCTGCCCCTACAAGGTGTTGCACTTAGATTAAGTAGCAAAAACCTGCCTACAGATACTTTTTAATCATTTTCTCATTGGTTTTCATTCCCTGAGTTGTACATTGCCTGATTACACTATGAATCATAACTAGCCATAATACATATACGTGACTATTATTACGAGACCTGCTCTATATGCAAGGTTCACACCGATCCCAGAAACAAGGTGGAACCCTCTTGCAACCATGCTCTAAATCCCAAAGCAGAGATCTTTGAATCTGAAGAGGGGTTCCTAAAATGGCATGTGCCACAAAGTTATAAAATGCCCCACCTATCCTTACACCAAGCTTCTTTGAAGAAGCAGACGTAATTCTCCAGTATGATCATTTTAGGGGCTTCCCTATAGCAATGAGGTTTGAAATGACTACTATAAATTTGCACCAAAACTTTGGTTTCCACTAGAACAACGATCCCAACTTGCATGACAATATTTACAGGACAATAAACTACATAGGATTCAGACGTTTACCTTAAACCTACAAAAAGGATTTTCCTGGGTGAATTCCACAGGAGGAATGTTATTACTGAAGTATCCTTTCCCAGTTCCCCAAAAAGCTTGAAGTTGGTTCCACTTGGCCAATATGGAATCTCTCTCGTCCCCAAGCAATGTTGGCGCTGACAGTGCGCTTGCCGTGTTGATCAGATGATTTGACTGCTGAGGATTTTGCACAGTTTGGTTGAACAGACCACCGCCAAGGGCTAATCAGAGGTGGAGACAAATGTTATTATAGAGATCAACTGAAATAAAGCTGTAAGGAAGGAAAAAAAATGCTGCAGCACCCATACACATTAGAATATATAGAAGTATTACGCTCCCCTGACAAATAATGTAGGAGTGATGGGAGGCGCTGAGTATATTGCCTTTCTCCTCACTAAAACACATGCACAATTAGCCAAACTGAGAATGCATGCGAGTGGTAATCAGGAGGAATAGTCAGTCAAAAGAGTGTATACCAGGCAGCATTTGAAAATGGGCTCCTTAAGAAAGTACAGTATATAAGACTCTCAAACAAGGAAGTGATAGTATAAGAGTGTATACTAACCGCTCTGCTGCTGTTGTTGCTGTTGAGGTTGGGTGCCAAAACCACCAAAGCCCAGTCCAGTTGATAACCCAGTATTGAGACCAGTCGTTGCGCCTGTTGTACCAAAAGTGCTTCCAAATCCAAATGCTTTGTTTTGTGATTACCAAAGAGACCTAAGCATTCATAAAAGAAAGGGGATTCCAATATTTCAATTTGTTATTACCTCTAGTGCTATGAATATGGGCAAAATGTTTAATGCTTTAGAAAACCTGTTCATAAGAGCTTTTTTTTTTTTTTTTTTTTTTTATTAAAGAGGTTCTCCCCAAGATTACAATAAAATGGCAATCCTGGTATAATTCAAACTGCAGTCCGTCCTAGTCACAGGTCAGTAAGGGCTGCAGACTGAAGATATATCGCTCTCAAGACCTGTAGGTCTACTGAAAAGTGCTGTATCACACAAATTCAGTCACACTGCCATGTATGAAGAAATTAGTTATTTTTAGAGCACCATTGATGCAATGGTACTGAATACGTGAAATAAGGTTACATACAAAATAAAAATAAAAATTACAACGGACAATCTAACAATACCAGCTTAGAACAGAGGTGGGGAGGGACCTGCCTTGTTGAATCAGTCTACAGGAAAATGGAGAAGGGGACAGTTGGGTGGGAGGTTGTGGTGTTGAGGTGACTGCAGAAATAGGCTATCTAAAAGGATCTGTCTCCTTGTTGTTTATTTGTTTTCCAGTTTGGAGGAGTCATTCTCTATGTACCACCATAAAAGTGGCCAGATGAACTGAAGAGGGCGATGAAGCTGGATATCTTCTTGAGAACAAGAAGAGTTAAAATATTTTTCACACATTAATGGCAGCAGCTGACTGAGGTATGTATATAGCTCTTATAAGCTGAAACATAGGAGCTGTATATCTTCAGTCTGTAGCCCGTCCTGGTAGGAGACATGGGCTCTCTCAGTACAATCTCTGCTAGCATTCTACTACCACAGCGTCAGTACTGGTTCTGACAACTTTGACTGTTAGAACCCTTTCACATCAGTGTTTTTTTCCAAATTGCAGCAGATCTGGCAGATTTACCACATCTGCTGCCTAACAGCCGCCAGTTGTGGCTCACTTGCGGAAGGGCCCCATGCATTGGCTTGCGATCGGGTGCAGCATGTGCCAATTCTGCCGGATGCGGCAGAGTCGGCACTTGCGGCGTCAAAAAAAAAAAAAAAAAAACGCTGCTGACCACAGTTTTTTTTTTGTCGCCGCAAGTGCCGCATCCGGCAGAACCGCACCTGACTGCAAGCCCCATAGATAATGCATGGGGCTGGCCGCAAGTGCGGCCGTTAGGCGGCAGATGCAGCAAGTCTGCCAGATCTGCCGCATTTTGAAAAAACCGCTGATGTGAAGGGGCCATAGTTATGTTTAAACAAAAGTGGCAACGAGCCATGCCACTTCCCTTTTAACTGCTCAGGGTTTTCTACAGACCTGTACAACATGCAGATTAGATCCAATGACAGTCGTTTTTAGTTCCTCTGCTACTTCATTCTAGCAGTTGGTGGTTAAAGCGGTAGTGACCCTCAAGGACAAGGCAACGATGGCACAACCTAGTCGTATGCCATCATTTGATTTTAAACACATTTTTATTAAGAATTTTAACATGTTACAGTCATAATACAAAACAATAGACTAATGTATACCTTTAATTGAAGGATATATATGGGAACAGACAGGTGAAGGGAGAAAGATGGAGGCTTGGGAAGGGGGGCAAGAGAGGAGGATTTGTTCCAATTCTTGGATATTAGATACAATCTGGAGAAACCGGGGAGAGAAATTATTAGATGAAATGGTGGTGTGGGGAGTATGACCAGGTGGTGTGGACCAGGTTGCAATCGTCAAGAGGTGTGCTGTGCAGCAGGCATCATGAAGCAGCTTCAGGGGTCGCATGTGGCCACCTGTTTGAGATACCTGCTTTAGATGAAGATTATTCACCGATTAGTTTCCTTCACTAAAAGGTATCCATTTAATCAGCATTGCACCATTATGGCCATGTCTTTACTTTATGGTGCTAAATCCTGCTGACAGGTTCTCTTTAAAGAGATGGAAAAGCGAGAACCCCTTGTACTAAAACAAATGTCCAATCCCAAAACTACATGTTCAGAACCCTTACCGGTTGTCCCAGTGTTGGTTGGAGCGGAGAAACTAAAACCAGTGTTAGAAGCTGCTGTAGTTGTTGTTGCTCCAAAGCCACCAAATCCACCTAAACCAAAAAAGAAGAAAACAATATAGAAGATCAGAAACCATTTTTTTTTTCTTTTTTGGAGATTTGCTTGAATCCAAAAACTGACCAACGCAACAACATGAATTTTCGGCATAACAAGTGATAAAACAGACATACAAATGAGGAAAATGGCTGGAGGATGATGGTGTTATTTTACCTATTACCAAATTTGATCAAAATAATGATGCTTTCAGGTTATAAAAAGCATGTTAATTTTTGTTAACCTGGTTTCTGATACTACAAAAAGTTTGAAAATGGAGGCGCACTGTGAGAGGTCACCCCCATAGTAACTAGAGTAAGGGGGGACCCATTGTATTCTTCAAAGGACTTTGCCCCATTGGTTTAAAGGGAACCTGTCACTGTGGACAACAGGCAGTGACAACACTACTGCTGCTCTCAGACGGCTTTTTCCTTGCCCCATTCTAGTTGATTGTATGTACACACAAAGAGAGGACCTGTCAATCACCTGAAGCAATGTGAGGAGATGCCAATCCAGGATCATAGGCAGAGACTAGTTGCATATCTTTCAACTATGGCTACAACTGCACTGCTAGACTCAGATTCATGATGCCCATGGTTTGGGTGGAATTAAGACAATTGACAGATTCCCTTTAAGTAGAGATCACAGACCTAAATTTGGTGGGCTAACTACTGACTTCAGCATGCCTCACTCCAAGCTCTACAGTACAATCAATGCACAGAGGCAGACTATAAATGGAACATACACTACATATTTATAAAATCAATGAAGTCTTGTAAAACTTGGGGGGGGGGGGGGGGGGGAGAGGGGGGGTATGGGCAAAGCAAGCAAAAATTAAAGGGAACCTGACCTTGCAAAATATGCCCCCAGCCTCTATATACCTGTCCCTGCACCATGTTAATAGATTTCTAGCCTTCCCTTTGTGATTTATAATAAATATGGTAAGCTTTAGAAAAGTTGTTTTTATACCTTATAATCTGCGGCTTCTCATTATTTGAGACACCGCAAAAGGCGTTCCTTTCTGGGCCTCCCCGCCGCCTGTTTGTTATTTATTCAGGCCCCTATGGGCGTGCTACAGAGCAGGGACAGTGCTCGTCAGGTAAGGGCGGTAAAGCAGATATGACGCTAATCGCACCATATCCGGCTTTACCACGTCAGTACACCCATCGTGCATGCGCACTTGGCATCGCGAGTTCTGCAGTACACCCTAATGGGTGTACCGACATGGTAAAGCCGGATACGACGCGATTAGAGTCATATCGGCTTTACCGCCCCTTACATGACGAGCACTGTCCCTGCCCTGTAACACGCCCATAGGGGCGTGAATAAATACCAAGCAGCCAGCGGTGAGGCCCAGAGAGGAACGCCTTTTGCAGCTTCTCAAATAATGAGAAGCCACAGATTATAAGATGTCACAACAACTTTTCTAAAGTTTACTATATCGATTTTCAAGCACAAAGGGATGGCTAGAAATCTAATAACATGGTGCAGGGACAGGTATATAGAGGCTGGGGGCATATTTTACAAGGTCAGGTTCCCTTTAAGTGCAATCACTATGCAAAAAAAAAAAAAATAAATATAAAAAAACTTAATATATATCACCCGACACCTGCACAATAACCGCACTGCTACAGTCACCGTTCTGTAATGGAGAGTGGAGATGTGTCTGCCCGAGCATGGACTGAAAGCTACTCAGCATTAGAACCAGCTGTCAGTCAGTGCAGGGGTAATCAGTCACAGAGTTGTCTGAATCTGCCTCTGACTGAAACCCTAAAGGTACTGTTACACGGTAGAACAATGCTTGTAACTTCACTGGTGATTTGCTGGATCGTGCTGTGTAACATCGCTGCCTGCATTGCCGCAGCGTCACCAGCAACATCTTGCCATGTGACAGCCAGCCTGTGATGTCGGAAACAACCGGGCTCCTGCGGAATTGCATCAGACATCGCAGGCAATGTTGTACCGTGTAATGGTACCTAAACGATGAATGGAGGATTAAAGTTCCTCTCGAAAGTGGGGTTCATGTACAGTCATTTGACAGTTTAAGAATGCTATTAACCTGCAGATTCCCCCATTTTTTGCAGGTTAATAGCATTTCCACGTAACCGGTTCCCTTTAACTAAACATATCTTTTAGGCCTTGTGCACACGTTGAGTGTTGTGAGTTTTTTACCTCAGGATTTGTAAGGCAAAAGTGGTGATGTGTTTCATTATACTTTTCCTCTGATTGCTCCACTCCTGGTCTTGGCTTATAAATCCTGAGGTAAAAACCTCCCCATAGTCAAATGTGTGCATGTGGCCTTAAGCCCCAGTCACACATAACGATATCGTTAGCGAGATCGTTGTAACTGTGACGTTACAACGATCTCTCCAGCGATGTCGTTATGTGTGACACTTTGCAGCGATCAGGCCCCTGCTGTGAGGTCGCTGATCGCTGCAAAGTGCTCTGGGTCATTTTTTGATCGTTGGTTTCCCGCTGGTCAGCACGCATCGCTGCGTGTGACAGCGAGAAACCAGCGATCTGTGACTTCACAGGGCTGGTTACTATGGTAAACACCGGGTATCTAGGCAGCGCGCGCTGCCTAGATACCTGGCATTTACCATGGTTACCAGCGTTCTCCCTGCTTACCACTGCCTGTAAGCAGGGAGAACACAGGTAACTATGATAAACAGCAGGTATCCAAGCAGCGTGCGCTGCCCGGATACCGCGCTGTTTATCATAGTTACCAGCATTCTCCCTGCTCTGCCAAGACAGCGCTAAGCAGGGAGCGATGTGGGAGGTGGCTCCCAGGGCCTGATCGCTGGGGAGATCTGCCTGTTTGACAGCTCCCCAGCGATCAGGTAACGACACTCCAGCGATCCCGGCAGGTCGTTATCACTGTCGGGATCGTTGGAGCGATCGTTATGTGTGACTGCACCTTTACTAGCACTAAGTATTGTTATAGATATTTACAGTAAAACAGCATGACAAACACAATAAGATTAAACGCAGAGGACGGTGTCCTCTGTGAGGTAGTACCTATTGTTAACAACAGGTTAAAGGAAACATGGCACCTCCTTGAAACCTTCACAAAGTAAAAAGAGATTCAAATATAAAACCCTTTCTCAAATATATATTGTAGTTAGAAAAACTTAACACTCCAGTAGGATCTAGTGATAGCACTGGCTCTGAAGTAAGGCTCTCGCTGTCTCACTATTTGACAGCTGTATAAATTTTCTGCTTCTAAACTCTGAAGGTACCGTTACACGCGGCAACGTTGCTGCAATGTTGCCGGCAGCTTCTCGCGAGCGCGCATGTTTTTGGCACTTTTCCAAGATTGCCTTGTAGATTTCACACAGGGAGATATCGTAGGCAACGCAACTAGGATGTTGAAAGCAACTATTGTTCGCTGAGTATGAGCAACCCAGCGAGCGATCCTTAACATTGTAGTGAATAAGGGAAGTTGCTTTCAACATCGCTATTGCAGTGTAACACAGAGCAATGCTAGCAGATTGCCTGAGCAACATTGCCAGGTTTCAGAACATGTTCTGCAACCTGGCAACTCCGCTCAAGCAACTTACTGCCGTTGAATTGCCCCATCAGACATAGCAACGCACTTGCGATGTTGCTTCAACTTCCCAAAGCCCCTGAATTGCCAACGATGTTGCCGCATGTAACGGTACCTTGAGATACTGCTTGGTGGGGTGAATGGATGAGGGGGGAAAACTGGGAATATGCAGCTTTGAAACACAGGGAAGAGTACTTTATGCTGGCTGTAGGTATGTACAAAGATATGTAAAATGGATTCCTGTGTTATGAAGCAGCAACAGGGTGCTAGAAGCCTCTACTGAGGCAATTGTGTCACAACTTTCTACTCAATGCACTTTGGCAAGCTATATAAATACAGGGTTAAAAAGAGGTCCAGATTAAGCCTTTAAAAGGAAACAGATTTCTTCTGCAGACTAATTCTTTACAAGGAGTGATGCCCTTTTGTGCATATTAAAGGGAACATATCACCAGAAAAATGCAGTGCATTTTTTGCAGAGGACATCTGCAGGCACCATGTTATAGAGCACTGGACACTGAGTAGATTGATACATAGTTTTGTGAGAAAAGATTCAGTATAACCTGTGATTTCATCATTTAAATCTCTGCTCTTTCTGGGATTTTGGGTCCAGTGGGCGGGCTCATCAGTGACAGCTGTTTCTGTATGCACACTTATACAAGGATAACTGTCAGTCACTGATAGGACCACCCACTGGACCCAAAATCCCAGAAAGAGCAGAAGTTTAAATGATGAAATCACAGGTTATACTGAGTCTTTTCTCACAAAACTATATATCAATCTACTCAGTTCCCTCTGCTCTATAATATGGTGTCTGCAGATTGCACTGCACTTTCATGATGATTGTTAATGGTTATCGGTAACCTTTAACCAATCAGCTGTTATCCTGCCTCTTTATCTTATTAAATGGCTTATAAATATTTTGTATAAAGTTCAGGCTATTGGTTGGAGGTGAAGCAAACTGTTGATGGATGCTTTCATGGATTCGTTGACAAATGGCAATTGAGATATAGTGATGAATGAATTCACCATATTTATTATTGTCTTTTGCGCTCACTTGTAAAATGACCCTGTAATAGTGACAAATCACCTTTGTTAATGACATTTTAGAAAAGCATCGTCTACTTACCACATATACTTAATATAAGCTGAGTTTTTCAGGACACATTGTGCTGAAAAGTGCCCCCCTCGGCTTATACTCGAGTCAGTGTCATTGGGGGGGGCGCTGATCGGGAGCTGGAGGAGGCTGGGGGAGGCAGGAGGTGGGGGGCGGCTGTAGAAGGTGTGCAAGGTCACGTGACCCCGCTCATTAGTATAATGTAATATGCACTGCATCCCCCTGTCCATCACCGACGGGGGGAGCGCAGCATATTAAACTGTGATGGGGGGGGGGTGGGGGGAAGTATAATTTATGGCCCCCATGTTGGCGATCACTATAAAATAATAAAGCATTGAACGCACCCTCCGACACCAAGCACTCTCTCCAGTCTTCCTGCTTCTAAGGTCATGTGACCAGCGCCGAAGTGACATCACATGACATTAGAAGCAGGAAGGCTGGAAGGAGCGCGCTCGGTGCCGGTATAGAATTGTCGGAGAGCGAGTTCAATGCTTTATTATTTTATAGTGATCACCAGCATGGGGGCCATAAACTGTCTTGGGGGTCAGTATAATGATTGGGGGTTATATACCAGCGATGGATGGGCGGTGTGTTACAATGATGGGAGACTATATACCAATGATGAGGGGCATATACCAGTGATTGGGGGGCTATACACCAGTGATGAGGAGCAATATACCAGGATAGCGGTCAACTGCATTTCCCCACTTCCCACCCTAGGCTTATACTCAAGTCAATAGATTTTCCCCAGATTTTGGGGTAAAATTAGGGGCCTCGGCTTATACTCGGGTTGGCTTATACTCGAGTACATACGGTATATTGTAGGATTATTTTTTTTATAAACCTCTAACCTGTTTATCCACATACTTTGGGATAGTCAGTAGATGTCAATTATGCGGCACTCCTGGTTTTAGGGTACCCAAGTAGGATTCCACTCCATATACATATCAATAATAAAGAATACGGAACAGTACTCTAAGAAGTAGATGAGCTTATTTATTCATGTGCAATCTAAAAACAGAACAATTCAGTGTACAATTTCAAATGACATATGCACTGAGCTCACAATACTCCTACTACTTCTTGTTTTGCTCAGGCTATTGCCAACTACCCTTCAACTTGCTTCCAAGAATGAGCCTCCCCAGATGTTAAAGGGAGCCTGCCCCATTATTATTTAGATCATACATTGTGCAACACTAACCTGGTTTAAGAAAAAAAAAAAATCCATGTATTTATCATAAAAAAAAAAAAAAAAAAAAAAAAAAAAGGAGCTTTAGATGCTTAGCTGTTACATTTTGTACCTCAACAAACAGTCACGGATACTTCAGATAGAATTGGTCACATCAATACACTTCTGTCATGCAGTTTTATAAACTTGGTAACGCCCCCTGCAGTGTAATATATTGATATTCATCACAAAGATTCTGCAGCTGCTTAAGGAGCTTTGATGTCACGACCATGTGATTGTAATAGACAGAGAAAAGCCCAAAAAGTGTCTGACGCGAGGTCTGCTTGGCACCGCCACATGGTCGTGACATCACCACAGGTCTTTAAGCAGCGGAAGAAACTTTCAGTGACTGATTTAAATATATTACACTGCAATGGGCTTGAAGTTTAAAAAAATATGCATGACAAAAGTGGATTGACATAACTGATAAGAGCTGAAGTATTTACCCCATGAATGTGCAGGTATGTAATGCAAACATCTAAGCATCTAAAGTGCTTTTTATGATAAATACATGGGACTTTTCTTTTTAAACCAGGTTAGTGATGCACAATGCATGATCTAAACATTGGGGGCGGTTTAAAAACAACATGACAGGTTCCCATTAAGTGTTTTAAAAAGCAATGTGGACCATCAGCATGAGAGTAAACTCTGCATATTTAATCTGTGTTTGTCACATTGTTTCACTACAAATCCTGTAAATATTGCATTCACACTAAAGGCCCCTTTCACATCAGTGTTTTTGCAGATTAGCAGCAGATTTACTGCATGTTCAACATAATGGTTGACTTGCGGCAAGCCTGCAGGAAGCCCCCATTCATTTTGTATGGGACTTGTAGCAGGTGTGGCAAGTGCAGTTTTTGCCGCCATCTGGCAAATCAAAAAACCACAGCTAACCCCAATTTTTTGACCTTCCGCAACTGCCGGATCGCGGCTAAAAAAATTGCACTTGTCACACCTACCGCAAGTCCCATAGAGAACGAATGGGGGCTTGCCGCAAGTTGGCCGTTACATGGCAGATGTGGCAAAGCTGCCAGATCTGCCGCGATTTATCAACAACGCTGATGTGAAAGCATCCTATGTCAGTACACATAAATCAAGAGAATTTCCAGTTTCATAAGTCGGACACATACTCCTATTAAAGGGGTTATTCAAAATTTAGGGAGAAAAATGTACCCAAGTACAAAAGCTGCAGGTAACTGCCACCTACCTGCCTGTTGTACCTGGCACCGTTCACCGCAAACACGGAAAACTGCTCCCATCAGCGATTTCACCACTTCCGCTGACATCATGTCTACAGAGGGGCAACTGTCTTACCCCTTCCACAGAGCAGAGCGGAAAAAAGCCGCAGCTCTGTGTACATGGACATGCTCTCTCCAGCAGGAGTGGTCTGTGCTTTGGCTAATTTTTTTTTTTTTTTTTTTAATCTCAGATATACCCATAAAGAAAACACACATACACATATATACACCATATATATGATATTATTAATAAATTATATATATATACATACATACACACACACACACACACACACACACACTACAGACCAAAACACACCTTCTCATTCAAAGAGTTGATTCACACTGAAGTCGTCAAAACTATGAATTAACACATGCGGAATTATATACTTAACAAAAGTGTGAAACAACTGAAAATATGTTTTATATTCTAGGTTTCTTCAAAGTAGCCACCTTTTGACTTGATTACTGCTTTGCACACTCTTGGCAATCTAGTGATGAGCTTCAAGAAGTAGTCACCGGAAATTGTCTTCCAATAGTCTTGAAGGAGTTCCCAGAGATGCTTAGCACTTGTTGGCCCTTTTGCCTTCACTCTGCGGTCCAGCTCACCCCAAACCATCTCTATTGGGTTCAGGTCTGGTGATTGTGGAAGCCAGGTCATCTGGCGTGGCACTCCATCACCATCACACCTCCTCCTCCATGCTTCACAGTGGGAACCAGGCTTGTAGAGTCCATCCGGTCACCTTTTCTGCGTCGCACAAAGACATGGTGGTTGGAACCAAAGATCTCAAATTTGGACTCATCAGACCAAAGTACAGATTTCCACTGGTCTAATGTCCATTCATTATGTTCTTTAGCTCAAACAAGTCTCTACTGCTTGTTGCCTGTCCTTAGCAGTGGTTTCCTAGCAGCTATTTTACTATGAAGGCCTGCTGCACAAAGTCTCCTTTAACAGTTGTTGTAGAGATGTGTCCGCTGCTTGAACTCTGTGGCATTGACCTGGTCTCTAATCTGAGCTGCTGTTAACCTGTGATTTCTGAGGCTGGTGACTCGGATGAACTTATCCTCCGCAGCAGAGGTCACTCTTGGTCTTCCTTTGCTGGGGCAGTCCTCATGTGAGCAAGTTTCTTTGTAGCGCTTGATGGTTTTTACAACTGCACTTGGGGACACTTTCAAAGTTTTCCCAATTTTTCGGACTGACTGACCTTCATTTCTTAAAGTAATGATGGCCACTCATTTTTCTCTACTTAGAATTTGTATTAGGGCAAGAAAAAAGCAGCTAACAGTCTATTCAGTAGGACTATCAGCTGTGTATCCACCAGACTTCTGCACAACACAACTGATGGTCATAACCCCATTTATAAGGCAAGAAATCCCACTTACTAAACCTGACAGGGCACAACTGTGAAGTGAAAACCATTTCCGGTGACTACCTCTTGAAGCTCATCAAGAGAATGCCAAGAGTGTGCAAAGCAGTAATCAAAGCAAAAGGTGGCTACTTTGAAGAACCTAGAATATAAGACATATTTTCAGTTGTTTCACACTTTTTTGTTAAGTATATAATTCCACATGTGTTAATTCATAGTGTTGATGCCTTCAGTGTGAATCTACAATTTTCATAGTCATGAAAATACAGAAAACTCTTTGAATGAGAAGGTGTGTCCAAACTTTTGGTCTGAACTGTATAATATAAATAAATATAATATATATATATTTTTATTTTTATTTTTCAGAGTGCACGAGTTCATTAATCGATACAGATGAGCAGGGGTATGCCAACGTATATCAGCCCGATAAGAGTTTAAGGTTGAACACAGAAAATACAATAGTAGTAGGCACAGTTGCCATTCACTATATAAAGAGAAAGTAATACTAATCTTTATCGTGGAGATCATGCAATGGCATAGTTCATGGAAGTGGAAGACCAGTACGTCATGTGTAATAGCATTAGGCGCTATTGCAACGGGCGTTAGTGGGTTCACCATTACTGTGCTGTAACTGTGCTTGCAACCTGAAATAAATGGCAAGTCCAGGTGCAGCCCCATTATTAGTGGTGAGCTACCCACCAGTAACACTCATGTAATAGGACCCTTATGTGAGCACCTCAACACCTGCTATTGTAATACATTGGTGAGAATTGTAGTAATTGAAGAAACTAAAGGCCCAGTCTTACATAACGATGCATCAGCGATCCCGATAAAGATGTGCAGAGATCGCTGGTGCGTCGTTTACACATCGCTGGTAAGATGTCAAACAGGCATCTCAACAGCGATGTGAAAAACGACGCACTAGCGATCCAGAATTATACCGCGGTCGTTCTGAATTTTCTCTCCATAGCGTACGATGTAGCGTTCTCAGCGGGAGCACAACGATGCAGGAATGACCCAGAGCAGTGTGTAAAGATCTCACAGCAGGGGCCAGATTGTTAGAGCGTGTCACACACAACGACATCGCTGTTGGGTCACGGATTTCGTGACGCAACAGCGATCTCGTTAGCGATCTTTTTAATGTGTGACAGGGCCATAAGTCATACAGAATATAAGGTAAGAGAAGAACATGAAGAGACGCATATGTGACACACAATTTAATGCCATCATTTACATGTTATGGTGGAGGCTTTCCAACAAAATCTTACTACTGTACTTGGATATCACAGTTGGGTTACAAGTAACACGTACTTCCAACAAAACGTAGATGGAAATGGGTGGAATGTGTGTGATAAAATGCAGTGGTCCAAGACTAGTGGGAACATGTAAGCAAAATGTGAACTCTAGCATTTCACCTATGTCATACAGATAATTAGACACAGAATTAACAGGCTAACCCCCTTGAAGATATATCTTAGGGTATGTAAATCTAAATGACAGCAGATGCAAGCTGACATGAGGGTGCTTGGAATGACCACATCTATGAGGGAGTCTACACAGGTGTAAACAATAGATTGCCTAGGAGTCGGCCTGTTTTAAGCAAGTAACCATGTCCACAATACATCTGCAGCATACGTCAATGTATGCACAGGATACACAGTCCCTCATTCACGGTTCACAGGACGATACTGTTCTTTTGATCTCCATATGGATGTTACATTTTGGGGTTACCATTATGTGGCCAAATGCAAGAGAACCTTACTGTGCTATTCCATACAGAGGCATAATAGTGCCTGCCTTTTAATGTATTTATTTTCAGCCTTTAATGAAGGTTAGGATAAATCTATGTCATTATTTCTTATAAGTATCAGGGAAATGTATACATCTGAGGCTTCCTTTCTTTGTACAAAAAAAAAAAACAAAAACAAACCTTCATTGGGCCATGTACCAATATGTAAATGTAAATACTGTGGATTTCTCTATACCCCCCCCCCCAAAAAAAAATCCCCTGATATAACAGCAATTAAACAGGTGTGTCTGTATGAAATCTCATGCCCAATGTGCAAATAAAAATGCTGTTTAACTGTGTGATTTTGGTGCACAATCAAAGTTTTTTTTTGTAACAAAACATGCATTAAAAAGAGACCCCATCAGGTCAAAAAACATCATTACCTTGCAGATATTGGGTTAATCGGCAGGTTTTTAGTATTCTGAAGCCGTGCAACTGCTGCATTGTAAGCCTGGCTATAAGGAGGAAATAAACTTTATTCCTCTCAGCAGCCTCCAGCTTTCATAGAATGGTAGAGTTGGAAGGGATCTCCTGGTCATCTAGTCCAACCCCTGCTCAAAGCAGGATTCACAAAATCATTCCAGACTAAGGCTGGCTTCACACTTGCAGATGGATCTGCAGCGTTTTGCAGATGCATCTGCAAGTGTGAGCATGCTGACCGCGGCCCCTATGTTTATAATAGGGCGCACGCGGTGTGAAAGCTCTCATTCACTCCTATATGTGTACTGTCAGCAGGCGTATGCCTTGCTGACAGATCACACACTCCCCGTCCGCACTGGGGACGCGAGATGTAGCGTCCATGCTGCGGGCGGGAGAGTGTGATCTGTAAGCAGGCATACGCCTGCTGACAGTACACATATAGGAGTGAATGAGAGCTTTCACACCGCAGTGCGCCCTATTATAAACATAGGGGCCGCGGTCAGCATGCTCACACTTGCAGATGCATCTGCAAAACGCTGCAGATCCATCTGCAAGTGTGAAGGCAACCTAACAGCCTCTGTTTGAAGACTTCCATTGAAGGAGACCTCACCACCTAATTCTGGTTTTGCCAGAATGAGCCTGTTCCACTCATTGATCACCTTCACTGTCAAAAAGTTTTTTTCTAATATGTAATTGTGTCTCCTTCCATTCAGTTTTATCTCATTGCTTATAGTCTTTCCTTGTGTAAATGTGAATAAAGCTGATCCCTCTGCAGTGTGACAGTCCTTCAGATATTTGCAGACCGCTATTAAGTCTCCTCTTAGTCTTCTCTTTTGCAAACTAAACATTCCCAAGTCCTATAACTGTTCCTCATAGGACATGGCTTGCAGACCGGTCACCATTCTA
Organism: Allobates femoralis; assembly: GCA_033576535.1. Lineage (NCBI taxonomy): Eukaryota > Metazoa > Chordata > Amphibia > Anura > Aromobatidae > Allobates > Allobates femoralis. The sequence goes on from JARQOC010000003.1 coordinate 292,929,423, forward strand.
GTCGCTCTTCTCTGAACTTGCTCCAGTTTGTTGATGTCTTTTTTAAAATGTGGAGCCCAGAACTGGACACAGTATTCCAGATAAGGTCTTACCAAAAAAATAGATAGTGATAATTACTTCCCATGATCTAAACTGTATGTTTCTGTTAATACATTTCAGAATTGTGTTTGCTTTTTTGCTGTTGCATCATGTTCAGGCTGTGATTTATTAGTATACCCAAGTCGTCTTCACACGTGCTGTTGCTTAGCCCTATTTCTCCTATTCCGTAAATGCTTTTTTTCATTTTTCTTGCCCAGATGTAAGACTTTGCACACCAGCTTTAACATTATGTAATTGGGGTTCCTGTAACCCCTTTATATCTCCAGACGTCTCCTTGCATACCTCAAAATGACTTTTATTCTGTCTCATGCTAATTTCTTTTATGGGTCATATGGGGGTCGGCACATTGCAGTCAGTGATGCATCGCTCCTTGCTAACACCACCCCTCTTGACTGTGTGGAAGTGGATGACATAACGACATCATCCACATAATTGCCAAGTCTTGTGTCTGCACAGTTGCACACCTCACTGTGCCCTATAGAACAGCCAGTGATTCCAATGTGCAGGCATGAGCCTTCAGGCACTGTGTGACTGATGCAAGACCAAAGTCTCACGCTTGCGCAGTAGAATCACTGGCTCTTCAAATAACAAGAGCAAATAACGTCTCGCCATTTAGACGTATGCAAGCCCTAGTAAACTAAACTAGTAAGGCGTTTCCAAACAGAGGTCACCTGCAGAATGGTCAGATCACTTTTTTTTGTAACTGCCTTTGCCCTTTGGTTAAATGGACCCTGCCATCAGGTTTTCCGCATATGTATTAGGGCTAGCACCTATAACCGGTCAAGTACAGCATTCTGGAATGATGTATGTATTTCACCAATTTGCTCTGCAAAGAAAAAAAAAACGACCTTTAAATATACTCTCTTAACGGGGTGGTCCAGTGAGCATAGCTAGTCTTGATCCGGAACCACTTCTTGCAAACGCCACCCTCCTTTCCTGCTTTGTGTGGATGACACATCTTACATCATACAATGACTTCCATTGCGCTTCTGCACTTCTCTCTGTCCTGCCGAGGCCACAGCAAAATATTGTATTTCATGAGGAATATGGTTTGTATGAGGAAAGGCCAAAGAGCGCTAGCACATGTGCACTACAATACTTTGGTGTACCCTAGGCAGGGCAGAAAAAAAAGTGCGCGTATACAGGAGCAGGATGTAAGAAACTGTGTGGATGAGGTAGGACATGTCATACCCACACGCAAGAGAAGAGGCACTGGATCAAGCGACACCTATCAAACCACCACATACGAGAGTCTCTAAAGAGTATTTTTTTTACTTTGCAGAGCAGATTGGGAACATATATACAGCATTCATGTACACGAGGGCTTATAAGTGCTGGCCCTATTTTATACGGGAATAACCTGGTAACATGTTCCCCTTTAATGCGAGCTGAAAACACTGAATGCTTGCAAAGCAAGTTTATTATTTTTGAGTTTATTTTGCACTTTCAGGTGGTTTAGTTAACGGTTCACATTCTCATGAAGGGCTTGCAATATGGGGGGCTGCTTGTTTAGGAAAGCTTTTAAAGTCACTGAAGTTTTCAAATGCAAAAAAAAAAAAAAAAAAGAAGCAGGACACAAGGTATATTGGGTACTGGGATTACCAATAACTGGCATGCCCCAAGAACTGCCCGTTTATTCACTGTGACAATTGTAAACTAAGGTAGCCAAGCGGTGAAACTTAAGCGTTTTGAACAATGTGAACATTCATTAACAAATAAGAACAAAACCCAAAATGTTTAGTTAAAAAGGTGGAAGGCCTTTAAGTTGGAGAAAAATTCCAATTTTATTTTATTTTTTTTCTACAGACCGATGTGGGTTCCTCCCCCATTTTCCTTTATGCTATCATTGCAAACATCTCATCCCTTATTTTGCCACTTATTCTGCATAATTATTGCATGTGTAAGGCACATAACTGCCATTTATGGCAAATATTCAGAATATTTCAATATGGTAAAAAGCGTAGAAAGCCACACACTAACTACTAAAATGATCACAATTTACCATTGCCATTTCAAAGGTTACCTCCTGCTAGTTCTTGGATCACTGCATTAAATAGATCATGACAGACATCACATACATTCGTTTTTCTCTACCTGCACTTGCCAGGGTGTTACCAAAATTGAAGGGTGGCGCTGGAGCAGAGGACACATTGAAATTCCCAATGTTAAAGTTTAATGTAGGGTTAGCAGCTAGTCCGAACCCACCAAAGTTAAACCCAGTGGTGTTGGAGGCCGCTGACTCAAGCCCTCCAAATCCTGACGAGTGGGAAGCATGAAGAGAAGGTGGCAGGAATTAAAAACAAGTTTAGAAAAGGAGAAGAGAAATAAAATATACAGATGAGTGAAAGAGTGACATGTAAAACACAATCAAATTGTTATATGAAGGCTGAAATTAGAGAAAGTTACGAACCATGAACTACTAGTCTTACCACATGTATTTTATGTAGCAGTTTGTAAAAGATGCCCGGTATAAATGGAGCATACAGGGCAAGGAACCAAACACAACAATCTCCAATACATAAACTTACCATTGCATGGCAATCCGGACTCAAATTATTAGGGTCTGACATTTCCTCTTAATCCTGCAGATCCTAGGACAGTCATCTGGTAGCCATGTCTAAGAACATTTACCCTAATTAGTCACTAGGACAACCTGTCTGGGGCCATATTTACCCAACACCCCGTACAATTTGCTTTTGCTAGAGGTCTTCGAAGTCAGACTTCTCGTTTAGAGGAACGTGTTATAGACATGTACGGTTCTTAAACCTGAGCCCCATGTAAGGGTACCTTTACATGCGGCAACTTTTCTAGGAATGTCACTGGCAACTTACTGGTTGCAGTGAAATCATGGAGACATTGTTCTATCTTGTTGCTGTGTACAAATGGAACAAGGTCTCCATGATTTCACTGCAACCAGCAAATTGCCAGTGAAATTTCTAGAAACGTTGCCGCGTGTAAAGGTACCTTTAGAGGTGTCATCTGGTGGGACAACATCCTTAAGCTGAACTTGCTGGACAGAAGGTTTAGAGTAATCTGCGGGGGAGCAGACTGATAGAATGTTTTGGGGAAGTAATTAGTATAACCATTCCTGCTTATTCTAGGTTTTTCAGTCAAGGGTGTGGGAATGTCATACTGTTTAGAGAGGACCCGACCCTTGGTTGCTTACAGTCTAAAAGGATAAGTTAAGAAACAGTAGGTGGAGGGGTTGTGGCAACTCCTGGTGGTGGAGAGATGGTAGCGGGGACATTGCAGACTGTAAGCTTTCCTGAAGAGATGGATTTTCAAGTTCTATCTGAGAGCTCCAAATGCGGTGGACATTTGGACTTGTTGGGGTATAGATTTCAAGAGAATGGGAGATAATCAGGACAAGTCTTGTAGGCAAATTTGCATAGGAACATACAAGTGTGGAGGAGAGAAGAGGATTTTCAGAGGACTGAAAATTTCATATTTGAAAATATCAGGAGTTTAGTTCAGAGATATATCAAGGAGGAAGGTTCTGGACGGCTTTGCAGGTCAATGTCAGTAACCTGAATTGGATATGGTGGGGGATTTAGAACCAAAGAAAAGATCGGCAGAGGAGAGAAGTAAAGGAGTAGCGAGAAGAGAGGTGGTTTAGTTGGGCAGCAAAGTTAAGGTCAGCCTGGAAAGGCGCTAAAGCATTAGCAGGTAGGCCACAGGAGGATGTTGCTATTGTTATGGTTAATATTTTATACCTTGTTTGTATTATCATTTAAACAATTTATACATAACTTGTGTTGTATTAGATTTGTAAATGCTAAAAGTAATGAGTGCATATGGTTTGTGGAGGGTACTGTCACACAGTACTGTCACAGGTTTTCTGAGGGTACTGTCACACCTAGCGACGTCTGCGGCGATATTTTAGGCGACGCTGGGGCGTGGCCTATCGCCGCCGACGTCGCCAATGCGTCACTCTGTGTAACTAGGCGAGGGCGACGCATTTGACCGGTCGACTGGTTTCACAGCAGCGCTGTGAAACCAGGCGGCTAATCTGGGGCGATGTGTACACATCACCCCATGTAAATGGCAGACGGCGACCTGACAGGCGATGGGAGCCATAGGCATCGCCACTGGGGTTTTGAGACACCCCGGCGGCGATGCCGCCTGTCAGATCGCCGATGCGTCGCTGGAGGTGTCGCCCCATGTAAATGGGGGACAGCGACGCTGGCGGGGCGCCAAAAACGTGCGCGCTCCCGCCCGTCGCCGCCGTTATCTCCGGCGGCGCCAGGTGTGCTGGTACCCTTAGATTATTTATTATTAGAGCGTTATTTAATACATGGAGCCTTACATTTGAAAAAGAGGTATCCTTTAAACAAGCACTTATCTTTGCTTGATTCAATTCCACAGAGTAGGTTTTATGTCCTTTTTGTTGCATGTTTGAGCTGCTTCCAAGCTTGTATGTTTTTAGATAAGTGCTAAGCCATACTATTGTTTCAGAGGTACTAACAAATAAGTGTGGTTAGGCAGGTTTTTTTTTTAGGAAGGCTGGACTTGCCAAAAAAGAACAAGGAATCAAAATTAGTGGAAAAATCATCAACAATCTAAGATATGCAGACAATACAACATGGATACCAACAAGCGTAGGTGGAATTAAGAAGTTATTATGGAGTGTCAAGATAGAAAGCTCGACCATGGGACTGCTGCTCAGTACAAAGAAGACAAAAATTTAGACTACTGCCAGGTACGACAAGGATAAATTTGAAATGGACGGTGACTAACTAGTGGTAAAGGAATTCAACCCACTTGCAAGTTGCAGCGACGACACCAGAAGTCAGTAGTAGAATAGCTATGGGTAAATCAACAATGAAGTCACTGAACAAGGTCTTCAAATCAAAGAATATTTCACTGGTAACAAAGACACGGCTCATACATAGTCTGGTCTTTTCTGTAGTAATATAAAGTGAAACATGGACGATAAAGAAAAAAGAAATATAAACGTCTATGAAATGTGGTGCTGGAGAAGGATGTTATCAACACCATGAATGAAAAGAAGGACAAAAATTAATTTTGGTACAAATTAAGCCAGACATGTCACCTGAAGCAAGGATCATCAACCTAAGACTTGCCTACTTTGGGCACATCATATGAAGAGAAAAATGATAAGAGGACATTATGGTAGGAAGAATAGAAGGTTCAAGGCGATGAGGAAGCCCAGCAACCCAATGGCTTAATACGGTCAAGATAATAGTGGAGAAGACCTTGGTGGATCTATCTAAACTTGCGCAAGATTGATCTTCCTACAAAGCGTTTATCTATCAAGTCGTTATGGCTCAAGAACGAGCTGAAGACTGTTAAATGAGAATATTTTTTTTTTTTTTTTTTTTAGACAAACCATTCACACTGGCACACACTGGCTGAGTGTGCCTGCTCTCCAATTGGTCAAAAAACCTGAATTGGACCAGAGCGGGCAGATGTGGAGATCCCTTGCATCTCACTCCAAATTAGTTCTCTCAGGAAAGGAATTTCCACAACACTATAGTCGATGTGGGAGATGATGAGGGTATGCTCTAGCATTTTAGAAGATTGAGGGGTGAGGAAAGGGTGGATTCTGCAATTTTTTAAATTTATTTTTTGAGTTGGTGGCAGCAGCAAGAGCTTGGATATGCAGTCTGAGATACAAGGCAGAGTCGAGGGGTCCCCTGAGGCAGAGAACTTGGTTCTAAACAGTTATCGGCAAATATCTCTGTATGTAAACTTACTCAATGAAAGCCTACCTTGTATAAGACCACATACTTGACTAAAAAGGCCAGTATGAACATAAGCTTAAAAGTACTTATCATTCCACTTTTAAATGATGGACACTGCTGGGAGCCAACATCCACTACATATTATAGATACATTTGTACTTTGTATTAATTGAAATATTGTCAAATGGCCTAGATCATCAAATATAAGGGCAACAAACTGGTTGGGGTCATAAACGGGTTTATAGGAAGCCATATACATAACTCTGTAGCATTTCCATATGCATTTATTCTTCGGTGATTCTGTATGTCAATATCAATGGTTTGCAAACTTTTAAGTGTTAAATGGTTTTAATCAACAGCTGCCAACTATAACCAGTGAAAGGAAATCTGCTTCAGGCCATTGGTAGAAATACGTTTCCTAAATGCAAAAGACTCCATTCACAGGAATATGATGACTACTGCAATTATATGTGTAATTGAGTCACGAAGATTGAGGGCTTCAGTGCAGTGCGCACTTTGATGCAGCTCAGTACGCCCCATAGATAAGAATGAGCGTGACCAGAAATGACGTGGCCATTGTGTCAAACACAGAAGAAGAGCACAGATTATGAACGTGTGGATCGCTCATGGGAAGCAGGATATCTCACCCACCGGGTACATGGAGTGAGGGGGGAGATGGAGGATAAGAGAGCACCCCCAGTGTCCACAGTCTGGGCGACACGATAATTACCAAAGGAGAATATAAGTGATCAAAACACTTTTCACAGCGATTAGAGTACACATTTAGGTCAGACAGGAATGGTTAGGGATGCACTAGGAAGTTGCAGGGACATGTAGTGATAGGTTTGGGGCCATAAACTAGGTGACAGGTTCCTTTAAGGAGTAAGTTATAGGGCATGAAGGTTTTAAATTGTTCCAGTTGTTGCTTCAACATGTAGATGGAAAGAAAACTAATCAAGTATTGCTAATATAATTGTGAGACTTGCTTCTTTAGGATTATGTAAATGTCAAGAATTTTAGTTAAAAAAAAAAAAAATTAATGATAATCAAAACCTTTAGGAAAGGCTAATTAATACCTACAATAAACCAAACAAAAAAACTCAAAACACTCTTTTGCACCGTGACTTTTTTTACTCAGATTAATCAGATTTTTCATCTTATTTCCAAGTCCCAGATACAATATGGAGCTATTTCACAGATGAAGTGTAATTATAGATATGGCCATGTAACTTGGCGTAGGGCGGTAGCCGTGTAGAAGGTACTCCTGTGACGCCATGACCATTACATGAAGGTGGGGTCCTGGCTGGATGTGTGCAGGTGTTATGGGTGCTACGGCCTATGCAGGCCACATAATACTGATGACTGCAGCTGGCCAGGACCAGATGTTAGATAACTAAATGAGAGAGACCACCACTCAAAAATAAACTCTACTGAATGATCACTTGGTAGGGATTATTATTTATTTATGTAGCACTATTAATTCCATGGTGCTGTACATGAAAAGGGGTTACATACAAAAATAAAGATATAGTTTACAGTAAACAAATTACCAATAATAGGATGGTATAGAGGGAAGAGGACCCTGCCATTGCAAGCTTATGTACAGTAGATAGCAGGTGCATAACTTCACAAATGTTTCCTTTTCCACACAGATCATTTTCATGTACAGCCTCTATATTTCAAGTCTACCTGTCACAAGTAGAACATCTCTGCAACCCAGCACTACAGTGCATTTAGTGAGAGTTCTATTCTCAACCCACAGTTACACATCATCTTCCTATTAGGGTGCGCTCACACTACAGTATATGATTCTATATGTTAATGATACTTGTCTCAAACTTTGCTGAGAACGTGACCAAGAGTCATTTTACTGTGATCTGATTCTTGCATATGCGAGATTTGGATCACAGGTGCGGAGAAGATGGAGAAATTAATCTCTCCATCTTCTCCATTGTCTGGCTATGGGTATATCATGACGGCACTCTGATGACATATACCCAGAGACTTGTATGACTGCGAGAGAGCCTGGCCTAGATATGCTGCCAATCGCAGCATGCTGCCTTTTTTTGCTCATACCAAATAGGCATAAGAAAAAAGAAAAATAAATCGCTGACCAGCACTGCCCAAAAATATATATCGTATATACTCGCGTATAAGCCGAGTTTTTCAGCCCAAAAATTGGGCTGAAAAGTCCCCCCCTCGGCTTATACGCGAGTCACTGTATACTGTATACACTGTATACAGGCCGCCCGCTCACATCAGTATACAGGGCCCCCCCTTGTGCAGCAATCCTGTAAAGGAATACATTATTATACTTATCCCTGCCGCTGTCCCGCTGCCGCTATCGCGCTCCTCCGGCTTCATCCGGCTTCCTCCGGTGGGCGCAGGCAATGAAGTCATTGTCTGTGCGCCAGAGGAGGAAGCCGGAAGACGCTGGATGAAGCCGGAGGAGCGCGATGGCGGCGGCGGGAAAGCGGCAGGGATAAGTATAATAATCTATTCCTTTACAGGACTGCTGCACAAGGGGGGGGGGGCCTGTATACTGATATGGGGGGGGGGGGGGGGGGGCTGCTGTATACTACCACTGGGGCTGCTGCTGTATACTACCACTGGGGCTGCTGCTGTATACCACACTACTGGGGGCTGTATACCTGTGCTGGGGTCCAACCTCGGCTTATACACGAGTCAATAGGTTTTCCCAGGTTTTGGGGGCAAAAGTAGGGGGGGGGGGGGGTCGGCTTATACACGGGTCGGCTTATACACGAGTATATACGGTAATTGGGTTGAGTGCTAGCCAATAAAACACTGGATAAAACTAAAGAGTTATATGCTGGCTATTCGCCAGTGTGAGCAGGCCCTTAAAGGAATTATGTTAATATGATGGTAAGGAGCTCCCGCCTGGGGCACAATCTTCATCTCATGGTATCTGTCCCGCCCCGGTCCATTACTTCTCTGAATTATAAACTTGGGGCCAGTCTGCTAGGTGTCCTTGTCCCAGGACCTGCTTCCAGTATATCACTGTCCTTCGGTCAATTCTCTCAGGATCTTGCCATCCACTGTTGCAAACTCCTGTCTTAACAGAGACATGCATGTCATGCGGCTCTGCTCACTAGTCAGACCTTAGGTCTGCTTCTTCTACTGCACGCTGAGCCCCATCTAACCCCTGGAAGCAAACCTGTCTCTGACCCTCCACAGTAGCCCTTCCCACTCTGAGCTAGTCCAAACATTAAGGTTTTCTTTACATACTGTCAAGTAAAATACAGTCTTCCCACTAATAGCGCACGTCACAATACACATTAGGCATGAAAGCAGTATTTGTGTTTTCATGGGAAAATGTGGGCAGTGTGCCCATCTTGTTACAGACACAAAAAAGTATTCATAAAATACTGCCATTACCTCCAAACCCTGTAGAAGATGCTGTGGTAGTAGTGGTGCCAAAGCCAAAACCCGATGCTGTGGTTTTTGGAGTAAAGTTTCCCAAGGAGAAGCCTGTGGTACCTGTTGGATATAATGATGTAGTGTAAGTCACAAATACAGTGAAGTAACCATTTTCACATACAAACATCACAAAACGACAAGGCCACGTGAACACACTGAGTATTTGGTGAGGCTTTTACCACTATTTGTTGCCAAAAAAGAGAATTTTGTTTACGTACCGTAAATTCTTTTTTCTTTAATCATCAATGGGAGACCCAGACAATGGGGTTTAGGGCACTGCCCTCCGGAGGTCACACTAGGTACTACAAGTTTGTAGACACCGCCTCCTCCGCTTATAAACCCCTACCGCAGGGAACATCCTCAGTTTGGTCTACAAGCTGCGAGGAGGAAATAAACCACACCCGAAACATCGGGAAGAATGCCGTACACAAAACGGTTCAACAACCCGGCAAACACTGTCTCAACAGAGAACAGAGCAAATGCAAAACATGCAAAGGAACAACTGGGTGGGTGCTGGGTCTCCCATTGATGATTAAAGAAAAAAGAATTTACGGTACGTAAACAAAATTCTCTTTTTTCTGGTCATCATAATGGGAGACCCAGACAATGGGGATGTCCTAAAGCAATACCCCAGGGCGGGAAGAGTTCCTCAACAAGACGGATAACACATGGTTCCCTTTTAAAAGGTGGGCAACCGCCGCCTGGAGAACCCGCCTGCCCAAACTTGCATCCGCAGAGGCATGGGCATGCACCATATAGTGCTTAGAGAAAGTGTGCAGGCTGGACCAAGTGGCCGCCTGACACACCTGTAGAGCAGACGCTCGATGTCGCAATGCCCAGGAGGCACCTACGGCTCTGGTAGAGTGAGCCTTCAATCCCACCGGGAGAGGCAAACCAGAAGTCCGGTAAGCCTCCTGGATGGATGCCTTAATCCATCTGGCCAATGTCGATTTCGACGCCGCAGACCCCTTACAGCGACCTGTCGTAAGAACAAATAAGGAATCCGAACTCCTAAAGGAGGCGGTCCTAGACACATAAATGCGTATAGCTCTCACGAGATCCAGAGTATGGAGGTCGCGTTCAACCTGATGAACGGGAGCGGGGCAAAATGATGGGAGAACAATCTCCTGGTTCAGGTGGAAAGTTGAAACCACCTTCGGCAAGAATTCTGGCCGTGGACGTAACACCACCTTGTCTTGGTGAACCACCAGAAAGGGTGACTTGCACGATAGTGCAGCCAATTCTGAGACCCTCCTCAGAGATGTAATCGCCACCAGAAAGGTCACTTTCTGGGATAGACGAGATAGAGAAACCTCCCTCAGAGGCTCAAACGGCGGTTTCTGCAATGCCGTTAGGACCATGTTAAGGTCCCAAGGGTCTAGAGGTCTCTTGTAGGGCGGAACCATCCGTGACACCCCCTGCAGAAATTGACGGACCTTCGGGAGGAGCGCCAATCGCCTGTCAAACAGCACAGAAAGTGCTGATACTTGACCTTTCAAAGAGCCAAGGGATAATCCCAATTCCAAACCCGACTGTAGGAAAGCCAACAACGTCGGGATGGACAAGGGCCACGGAGACCGTCCGCCAGAGGCACACCAAGTAAAAAAGATTTTCCACGTTCTGTGGTACATCTTCCTGGAAACTGGCTTCCTAGCCCGATTCATAGTGGCAACCACCGTAGGGGAGAAACCCCTGGATGTCAGCAGCCAGGCCTCAAGAGCCATGCAGTCAATCTGAGGGCCCTGGAATTGAGGTGGAAGAATGGGCCTTGCGCGAGTAAATCTGCGCGTTCTGGAAGAGCCCACCTGTGTCCGCCTGACAGTTGCCACAGGTCCGGATACCAGGACCTCCTGGGCCAGTCTGGAGCCACTAGAATGGCTACGCTGCACTCCGACCTGATTTTCCACAGCACCCTGGGAATCAGAGCCAGAGGCGGGAACACATATGGTAGATGGAATCTGGACCAAGTCAAGATCAGGGCGTCCGCTCCCAGAGACTGGGGGTCCCATGACCTCGCCATGTATTGCGGAACCTGATGATTCAGCCGTGAGGCCATCAGATCCACGTCCGGAGTGCCCCATCTGCTGCAGATGTCCTGGAAGACGTCTGGATGAAGAGACCACTCTCCGGCGTCCATCCCCTGCCGGCTCAGATAGTCGGCCTCCCAGTTTTCGACCCCTGGGATGTGAACTGCGGAGATCAGGCAGTTGTTGTCCTCCGTCCAGGACAGGATGCGGTGGACTTCGGCCAGAGCCTCTGCACTCCTGGTTCCTCCTTGATGATTTATATAAGCGACGGCCGTCGCATTGTCGGACTGAACCCGAATGGGTAGTCCTGAGAGGAATCTCTGAAAAGCCAGGAGTGCCAGATAGATCGCCTTGATCTCCAGTACGTTGATCTGCAACGCCGACTCCGACTGAGTCCAGAGGCCTTGGGCCCTGTGGTGCAAGAACACCGCCCCCCAGCCCTTCAGACTGGCGTCGGTGGTCACCACTAACCATGACGGTTTGATGAAGGACCGGCCCCGAGACAAGTGATGTGGCTGTAGCCACCACTGCAGGGAATCCCTGGTCGGTTGGGAAAGTGTCACCAGCCGATTCAGAGAGATCGTCCTCTTGTCCCACCTGCGGAGAATCTCCAGCTGAAGAGTACGGAGGCGAAATTGTGCGAACGGCACCGCCTCTATTGCTGCCACCATGCGCCCCACCAGCTTCATCAACACCCGTAGGGACGATTGTGGGTGACAGGAGGACTGCTTGTACTCCTGATTGGATCGCCATCTGTTTGACTCGTGGCAGAGACACCAGGGCTGAGGCTGTGTTGAAGTCCATGCCCAGATATGTCAAAGACTGGGTCGGAACTAGCGTTGACTTCTGAATATTGAGGAGCCAACCGAACTGTTCCAGAGACCGCATGGTCACATCCAGGCTCTCTTGACAGAGGTGTTATGATGGCGCCCTGACCAGCAGGTCGTCTAAATAGGGAATGACGGCATGTCCCTGCATGTGCAGGAGAGCCATCATGGAGGCCATCACTTTTGTGAACACCCGCGGTGCCGAGGCCAACCCGAACGGCAGCGCCACAAATTGGAAGTGTTCTTCCCCCACTGCGAATCTCAACCAGCGCTGATGAGCCGGTGCAATGGGCACGTGAAGGTAAGCGTCTCTGATATCTATGGACGCTAGGAAGTCCCCCTGTGACACAGCTGCGATCACGGAGCGCAGTGATTCCATACGGAACTTCCGAACCAACACGTGACGGTTGAACAACTTCAGGTCCAGTACTGGGCGGAAGGATCCGTCCTTCTTTGGGACGATAAAGAGGTTGGAGTAAAAACCCCTGAACCTCTCTCCGGAAGGCACCGGGACCACCACTCCGTCTCTGCGGAGACCCTCCAACACCTGATAAAAAGCCTGAGCCTTTTCTGGTGACGGGACCGACCGATGGAATCGGGATATCGGCTTTGACGTCAGCTCTATCCTGTACCCTCGCGAGATCACGTCTCGAACCCACTGATCTTGAACGTGAAGCAGCCACTTGTCCTGAAAGCGAGACAAGCGGCCCCCCACCTGTGGGGAGGCAGGATGAGAGAGCGAGTCATGTAGAGGCAGGTTTGGGGGTGGCAGCTGCCGCCCCCGCCGGCTTCTTTGGACGACTCTTAGAGCGCCACTGGGAAGCGGGCTTTCCCCCTCGGTCCGTGCGAGCGGACGGTGCTGATGACTGCGAGCTGGAACGAAAGGACCACTGTTTTGGGTTCCTTTTAACGGTATACCGTGGCTTAGGCTTATTCTGCGGTATCTTAGACTCAGCAGAATCCTTAATCAGCTTGTCCAGTTCGGTGCCAAAAAGCCTGTCACCAGCAAACGGAAGATTCTGCAAAATCTTCTTGGATGTGGCATCTGAGTCCCAAAGACACAGCCACAACAACCTGCGGATCGCTATAGCATTGGCCGAAGCCACGCTGAGCGAGTGGCAGTTTCCAGAGTCGCCGTCCTGGCGTAGTCCGCATAGGCCCTTGCCCTTTCGGTAAGTGCTAGGACCTCTGGACTGGATCTTGCCATGTCAGAGATACCATCCAAGCAGGTAGTAATCGCTTGTAAGGTCCAGACCGTGGCAAAATTAGGGGCAAATGAAGACCCTACAGCCTCATAGGAAGACTTGGCGAGTTGCTCGACCTGTCTATCCGTCGCATCCTTCAGTGAGGAGCTATCAGAGGCAGAGAAAAGGGAGCGTGCAGCAATCCTGGTCATGGAAGCGTCCACCTTCGGGGACTGCGACCACTCCTGAAGCACCTCCTGGGGGAAGGGGAAGCGATTGTCCTTGGTTTTACGGACATAACGCCGCCCAGGATGTAACCTGGGAGCTCTAACCACCCTTCCAAAATTAGTGTGGTCCATGAAGGAGCCACTTGGTCTAGCCTCAGGCCGCAGCCATTGATAGACCTCCTTCGGGTGCACCGTCACCTCCTCAGGGGTGTCACGAGACGTAAAGTCTCGTTGATAGAGGACACCAGATCCTCCACCCCGTCTGGTGATTCAGATACGGACACAGACCCGAAATGTGAACCCCCATCATCGTCCTCACCATCAGAGGAACGCTCCTCCTCAGAGAGAGCCTGGAGCTCGGGTGACTCCTCACGACGAGCCCGCTTAAGGGGTCTCACAGCAGAAGAGGGAGACACCCGGGGGTAACTGGACGGAGTAGCTGGGCTATCCAGCCTCCTATTAAGTGCCTCCAGGGATTGCGACATGGAGGACAGCTGAGACAACAGATTTTCATTGATCTTATTCTGAGTCTCCCATGGCCCTGAGATCACCTGAACCTCAGGGTATAGCACCGGAGCTGCTGACTCAACAGTGCCAGCCCGGGCCTCTGGGCGTCCGCAGTTATTGCAGGACCCCTCCACCAGTGTTCCATTGCATGTAGCACAGGTAATGGTGGTCTCTGCCGCCCTAGCAGCACGCTTCCCGGCTGAGGACATCGCCACAGTAGGGGAAGATAAGCCAAAATGCAGACAACAAAACCGGGAGTCCCGGTGGCTTACCGACCGCAGTAAAGCGGTATGAGGAAGCGGTGTGTGTGTGTGACCTCCGCGACGGTTTCCGGTCTCCCCTCTTGGAGTGCAGGCGCACGCTGCATACAAATCCCAACCGGGAAGTGAGGGTAAAGATGGCCGCCGACAGTGAAACTGTGGGCGGCGCCGAAGACACGCGGGAAACACACACACACACGCCCATCGATGACGTCACCGCACGGGCTGCTTCCCATCCTCCAAGCAGCCTCAGCATGAGGGAGCCGGAGCCCGCAGCGCGGGAAAAAGTGTAATAAGTTATACACAGACTGCATGTACAAACAAACATCCGCAGCCCACGGCCTCAGCCCCTGTGACACACAGGGCGGTCAGCCAGGGTAACCCCAGCACAGGGTACACCCGCAGAACCGCGGACCCGAGGGTAACGCGCGGTCTGAGTGTCAGGCCACATAAAGTGACAGACACTACCCCCAGGCACACAGGAGACACAGAGTGCCTCAGTGCCGGTCCGGTCTGTAAGCACCATTTAGGGAGGCCTCGGATGGGGGTGCAGCACCAGTCCGGAGTGTAAGCACCATTTAGGGAGGCCTCGGACTGGGCTGGCTCCAGTCCGGTCTGTAAGCACCATTTAGGGAGGCCTCGGACGGAGCGGAGCTGTGCAAGGCTCCCATCTCCCACTCTCCAGAGCCCCCCAGAGAGGGATGGAAAGGAGCGCAACAGCGTACCGGGAGAACACAAAGTGTCCAGGCCCTAGGCCCTCCGGTACCTCCACCTGCGTGTTCCACAAGGGTGAGCGGGGAGGCTGTCGCAGGTCCCGACTGGAACCTTTTTACCTTGTCTTCAGACGCCATCACGTAAGCTGTGAGAATGCAGTGAAGTGCAAGCAAAGCGTGATCCTCCGAGCACACTAAGTTTAAAGCTGAGGATGTTCCCTGCGGTAGGGGTTTATAAGCGGAGGAGGCGGTGTCTACAAACTTGTAGTACCTAGTGTGACCTCCGGAGGGCAGTGCCCTAAACCCCATTGTCTGGGTCTCCCATTATGATGACCAGAAAACCAGGAGTAAAAAATACAAAAGTGGTAACACAGCTCCTGTGTCATTATGTGGGGCATGGTGGTGATCTAGCCCCAGTGTTATGGCTCCTGGTGGGGACCTGGTCTGTATGGTGTATAGCGCTGCAAAGTAAGGTCATTCAATGTCAAGTGAACCAATGATTTTTACCTCTATATTTTTAATTCTTTTGAGATTGTGTTATTTGATAATAGCATGTCAGACAATGCAAAATGTGATGAGAAAAAAAGAAAAAAAAAAAAAAAAATTCTAAAATGTTTTTTATTTTTTATTGATTTTCAATGTTTGAAAAAAAAGTGTGAATTTCGGTGTTGCTTGCCTTTACATTTCTCCTCATAACTCAAAGAAACAAAATAAACACCATTCTACTCAGAACTGTACAGGCTTTTACCAGATATGTCACAAGAGGATCTTTGTTAATATTTTACCCATGCGAACGCAAAATTTTAAAATGCATTTCCAAAAAAAAAAAAAAAAAGTAGAATTTAAAAATTCCCAAAAATGCATGTGTTTGCTATGCTCTCAGCCACATCTGTACCAAAATTCAAGTTGGGATCATATTTTAAAATATTTAACTATTATAGCGTCATAGGGTCATTCCATATCAAGTGATCTAAATATAAATATATTTTTTCCCCTGACGTTTTTAGATTTCTTTTAAAAATTCTAAACTTTTTATTTGTAATTAAATTAAGTTGTACTTCATATAGAAAAAAAAATAAAAAAAAAAAAAAAAAAAAAATGTTAAGATGTCAGGGGAAAAAAAAAATATTCATATTTGGATCACTTGATATGGAATGACCCAGTAGCAGTGCTATACACTGAGGCTTAATGTACGGGGTAGGCCATTTATATGTATACACATAAATAAAATGGGAACTGTTGATATCAACTTCCTGTTTGTGGCACATTAGTATCTAGTTCCCATTTTATTTAGGTGTATCCATATAAATGGCCCACCCTATAATTGACCCACCCTGTATAGTGCTGCTACTGCACTTCCAAAATTTGCTCTGACAGGAACAGGGACAAGAACATCATATGTATCCAGCCCTCTTTACCCTCCCACTAGGCGTCTCATTCACATTATAAACGTCATAATAAAAGTATGCACTAAACTCCAATACCCGCAATAGCCCTGCTCCTATATGACCAAAGCCCTGCCCTTTCTCCACCGCACCCTGTCGGGCCATGGAAAAATGGTCCTGCTTGAAGTCAGTCCCTGGTGCAAATGGTGGGACCACTGGCTTAAAAGATACAAAAAACACTGAATTACTGAAATTCTGGTTTATCCCCTACCCTTTTTCAATATTACATAACTACAGGCACCATGAAATTGTAGCTGCATCCCTAAGTCCAGAGGGCTACAGTTTATTCTAATATGCTGACAGCATCAATGAAAAGCTTTAAAAATGAGCGCGGCAGAGCTGAATCTCAGCTCCACAGCTTGGTCTCAAGCTATGGTAGTATTCATTAGAAACTAGAGCCAGAGGGAGGCCTCTTGGGAACTCATTTTTAACCCTTGGACAGCTGCAGGCATGTAATCAGAGCTTGCTCCAAATCCTGTAGGTGTCAGCTGTATGTTATATCTAATGCTGCTGCACCAGGCAGGATCAGTGATAACCAACTCTGCATTTAATTCCTTGCATGCTGTCACCAGTAGGGACTGTGGTATTTAAACAGAAAGGCAAAAAAAAGGGGCCTGCAGGGGGGCCAATGGGTTGTCAAGACCTCTATAGGGTTTAAGAGCTCTTGTTAATCAGGGACCCTGTTAGGATTTCACACAAGTCACAGTTTGGCCAGTTCAAGATAATAAAACACTTGATCAAAAAATAAAGCTGGACATAGTCATAAAATGAAATATATTCTAACAGGAGAAAGGAGCAGGTTTGTCAGATTTCAATATGCCCCCATTCAGATTAGCAGCTTTAAAGTTGGACACACACTGGCGTGAGACTCGCATTGCACTCGGATTAGTGTTGCCCTATCAGGCAGAACACACTGGTGCGAGTCCCCCGCATTGAAATCGCATTGCGAGTCAGAAGTGAGCGCAGCTGCAGCATGCTGCAACTGCACGTGATTCCGACGTGCTTGTAGGCAATGAATGTCTATGGGGGCGAGAAAATATCGCACCCAGACAGCACACTGTGCGAATTTGTAGCACCATGCTGGTAAACGTTAGCATGGAGTGAATAGCTAGATCAGGCTTAATAGTCTCACGCTGTTACTTCTTGGGCCGTCTATTAATTTCATTACATATTCACTGCACTGTCAAACAAACAGCCAATCACAGGAGCACACACTCTATGGGAGCCTCTGTGATTGGCTGTTGTAATCAGACTGGATTTCCTCAATCTGGACAGTGAATCTGCTTGGTTGCCATACACATTAGGCCTCTTTCACACATGCTGAAGGCACGGACATACGGGGACACATGTTCCTCTATGGTTCTGTGTAACACTTCTGTTTTTCCGCACGGAACGTGTCGCTGTGTCGAGTAGATGCGTGTCCGTGTGCTCCACACGGTGACATGTCCGTTTTTTTTGCGGACACACGGACCGCTTTTGCCGTGAAATGTTCATGAACAGAGATATCATCCGTGTGCATGGACCACGGACAAGAGTGACAACCCTAAAAATAAAGAATTTCATACTCCCCTCCCTCCAGCGCTGACAGCTCCTCTCTCTTCCAGTGCCACTCCTTAGGTTAATGAATATTCACTTCACTGAGCCCAAGAGCGGCTCGGAAGTGAGAGGAGCAGCGGCGCAGGGGACAGATGAGTATGCGCCGACAGCCTGTCCGTGTGTTATCCGTGGATCCATGGATAGCACACATTGTGTCCGTGACACATGGATGTACGCCCTGCCCCCAGACGGCCTTGATTCACACGTCAGTGGTGACACGGATGTGTGAAAGAGGGCTTAGTGTATGGCAACCAACCTGGCGCAATACGCTATTAAATTAATAATTATTTAAAAAAAAAAAAAAGACAAACGTGTGGGGCTTCGCAGCAATTTTAAGTCTAGCCCGATGAAAGCAGGGAAACTGCGAGCTGCCACCCTCAGCTGCCCAATTTTCCCTTGGCTGGCAAAAAAGAAAAAAAAGTGAGCGCTCCACCATGTTTTTAATTGTTTTTTAATTGCCAACCAAGGTAAAACTAGGCAGCTGAGGGCTGGTATTCTCAGCGGGGTGAGGACCCATTGTTTTAGGCCCCCCCCCCAAGCTAAAGAACATCAGCCCGCAGCCACCCCTGAAAATGGCGCATTAATAATAAGCGCCATTTCCAGGTGTCTTACTGGGCTCTTCCAGCGGCCCTAGTGGCTGTTTTTTTCAGCTGGTATTAAGCCCGAGATTCTTAATGTCAGGCAAAGTTTGACCCAGCCATTAAGAATCTCTAATAAAGAGTAAAAAAAAAAAAAAGACACTACATAAAGAAAAAATACTTTATTAGAAATAAAGAGACAGACTGAGGAAATCCAGTCTGATTACAACAGCTAATCACAGAGGCTCCCATAGAGTGTCAGCTCCTGTGATTGGCGGTTTGTTTGACAGTGCAGTGAATATGTAATGACCTTAATAGGCGTCCCCGGAAGTAGCAGCGGGAGACTATTAAACCTGATCTAGCTATTCTGCTATTTTCTCACGTTATACAGCATGAGAAAGACCATGTTAAAAATCGCATTGCACACGGACCACACTGATCGCTCTGGCACCACATTCGGACCACCACACGCATCACTGTCATGCACCAAAAACGCTTTGTTTTTGATGCATGACAGTGTGCCTTAGGCTGAAGGCACACTGATCTCTCCAAAACAGCGCGTTTTTGAAGCGCGATATTGATGCGAGTTTGATGCGTGTAGTGGTGCTAGTGTGGTGCGATTGAGATTTGTTCAATCCTACTTCGATCCGACAGACTAGCACCCTTCTCCTGGTGTCAAGACTGCACTGATTTGCTGCCACTCATTTGTCAATCAATGGGGTCACTTGTAGGGGAGCTCCAATGTTTAGGCACACAGGGGCTCACCAAACGCGACATGGTGTCAGCTAACAATTTGAGCTGATTTCCATTCAAATTGTTAGCGGACACCATGTCACGTTTGGAGAGCCCCTGTGTGCCTCAGCATTGGAGCTCCCCCACAAGTGACCCCATTTTGGAAACTAGACCCCCCAAGGAACAAATCTAGATGCATAATGAGCACTTTGAAGCCCCAGGTGCTTCACAAATTGATCCGTAAAAATGAAAAAAATATTTTTCTTCCACAAAAATCTTATTTTGTTATTTTTACGGATCAAATTGTGAAGCACCTGGGGCTTCAAAGTGCTCATTATGCATCTAGATTTGTTCCTTGGGGGTTTAGTTTCCAAAATGGGGTCACTTGTGGGGGAGCTCCAATGCTGAGGCACACAGGGGCTCTCCATACGCGACATGGTGTCCACTAACAATTGGAATTGTTAGCGGACACCATATCGCGTATGAAGAGCCCCTGTATGCCTCAACATTGGAGCTCCCCCACAAGTGACCCCATTTTGGAAACTAGACCCCCCAAGGAACAAATCCAGATGCATAATGGGGTCACTTGTGAGGGAGCTCCAATGTTTAGGCACACAGGGGCTCTCCATACGCAACATGGTGTCCGCTAACAATTGTTAGCGGACACCATGTCGCGTATGGAGAGCCCCTGTGTGCCACCAGCATTGCCACCAGCGCAAGGGCAACTGGAAGAGTTGGGGTACAGCACCAGAAAATGGCACCTCCAATGAATGCTCTATTTCCTGGGGTGGCTGTGGGTTGTAATTTGCAGGGTGGGGGGGGGGGCCACAACATTTGGATCTCTCCACGATGAGGATTGCAGCCCCCCAACTGCCAAGTTGTACCTGGCTGGCAACCAAAAATATGGCAAAGCTCCATGTCATTTTATTGGTAGAAGTAATAAAAAAATATGACGTGGTGCTTCGCCATATTTTTGGTCCAGCCAGGTACAACTTGGCAGCTACGGACTGCCACCAACCCCCAGCTGCCTTGTTGTACCTGGCTGGCAACCAAAAATACAGCAAAGCCCATTTTAATTTTTATTTCTAGAACAAATTCTAGAAAAAAAATGACGTGGGGCTCCGCCATATTTTTGGTCCAGCCAGGTACAACTAGAAAGCTGGGGGCTGGAATCCGCAGCATGGAGAGGCCCAAGCGTTCTGGGCCCCCCATGCTGCGAATTGCAGCCCGCAGCCGCCCCAGAAAATGGCGCATTCATTGCAGCGCCATTTTCTGGCGCTGTACCCATGCTCTTCCAGTTGCCCTGGTGCCGGTGGCAAACTGGGTAATAAAGGGGTTAATGCCAGCTTTTTATTGGCAGCTGGCACTAAGCCCGAGATTCATAATATTGGGCCAATGTTAGACCCGCCATTAGGAATCTCTGGTAAGTAGTCAATAAATACACACAGAGAAAAGTAATTTTATTTGAAAAAAAAACAAAAACACAAACAAATTCAGACTCCATCTTTATTCGAAAGATCCGACGTAGTCCATAACGAAGGTCCCACGACGCTCGATCGCCTCTGACGTAGTCCACAATGAAGGTCCCACGATGCTCGATCGCCTCTGCTACAGAGATTGCAGCAAGGGATCAAGTGTCCTCTTCCTACAGTCTCTGGGGTCAGAGTTATGGTGCACTGTATGGCAATGATCTGTCATACAGTGCTTCATGACCATGATCCCTGAGACTAGAAGAGGACACTTGATCCCTTGTTGCATCCATTCCATTCCATTCACCCATCATCCACGCATGTACACATCCATTCGTGCACACATCCACGCATGCAGTCACACATACGCACACATCCATCCACGCACCAACACATCCACGCACCCAAACATCCATGCACCCACACATCCACGCACCCACACGTGCATACATCCATCCATCCAGTCACACCCATCCATCCATGAACCCACTCACATTCATTCATTCCATTCATTCATTCATTCATACGGTACTTACCTCTGGGCGGAGCTGCACTGGAGGAGGGGCGTTCCAGCGAGGAGAGGAGGCAGCGAGTCTGCTACACCGGCGGGATTGAGGAGTGGTGAGATTGGACATGGGGATCGGGGGTGAGAGGTGAATGGCAGGGACAGGTGGGGGCCATCCAGGGGATGGGGAGGCCTGAGGAGGAGGAGGCAGCCTGAGGAGGGGGAGGGCATAAGCCCCCGCCGCCAGCAGCGCGGCGGGTAACCGCAAACAGGTCCAACAATGACAAGTGGGGGCCATCCAGAGGAGGGGGAGGCCTGAGAAGGTGGAGGGCATCCGCCCCCGCCAGCAGCGCGGCGGGTGAAGCAGCAAACAGGTCTCGGCATCGGGGGGTGGGGGGGCATGACAGGTGGGGGCCATCTGGAGAAGGGGGAGGGCATCCGCCCCCGCCGCCAGCAGCGCGGCGGGTGAAGCCGCACACAGGTCCCGGCTGTCAGAGATCACAGCCGGGATCACAGAGACTCGCACTATATTATTGCATGGTGCGTTTTTTTAACGCACCCATTGTTTTCTATTGATAGCTGGTGCCTACAACTCTCATGCAGTCGCAGCATGCCGCGACTGAAACTCGCTTTGCGAGTTCAGTGCTTCAAATGCGCACCAATGTGCCCGACATTATAGAAAATAACTTGTCCTAGTGCAATGCGAGTTTATCTCGCATTGCACTCGCGCGAGGCACTGGGATTGTGTCGGATGATGTGCCTTCAGAAGAGTTTCTCCACTGAATAAAATCTGCATGTTTTGCCGATTTGTGGAAACTGATTAAGTAAGCAACTGTTCAGTTGCCAACTACGATGTATACAGCCAGCAACCACAGGACATGGCATAAATGTGTGACAGAGGTGAGGCACAAAGGTTGGATCCCAATCCATCTCAGTCAGAGAGTTCCCTGCTTGGTCTTGTGCCTACTGGCCACACATACAACCTCTCCATAGGAAAATCATCATGTAAGCTGAAACGGATCTCATGCCTCTAAAAGTACCTTTACGCGACACAACATCGTGCCCGATATCGCTGAAAACTGACGTGTACAATGATGTTGAAACAACATCATTAGTGCATCATTGCATGTAACCAAACGATGCAATTACGATAGTTAAGTTGGAGTTGACAGGTTTATGAACATGTTCTAAAACCTGACGATGTCATCCAAGCGATCTGGTAGCATCATTCTGTGTGACACCGCGATAACCATGTCATGGACGACTTCGCCCATTCACAGCAATGAGCAGGAATCTATCGCGGGGTTGGCGAACGATAACCGCTCACAACATCGCTGGTGAGTTGTCCACGATATCTAGGGCCCACACCACCAGGCTCAGCCCTGGAAGAGCGGACAGCACCCCCTCCTCCCTTTTTACGCACTCGGCTTTTGCAGTGAAAGTGCGCGCATAATAACTCGCAAAAGCGCCAACATGTGCATGTATTTCAGCAAAACCCATAGGTTTGGGTGAACTGTGTTTCCACGATTGCGTTTCACTGCATTTAAGCGCACGTAAATGCAGGAAAACACAGTAAAATGCTGCCAACACGGAGCGTGTGAACATAGCCTTATTCTTCCTGCCACGTGATGATGACGTTTATTACTGGACCTGCAGTCCCATGTAAAGTGAGCACTGATACCGCCAGCAGGACTTCTGCTAATGACAGTCTACAGCAGACATGTTGTTACACACTCTGTAACCACCAGGGCACTCCGCACACACTGGCCTATATCGCCCCCATCACACCTCGTGTTTTCCCCCATTTCCTTACCCTGGGCGGCTGTGGCCCCCGTTGCACTTCCGAAGTTGAACGCCATGTTACTGGAGGGCCACACAACGTCTAAAAGCGCAGATTGTGAAAGCCGCGCTTCACACTGCACCAGGACGGGGATTAGCCGTTGCGCATGCGCACGTAAGGTCACGCAGGACGCGTGACAACATGACGTTGTCCTCTCACGTCGCCACATTCAGCCATCTTGGATGTAGCCTTGACAGCCCCCCCTCAATGCTGATACTACGTATACTACGGGTATGCGCTCCACACTGCACCGGGTCTGCGCATGAAGATTACGCAGAACACGTGACCACTAGAGTCTCGTTTAACGTCAATACAATGCCGCCATCTTTGAAATGGGCGAAGGGACTTCACAAGTCCTGTGCTGGTGTTCTAATGTTATGTCTCATTGAATATAGTTATTAACCCCTGAGTGCCCGCTGTATGGGTTTCATGGAAAGCTGGGTGACCTGCAATATTCTCACCACTGCCACTCCTATAGGGTTATCTGACAGATTCCTCTCTTCTACCAGGATGGCAGACTGAGCCTACAAGGGCAGGGCCATCATGTACAGCACCATGGAGGCTGGGGCTCTAAAAACATCATTATACTGAGAGAATGGAGTCGGTGGTTGTAATGTCTGGTGCTGCAGGTCAGCTCTACTGAACGGACAAGGAATGGCCACTACACAGACTATGGCGCTGTTTACAATCCAATGACAGCTGACTGTGTTTCTGCCCACTAATCTGATATTAGAGGAGAGGATAACCCCCATTTCAATCCCTAAATTTGCCCCAGTAAAATAATAGCTGTAGTTACCACTGGGCACCATTCCAGGACATTCTCCACTCACCCAGCCTGACTGACTGACTGACAGCTGCAGCTTGTACTGAACAGTGGGAGATCTCAGCAGGATAGATTATTAAAGGATTTGGACAACCCCTTCTCAGTCACTATATTTCCTGTATGTAAAATATTAACACGTACACTTACCTTTTGTGCGGGCGCCATGCCAGTGACATCGGCGCCAGCTCTCCCGGGGCTGCAGATCATCCATGCCACTCCACTCTCACTTCCTTTGGACAAAGCTGACACCTGAAGTGAGAGCTGCTGCTGATCTCCATTTTACTCTGGGTGTTAACTCCACCCAGAGGAAGTGAGAGTGAAGTGGCATGGATTGGGCTGCAGCCCTGGGAAAGCGGGTGCCGATGTCACTGGAATGGTGCTCGCACCAGTGGTAAGTATAGTTGTTATTGTTTTACATGAGGGCTATATAGTAGTGGAGAAGGGGCTGTCTCATCCCTTTAAGGGTACCTTCACACACGACGATATTGCTAGGCAATTTGCTGGTTGCAGTAAAATCATGGACACATTGCTCTATTTTGTTGCTGTGTATAAATGTAACAATGTGTCCATGATTTCACTGCAACCAGCAAATTGCCAGTGAAATTGCATGCAATGTTGCCGCGTGTGAAGGTACCTTTAAAGGGGAACTCCGGGGAAAGAAAACTTTTTAGTACAGTCCCTGCCCTGCTGATCCCTGATGATGAAGCTGAGCTGTACACTGCAGTTCTAGGATCTATAGATCTCTTATAATTCAATAAAATCATACCTGCTCCTTTGATCTCCCCCCTCCCTCATGGGACATAACATTTCAGCTTGAGAGCTTCATGCATCAGCAGAGATCAGAAGGTGTGTCAGGGGTGTGGACCCTGGGGGCTGCAGGATCATCCCACATTCCAGTGAGGAGTGATGATGATGAACCATACACAAGAGAGGTTTGTTTTTTAATGCAGCAGGGCGGTGTTGTCTTGGAGTTGGGTGGGTTTTCTATGGAGCTGGGTGGCCCTGACCACAGTGTGCTGCATCCCATATGACCCTTAAAAAGTAATTCATATATAGCGCAGGACAGATTAAAAGTCTTCTTATGAGTTATGCAGGAGCCTGATTGGGGATATAAAGCATAGTTTTACAACTAACGGCAGGAAGTTGTGGGGAGTGTGCGGCTCGCCATCAAGGGACATGGCTCAGTTGATTCCAAGAACCAAACAAGCGGTAATTTTTAAGTCCACGCGGTTATGGAGGTGATTTTAATAGAAGCGGGGGTCTGGGGGTAAGACCCCCAGTTTGGGGTGCAGAGGGGGCAAAGCCCCCCCCCCTTTTAAGAACCATTATAGTGCACAGATGGCTGCCCCACCATGCCTACTGCGAACAAACTGGTCACACCCACTAATACATTTTAAGTATGCAAGGGGGGCTTTGCCTCTCCCTCTAACCCCTCCGCCTGGAGGCCTTATGGTGGGTTTACACACACCAATCATTGTATCCAATCTCTGAACCAATCTCTGGTTGCAGCGAAATCATGGACACATAGTTCCATTTTGTGGCTGTGTACAACATGGAGCAATCTGTCCATGATTTCACTGCAACCAGAGATTGGTTCAGAGATTGGATACAATGATTGGTGTGTGTAAACCCACCATCACACCCAGGCCTCCGCTTCTAATATAATCACCTCCACAACCCCGTGGACTTAAAAACAAGCGCTCATTCGGTTCTTGGAAGAACCGCCGAGCCATGCCTCCGACGGCAATCCATGCCTACCATGAAGTATCTAGTGGATAGGTCATAAATAGCATAATTCTGGACCAACCCTTTAAAAATAAGCAAGCAGTTTGCATTTCAAAATTCATGTTGAAACTCTATAGCGACGTGGCGCCCACATCTCCGCTATGAGGAACCTTCCCCGTTCAACAAATAACTTTTCTTAGAAAGTATAAAATACTGTTGTTACTATAAGGATACATTCACACTCTGCAAATGTTGTTGCAGAAATTTCTGTGACTGAAAATTGCTTCCATTCCTCTGAATAGGTTAGTAATGAGCACGCACTAGCATGGTCAGGTGCTCGGTACTCGTAACAAACAGTTGAATGCTCAGATGGGCACGATTCATGTATCGAGTATAATGGAAATCATTGAAGAACTCAAGCATTTTCCCAGGAAATGTTCAAGCTCCCTATCAACTTCCATTATACTCGGGTATTTGAGTCAAGTCCAACTTCTCGTTATGAGTACCGAGGACCCGACCATGGTAGTGCTCGCTCAACACTAGTTGTTACAAATCATTGGGTGTGGTAAATCCACAGCTAGTCCAGTGCATGTTTTCAGGATTTCCTTAGGCTGGCTTCACACTGCGTGTGTGATCCGATTTGTGGCTGTCCGTGTAAACAGGACAGCCACAGATCGGTTTTTGGCCCCATAATAGCCTATGGGGCCGGATAGAAGCCGGATGGCAGCTCACTGCCATCCAGTCTCTTAGTTTCTATCTGTCCGGGACAATCCGGGAGAATTCAGTATTCTCTCATGGACACATGAGATTCAGGAGGATCGGGAGGATCCAGGAACCGGACCCCTGCGGCTGCACGCCGCTGTTGTTTCAGGACCGCGGCTAGCTCCCCGTGAGCCACAGTCCTGATTCATCAGTGGAGGCAGCTGTGTGCGGTAGCACACTGAACCAGAGGGCATATTAGCCCTCCAGTTCTGTGTGCTGATCCGATCCGGGGCTGTCAGATTCACCCTGTGTATAAGTGTACATTTGTGGCTGTGTACAAATGTAACAATATGTCCATGATTTCACTGCAACCAGAGATCTGTGAACAATATCTGCACAGATATCTGTGTGTGTGACGTGGCCCTTAGTATTGCATAGGTATTGGAATCATCACCTCTTTGGGGGCCGTCACACGCTGCGACATCTTTAGCGATATTGTAAGCGATCACGTGCACGCGCAATCGCTTACAATATCGCTCACATCGCTGGTGAGATGTCACACAGACAGACTCACCAGCGATGCGGAGCCGCGATCTCGCTCGTTACTATGGTACACATCGGGTAACTAGGCGCCGCGCGTCGCTTAGTTACCCGACGTGTACCATAGTTACCATCTCCCAGCATAGGCGCGGTCGCTGGGAGATGGATCATCGTGGTGTCATACACCACGATGATGCAGATCGTTGCATCGTTCATCGCTAGATCTGAGAACCGAACCTCAGATCAGCGATGTCACGATCAAGCGATTTACCATCGTGAATCGCTTGATTACATGCAACGATATCTTGCCCGATATCGCTTAAGCGATCAAAAAGGAGATCGCTTAAACGATATCGTGCAAGATATCTCACCGTGTGACGGCCGCCTTTGGGTGATTCAATTATCACCTATGCAATACTAAGAAAATCCTGAAAACCTGCACTGTTGGGGCCCTCAAGGCCTGGAGTTTCCTATTCCCTATAATTTATGATTTACCTATATGGGACTGTTCACATGTCTGATGTCTCCCGCGGCCTGACTAGTTCACACAAAGGCATGGAGATTTGTCTGATATGCCCGTGTGACAGGCTTGCCATTGCAAGTCTCTGGATTCATAAACATTTGGACTCGGTTGCCATTTCCATCTGTTTTTCACAGACCTTTTGATAGAAGGTTGAGAGACCACCATTATTATTTTTTTCATCCAAGAAAAACTGATGAAACTCTGTTGGTAAAAACTGACAGACTGATCAAACACTGATGAAACAAAACATCACTGACGTCTGAATGAGCCCTAAAGGTACCGTTACTCGACACGATATTGAAGCGATGTCGACAGCGATTTCACGTGAGCGCGCACGGTTTTGGCATTTTGCCAAGATCGCTTTAGAGATGTCCTGAGCAACTCGTCAGCGATGTAGTGAGCAGGTATCGTTCGCAAATCCCGCCAACGATCTCTAGTTGTGGCTGTGAATGGGCGAAGTCGCTCACAACATTGTTATCGCGGTGTCACACAGAGCGATGCTACCGGATCGCTTGAACGACATCGCCAGGTTTTCCAACATGTTGGTAAACCTTTCAACTCTGATCCAGCGATTTATCGCTGCAACTTGGCAGTGTCACACGCAACGAGGTCGCAACGATGTCGCTGGTACGCCTCCAAACCCGTGACATATCAGCGATGTCGCTGACTATGTCATGTTGTGTAACTGGGCCTTAAGAGTAGGGTGTAGCTACAATCTCACCTGGGCTCTGGAGCCTAGGAGGGCCCAAAAGTCCCTTCGGCCCATAGAAAAAGACTAATGCTATTAAAGATTTGCAATATTTGGGGGCCCCATTGGCGATTTTGCAACGGGGTCCATGAGCTTCAAGTTACTCCACTGCCCAAGAGTATATTCCCACTCTAAGGCCAGCTTCACACCACAATTTTTGACTGTCAGGTTCGGCCCACCAATCCTGCTTTTTTCCAGCTTCATTGCTGGCGCTGTCCAGTGCTGAAATTTCAGCACCGCGTCTGCAGGGAGCTGCAATTTTAGCCGTGGAGCACCCCAGGTGCTGAAACCTTTTAGCAAAAGGCGTCTGGGACCTGGCAAGATTTTCTGCCGGACCCGGCGCAATCAGGCGCCCATAGACTCCCATGCTATGGGTGCCGGATCTGGGAGGATCCGGTTTTGTCCGATTTTGAATCGGACACAAAAAATGCTGCAGACTTAAGTTTGGGTCCGATTCAAAAATCGGACAAAACCGGATCCTCCTGGAAAAGCCCCAAACAAATAACAGCCATCCGGCCCCATAGTGATACATAGGGGTCAAATTTGGATCCAGGGCTGTCACACCGGACCTGAAAGACCGTGGTGTGAAGCTGGCCTTGGCTGGTTTCACACTGCAGTTTTTTCCCTGATCAGGTTCCATCCGGTTTGTGTGCCAAAACCAGGAGTGTCTCCAAAACTCCGAACAGGTGTCAATTATACTTTTTCTCTGCAAGTTCATCTCCTGGTTTTGGCACACAAACTGGATGGAACCTGATCAGGGAAAAACTGCAGTGTGAAACCAGCCTAAAGGATTCTTTCTACAACAGAAAATCAGTTTTATGTGAACCTAAGACTGGCTTCACACCACGGTACAATCAGGTCCCGGGCTGTCAGGACCCGATTTTGTCCTAATGCAGCCCTATGAGGCCGGATGGAGCCGGATGGCAGCTATCTGCCATCCGGTTTCCATTTGTTCGGAAGGATCTGGGACAACTCAGATTTTTCTCCCGGACACAAAAACGTTGCTTGGCGCACTTGGCGCGTGACTTAAATCACGCCTTGGTGGGGAATTTGAATCCCGTTTTGCTCAGCCAATGAGCGGAGCGGGATTCAAATCTCCCACCAAGGTACGAGGCCAGTGGCGTACCTTCAGGCCCAGGGGCCCCGATGCAAAACCTCCAAGGGGCCCCCAATTATTGCAAATCTTTAATAGCATTAGTCTTTTTCTATAGGCCAAAGGGACTTATGGGGCACCCCTAGGCTGCAGGGCCTGGGTGCGATCGCAACCCCTGCACCTGTTGTAGTTACGCCCTTGTGCGAGGCACTCAGTTGCCAGGTCGCCGCGCGGTCAGCAGCGACCAATCAGCGAGGCACAATTTAAGTCAAGCGCCGAGAGCGCTGATTGGTCGCTGCCACCGGCAGCGACCAATCAGCTCACTTGACGTGTGACTTAAATCGCGTCTTGGCGGGAGATTTGACTCCTGGCTTTGCTCAGCCAATGAGCGGAGCGGGATTCAAATCTCCCGCCAAGGCACGAAGCGCTTCGCTGCTTGGTCGCCGATGACCGTGCGACCAATCAGCGAGGCGTGATTTAAGCGGCAACCAATCAGATTGAGCGCTGCCGCGCAGGATGCCTGTGTCAGTCCTGACTGTCACGCTTGCATTCTATTCATGAAACAGAGGCTCGGGATGACGAACGCTCATTGCCTGAGCCAATCCTGAGTATCCTGTTTCATAAATAGAATGCAAGAGTGACAGTCAGGACTGATATAGACATCCCGCGCAGCAGTGCTCAATCTGATTGGTTGCCGCTAACCGCAGCGACCAATCACAGAAGCGCCTCACGCCTTGGCGGGAGATATGAATTCATGTCTCCCGCCAAGGTGTGAGCCGCGAGCGCTGATTGGTTGCCGTGGTCAGTGGTGACCAATCAGTGCTTGCGGCGCTTGGTTTGAATGGCGCTTCGCTGATTGGCCGCCGCGGTGTGAGATTTAAAGCTCAGTGGTTAGCACTGTATAACATGGCTCTGTGGTTAGCACAGAATGGTGGCTCAGTGCTTAGCACTGTAAGGTGGTTCAGTGGTTACCACTGTATATGGTGGCTCAGTGCTTAGCAGTGTACGGAGGCTCAGTGGTTAGCACTGTATGGTGGCTCAGTGGTTAGCACTGTATGGTGGCTCAGTTGTTAGCACTGCATGGAGGCTCAGTGGTTAGCACTGTAAGGTGGTTCAGTGGTTACCACTGTATATGGTGGCTCAATGGTTAACACTGTATGGTGGCTCAGTGCTTAGCAGTGTACGGAGGCTCAGTGGTTAGCACTGTATGGTGGCTCAGTGGTTAGCACTGTATGGAGGCTCAGTGGTTAGCACTGTATAATGTGGCTCAGTGGTTACCACTGTATGCTGGCTCAGTTGTTACCACTGTATGCTGGCTCAGTTGTTACCACTGTATGCTGGCTCAGTTGTTAGCACTGTATGGTGACTCAGTGGTTAGCACTGTATGCTGGCTCAGCGGTTAGCACTGTAAGGTGGCTCAGTGGTGAGCATTCTATGGTGGCTAAGTGATGGGAGGCAGAAGGCACAGAGGAGGCAGGGGCACTGGGGAGATGGAAGGCACAGGGGACGCAGAAGCTACAAGGGAGGCAGTCATAGGGAGAGACAGCGCACACAGGGAGAGACAGCGCACACAGGGAGAGACAGCGCACAGAGCGGAGAGAAAGGCACAGGTAAGACGGAGCACACAGGGGAAGAGACAGCACAGAGAGGAGAGAGCGCACAAGGGGACACAGGCACAGAGACTTCCCTCCCGATGCAATAGCATCAGGCCTATTTCTAGTTATAAAATATGCAACTGTCAAAAATGTGCCAAAAAATGCTTGAAACGTTTTTGATGCGTTTTTTTTCTGCACTAAATGTGCAGCATGGGCACAGGGCCTAAAAGAGATGGATGCAGGTCTAGAATGAGCTGTGGCTGATCAGATGCTTGCTGCTGAATGGGGAGATGGCTGTGTATGCTGCTAATCTGACTCACAATGGGGGAAGCGGGGGAGCTGTGCATGTCACAGTGCTGCCAATCTGACTCACAATGGTGGAGCAGGGGAGCTGTGCATGTCACAGTGCTGCCAATCTGACTCACAATGGTGGAGCAGGGGAGCTGGGCATACCATAGTGCTGCCAATCTGACTCACAATGGGGGAGGAGCAGTGGAGTAACTACCGTACTTCAAGTCCACGGGCCCTGGTGTGAAAGCTCCTACGGGGCCCCCAATTATTGCAAATCTCTAATAGCAATAGCCTTTTTCTATAAGCCAAAGGGACTTTTGGGGACCCCTAGGCTCCAGGGTCAGGGTGCGATTGCCACCCCTGCACCTATTGTAGTTATGCCTCTTGGGGAGGAGGATGGCTGTGCATGCCATAGTGCTGCCAATCTGACTCACAATGGTGGAGGAGGATTGCTGTGCATGCCATAGTGCTGCCAATCTGACTCACAATGGTGGAGGAGGATGGCTGT
This sequence comes from Allobates femoralis, assembly GCA_033576535.1. NCBI lineage: Eukaryota > Metazoa > Chordata > Amphibia > Anura > Aromobatidae > Allobates > Allobates femoralis. Next base: position 292,961,123 of record JARQOC010000003.1, read on the forward strand.
GCTGCGGGTCTGACCCTAAGGTGTGGGGGGACAGGTCTCCCCCTGAGGTGAGGGGAGGGCAGGTCTCCCCCTGGGGTGAGGGGAGGGCAGGTCTCCCCCTGGGGTGAGGGGAGGGCAGGTCTCCCCCTGGGGTGAGGGAGGGCAGGTCTCCCCCTGGGGTGAGGGGGGGGCAGGTCTCCCCCTGGGATGAGGGAGGGAAAATAAAAATAGGATGATGCAGATGTATTTTTCCATCAGGGGTAAATTTATTTTCTCCTAATCTTGTGATGACGGCAGGTGACAATTGTCCTGGAGGTTGTACTTGACGCTAAGTGCTGGGTCAGAGATACCAAGGACTAAAAGCCATTCTCTATCGAGGTCCATAACAACTGTGGCAAAACTATCAGGAAAGCGGCTATGGAGCAGCTTAACTACAGCAAAGACAAGGTGAGTGTAGGAAATTCTTCAAGTCATCACCAACTCACAGACAAACTATGGTTTTGTAGTGACATACTGCGTTCTTCTTTGGCAGTGAATTAACTGTGGTCATAGACTGGGGCATAACAATCATGGTTACAGAGGGTGACACACTGACCATAACAAAGGGCACTACAGGCTATTTCAGCTTGATGTGTGTCCGAGGACCTGCCAGGTTCCTGGACAAGGATACATGCCGCCGGCCAATTACAGACCGGAATCTGACATTGACGTGCCAGTCACAGGCCGGGCATAACAGTGATGTTATTTGCTACCTGTAGCAGGAACATTTTTTTCCCTGGAATGGGGAACATTATTGTAGGATGGGTCCAGCAGCCGGGACATTATACTAGGAAGGGACCCAGTGTGGAGGCGGCAGTAGTCTCGGGTGAGGGCAATCCCAGGCTGCTATGCAGCCCTCAATAACCAGTCCACGTCCTGGTCACCTCCAAAGTGCAGGGGATTTTGTACTTGATTACACTTTAAACGAGTTTTTCTTAATATTCACACACAACACTTGCCAAGCAGGTACATTGCGGGCACTTCTGATGGCGGGTTTACACGCCGCGATATTGGCGTCCAACTCCGACCCAACTCCGACCAAAAGTCACGTGGGTTGTGAGTTGGAGCCGATATCGTTTGCGCGTTGTACGGTTTGAGCGTACAACGCGATGCTGGAACGATGCCAAAACGATATTGGGGTTGAATAGCAGAGTCAACCGCCCGATATCGCAAGGCCGTTGTAGCAGCATCGCAGCGTGTAACAGCCCAACTACGATGTGTACGCTGACGTCACCCATTCACTCCCATGTTAAATGGTCGTGCCTGGGTTGGTGGGCGTACACATCATAGGGACGTTGTTTCCCGATATCGCAGCGTGTAAACCGGCGATGCGATATCGGGAAAAGTGCTCCCAAAATGCGCGCTCCCACGCCGTTGTATGCGATATCGGGACGATATCGCTACGTGTAACCCCACCATGACACGTTTCAGGAACAACACAATTCACTTCAATTTGTATCTTTGCTGCAGACTTCTCCCTTGGTTCCGATACCTCTGCTGTTACTGCTAAGTTCTCCATCAGAGAACCTTAGAAGGTGAGCGGAGGGGTTAATAAACCGACCCCATACATTTATGCCTAGCAGTTTGGCGCAAACGATTGTGTTTCTTTTTAGGGCAGGGGTGGGGAACGGCCCGCCATGTTACCTGATCCGGCCCGTGGCCACTTTGCTTTTATTTGTAGCGCGGTCCCTTTAAATCAGCAGCGGTGCGTGCCGGAATTGTCTCCGACCTGAAACATAGTCAGCGTGAGGCGTTCTGTGAAACAGGAGCCTCTGCACTGTCCAGCTCAGCTCCCGGGAGGATTACAATCACCTCCTGCTTATCTTAAATAAACAATTCCTCCACAGAAGTCCATGAGTAAATCTAAAGGTGTCAGATAAGTAAATAAATAAAGTGTCTGCTCTGTGATCGTCGGCTGTGCAGGGATGAAAACTGTCAGCAGTATAAGAAGGAGCTGCATCCAGAAACATAGCCAAGGGAGGGAGATAAAAATCATGTGAAGCCATGTTAAAATCATATATGTCCACATTGATTTTTATCTACCTTCATTTGCTACACCATTTAATGTAGAACCAGCTGATGTCCCTGCCAACCTACAACATGAAATCATTCAGCTTCAAAACAATGATGAGTTGAAAGCTAGGTACAACAACATCCCATTGCTTGAGTTTTATAAACGTTATATGAACAATGATGATTTTCCCACTGTGAGGAGACATGCATAAAAATATGCATCTTTGTTTGGAACAACTTATTGCTGTGATATATAATATATATATAAGAGTGTAAAAAGTGGAGCAGCAGGTTTTGCTGGTTGTCCTGGGTGCAGAGCGATCCCACAATCCTCAAAGTGTTCCAATATACATACAAAAAATCGCAGCACTCCCTTGGAGACGTTCAATGGTGTTTATTCCAGCTTGCAAAAGGTACAATGGCCATTGTACCTTTTGCAAGCTGGAATAAACACCATTGAACGTCTCCAAGGGAGTGCTGCGATTTTTTTGTATGTAATATATATAAGATATATGCTCTTATATGTAAGTTTAGCAATGTTTTTTAAGTTAATAAATTTATACGGCCCTCGAATGATATTCTAAATTTCCAAATGGCCCTTTGCAGAGAAAAGGTTCCCCACCCCTGCCCTAGGGGTAGGTTGAGGATCCCTACAGCAGGATGGGGAAAGATCCCTGTCAGGGTGATAGACGGTGATAGCCGTCTTTAGAACCAGACTGAGGTCGGCAAGGGTCGGTGGGTGACGCCTTGAAGTTCTGGGGAAAACGTAAGTCTAATGTCCTGTATTATAATATGCACATTAGTACATCACATGACATTATATGTGAAAATATAAAGGGTGTTGTGTGTTACCAGTGGTGTATGGCGTTAAATAAACTACTGTGTGTTATGTTATCCGTTAAAAAAATGTAGTCGCTGCTGTCATTTTCCCCGTGCCAAGCGGGTTCCCCTGGGGCGCTAACACACACACACTATATGATCTATATGTAAAATACCTCATGAACGGAAGTATAAAATGACTTAATGACTGTGGTGGACTCTTTTGTGCAGTTCCTCTATTGGATAATGGGATTGATTAAATTAATGACTCTGATCAGAGTGTCTGCTCAACATGATCCAATAATCTAACGAGAATTGGAGCACACTGAGGAAAAGATGGAGAAAAATATTATATCTCTTCTCCATCTTATCACTTTGTGGAAATCAGACTGCACTCAGATGTCATCCGAGTGCAATTCAGTGTTCTGCATGCACTCACTGACTTGAATGTTTGCATGCTGTCCAATATACCCTGCTACTCAGCATGCTGTGATTTTTTTTTTTTTTTTTTATCTCTCCTGCCAACTCAGTATAAGGGTGGAGGCACACTATCATGCATCAAAAACGCCGCGTTTTTGATGCATGACAGTGATGAGAGTGCTGTGCGTGTTTGGTGCTAGTGTGGTCCGAGTGTGGTGCGTGTGGTGAGTGTGCCTGGCTGTATATAAGTGTATGTGGTGCGAGTGTGAGGTGTGAGTGCGTGTTTGCTGTTTTTTTTCTCTGCTGTCCATGGTCTTGATGGACCATGAACAGCATTCCTGCTATCCTCATACAGTTACAATAATGTTTCATTGCTGTGACAGCAGCATTGAAGCATTATTGTATGTCTAATTTATCATTTATTGCAAAGATACACTTATCGCTTCATTTTACAAGTTTTTACAATGTCGGCTGTTCAGTTCATTCATTCAGCACTGTGCTACCGAGGGGGTTTTAAACCCAGTGATTAAGGGGTTAATCAGATGCTGGTGTCATGACACCATCTGTCCAGGGGTTGTCCTCCACCCTGGATTCATGGTGACATGACATCATGTGTCTGAATGGGTTAATTATTCTGTCAAACAAGTTTCATTTAATGTCGGGAGCCGGGATTTGTGAGAGGTTGTCCATGGTGCTGAAGCCCTGGCTTCATTCATAAATCCCAGCTCTTTCCTCACATCTCTAACCCGACATTAAATGAAACTTGTTTGACAGAATAATTAACCCATTCAGACACATGATGTCATGTCACCATGTATACAGGGGTGGAGGACAACCCCTGGACAGATGGTGTCATGACACCAGCATCTGATTAACCCCTTAATCACTGGGTTAAAACCCCCTCGGTAGCACAGTGCTGAATGAATGAAATGAACAGCCGACATTGTAAAAACTTGTAAAATGAAGCTGATAAGTGTATCTTTGCAATAAATAATAAATTAGACATACAATAATGCTTCATTGCTGCTGTCACAGCAATGAAACATTATTGTAACTGTATGGAGACTGCGGGGGGCCAGTGATTTTGACAGCACACGGCTCGATTATCGCATGGTGTGCTGCCTTCATGCGAGAAAAATACGCCGCCATAGACTTTCATTGGCCGTACGCGCGTAGGAAACGCACACATACGCAGCATGCTGCGAGTGTAATCGCATTGCCCTCGCAAAGTGAGTGTAATGCGTGAAACTCGCATTAATGTGACCTGTATCATTGAAAGATACAGGTCCGAGTTGAATGAGCGTTTTTCTCGCATTAGACTCGCGCGAGGTAAACGCCAGTGTGCCTCCACCCTAAGAAAAAGACACTGCCGGCACTGCCCAGAAGTAAATGGAGAGAGCCGCACATGAGCAGCCACCTTTTTTTTCTGGGAGTGATCACTGGATATAGTGACGTAACTTGAAGCTCATGGAACCCAATGACAAAATTAGAACGGGGTCCCAAATAATTGCATGTCTTTAATAACATTGGTCTTTTCGCATGAGCTAAAAGTACTTTTGGACCCCCAGGCTCCAGGGCCCAGGTGTGATTGCAACCCCTGCACTTGTAGTTGCGCCTCTAACCGGATCTGTATTTTATTTTTTCCCTTCATCAGTGGGATCTGCATTTATAGGACAGGCCCAATATGACATATCCTTTGAATTTGCCATAAATGTCCCAAAAGGGACAAACTTCAAGTCTTACATACCGTGTTTCCCCGAAAGTAAGGCCCTGTCTTACATTAAATTTACCCCCAAAAGTCCCACCCTGCCTTACTTTCGGGGGGGGCCTTACATTAGACAAAAAAAATGACACTTTTTGTTTAACAATAAAATTAACATTTATTAACAGGCTGAACAGTATGGCCAAACAAATAACGAATGTCTCAAGAATATCTTGCTACTACCGTTGTAATACGGTATTTCCATGTATAACATGCAAACAATGAACAGTCAGGAACAGTCTCAATACCGTATGTAACCCTGTAACACAAAGCAAGATTATTCAATGACAACCATGTCATCCTCTTCTGGAACATCATCAAACACATCCAAATGTTGAGGTTCCTCTGGAATAGCTTGGGACTCAAGTTCCTGCAGAATCATGGGCCCATATCTGTCATGTGTAGCCACGGCACTGTCCAGAAATGAGCAGGTCTTGTCCAGGTAGCCAGCTCGTAGGGCATTTTGAATGCAAGTGTCGTGATCTTAGCCCATGAATTTTTGACCCAGTTCACAATCTCCGGCAGTTTAGGCTTCACAAAGTTTCCACGGACATTCCTCTCCATTCTGTTCTCAATGTAATCATTGATCTCAGCACGGAGATTGTCCTTGAAGGGCTTGTTAATGCCGATGTCGAGAGTCTGGAGATACGCCGTTTATCCCTGCAGGAATCATGATCTGGTCAATTCTCCGCTCATGAAGGAAGTTTTTCATGTCCTTGGCACGGTGTGTGCTGGCTGCGTCCCAGATCAACATTCCTCTTTGGCTCCCTCGCATAACAAGCGGCAGCATTAGATCAAGCCACTTCCTTATAACCGCCTGTGTGGCCCAGGCTTTCTCAGTTTCCAGCACATAAATGCCGGAAACCCTTTCAATTTTGTCCTTCTTGCCCTTTGCAATCAGTAACGGTGGGACTTTAGTGCCATCCAGACGAACAGCAAGAATACAGGTGACACGGGCACTTTCATACGCAGTGGAGGGAACGTATACGGAGGAGGCACCTCGTTGCTCAATGGTGGTTTGAGCTGCTTGACCCATGAACACTGCGGTTTCATCCATGGCGATCATGTTGGCAAGACTGTATTGTGAGAAGTCTGTGTCATCCACAAACTTCTTGTAGGCAAAAGTGCGTTTAATAATCTCCGCATCCTCCAGCCTAAAGAGTGTAGTGGATCTTCTCAGTGACAGGTCATTGCGCTCAAGAAAGTTATCCACCCAGTGCTGTGACGCCTTGAATTCCTCAGGGGAAATGTCAAACTGAGGGGCCACTGCAAGGGCGTATTCCTGGATCTGAGCCCTGGTCACCACCAATGTCTTTGCTCTCCTGTCAGCGACCCACTCAGAGACCAGGCTTTCCAGCTCGGTGTACATTGGTTGGCGACCACATCCAACTTTCCGCATTTTGGCCTTTCCGGTCTCTGCTTGTTCAGTGAGGTGATCATAATCAGCTCTCCATTTGCGCACCAAACGTTCAGTCAGCATTTTCTGCTTGCAGAATTCAGCAAGATTTTTGCCCCGGGATTCTTCCACTATCCCTTTTTTGTACTCCACGGAGTAGCTCTTTCTTTTGCCTGAACCGGAAGTGCTCATCTGGGGTAAAAATATACTGTATCAGCATTGTTTCTGGTACAGTATCCCCTGCAGCCCCCCATTGTTGTGCAGCATCCCCTGCAGCTCCCCCATTGTTGTGCAGCATCCCCTGCAGCACCTCCCCCATCCCTGTGTGCATGATCCCACTGCAGCTCCCCCATCCCTGTGTGCATGATCCCCTGCAGCTCCCCCATCCCTGTGTGCATGATCCCCTGCAGCTCCCCCATCTCTGTGTGCATGATCCCACTGCAGCTCCCCCATCCTGTGTGCATGATCCCACTGCAGCTCCCCCATCCCTGTGTGCATGATCCCACTGCAGCTCCCCCATCCCTGTGTGCATGATCCCACTGCAGCTCCCCCATCCCTGTGTGCATGATCCCACTGCAGCTCCCATCCCTTGCATGATCACTGCAGCCCATCCTGTGTGCATGATCCCACTGCAGCTCCCCCATCCCTGTGTGCATGATCCCACTGCAGCTCCCCCATCCCTGTGATGTCCACTGAGTCCCACCTGCATGCTCCCCCCCATCCCTGTGTGCATGATCCCACTGCAGCTCCCCCATCCCTGTGTGCATGATCCCCACTGCAGCTCCCCCATCCCTGTGTGCATGAACTCCCCCACTGCATGCTCCCCCATCCCTGTGTGCATGACCCACTGCAGCTCCCCCATCCCTGTGTGCATGATCCCACTGCAGCTCCCCCATCCCTGTGTGCATGATCCCACTGCAGCTCCCCCATCCCTGTGTGCATGATCCCACTGCAGCTCCCCCATCCCTGTGTGCATGATCCCACTGCACCCGGTGCACCCCCACTCTGCCCATGTGCTGCCCCACGCCCGGCACCCCATACACACACCCGTACGGCACCCATACAACACACACACACACACGGTTTCGCTATACTTACCGTTCCGCCGTACTTTCGGTTTCCTCTGCGGTGCCGGTGGGAGCCTTCTGCTGCTGGGGACGCTGGGCCAATCAGCTGCGAGCCTGCAGGGCCGTGACGTCGCGGCTGATCGGCCAATCAGAGCTCGAGCTGATGGCCAATCAGCTGCGAGCCTGCAGGCCCGGGACAGGAGAGAATGGCGGAGCCGGCCACAAGAAGGCGAGAATGCGGGTGACAGCCTGAACAAGCGGTAAAATGCGGCCTTACATTCCCCAGCTACCCCCCACCATAGGCGGCCTTACATTCCCCACAGACCCCCCCCGAAAGCGGCCTTACAATCGGGGGGTGCCTTACATTGGAGAACCTTGGGCACCCCCCTACCCTGCCTTACTTTCGGGGGGGTCTTATATTCGGGGAAACACGGTATTAACTTTTCTTGTTGTAGTGGTGATGTGCTTTAAATAATTATAGGGAGTTGATCACTCCCAAAATGCATATTAAACTAGTTCTAATGGGGACTTGGTTCCTATAAAGACCATAGTAGCACAGTACACTAAAGTGGTGCAGAGCCAAAGAAAATGACTTAATTAAAATACAAATGAGGGGGCTTTGGAGCATACTTGTCTTGACCAAGAGATCAGTCGCCATTTCTCCCACTCTAAGGCTGCATACCCATGATCGGTGAACGCAGCGTCTTGCCACTGCGTCCAAAACCCTGCAATGTACAGTACAAGCACAGTGGATGATTTCTAGCAATCCCATGCCCACTATGCTTCTCCCCTTCGCAGCGTGTTTTCAGCTGCGGTGCAAGTTTTGGGACTTCTACATCTCCGCAGCATGAAATGAACATAGTGCAGAGTCAGAAGAGATAACCATTGGGTGCACGCAGGGAGAAGCCGCCCCGCACCCATCCAAGATGGTGAGTACAGTGGGACTGTGATATCCCTGCAGCAATCCACGGGTTCCCTCAGGTCCAGAGAAGCTTGCGACCAACACCAGTACCTCCAGATTGTGACACATACCCTAAGGCTGTGTTCACACACTGCATTTCTGCGTTTTTGCCCATAGAACACTGCAAAAACGCCAAAAAGAATTCACGCTCATTGTTTTTGAAATTCAGCAGGTTTCTCTTTCTGCAAATGAATAAAACCAATGTGCGTTCACAATCTTTTCCTGAATCACAATAAAAAAATGCAGGTTTAGATCAGCACAAAACCAAGGTAAAAATGCAGCAAAACCTTACATCTGTGAGCATAGCCTAAAGAGGAGGGGAGTGGAGAATAAATTTTATATGCGGCTCTTTACTTCATTTTTCACCAAAACTCCATAGACGTGTACTAGGGGTGCACTGAAATCTCCTCGTTTGATTTAAGATAATTTTATCATGAAATTGTACTGTTCTACTGTAGTATGTACTTTACAGGAGCAACGTCCCTTATACCACTATATAGCTGGCTTAATATGCATCATGGGAGTTAAAGATTTCTGTTTTAGGTTGTGGTGTTACCATTTTTTTGAATGTGGAAATTTGGAGGGACAAAATACGGTATGTGGGGTCTTGGGGTCTCCCAATTAGAACGTCTGCTATGGGGCCCCATGATTTCGATGTCCACCCCTGGTGCAGGATGCATTGTCCCTCTGCTGCAGGACTGATTGACCATGACTTGAACACCACGTCCAGTGCCACCCCTCGGTACATACAGGCATCCAGCCATGTTTCTCCCGAGCGGTGGTTGGTCAGGGGCACTCGTCCCCCTTCCCTCCCCCACATCCCTTACTCAACCCAATTGGAGGCCACCTATTAGCTCTGGACAGCCCCGTGTGCGGTGCTTGGGATTGGTTGTGTTTTGGGAGAAGGAGGTGTGGTCTGTTGGAGGAGAAGCGCCATTTTACCAGCTTAGTGCAGTGGCGGCTTGTTGATGCTCAGACTGCAGGTCGTTGCATGTGGTGTGTGGACGGTGCTGCATAGTGGACTGGTCTGACTAGTCAGATAATAGGTTGGCAATCAGTGCTGCCTCCTGTGCTGAAAGGAAGTCAGGACTGTGTCTGCCTACAGTACCACCACTCTGCAACCATCATTGTGTGTCTGTAGCTTATGCCAAGCCGCCATTGCCATTAATGATCCTTGTTCTGGATTCTTTGGTGTGGTTCTTGTATGTGCATGTGATGGCGCTTACATCCTTGTGTTTGGACATCTTTTTTTTTCTATTTCTTTAAATTAAAATGTCCACTATTGTCCTCATTTTATAGGATAGATATACATCTGTGTGAACCAGATTTCTACCGATGTAAAGAATTTAAATGTACTATCTATATGGGGGGGGGCGCCGTTTTACAGTTCGCCTCAGGCAGCAGAGAGGCTAGGTTCACCCCTGCTGGAGCCCCCTCTTATTTTTTACATTCATGCTGAAATACCGGCCAGGAGCTGGGCAGGACCTGTAGCCCAGTCCTGCTCACATTAGTCCTTTTATTTCTGTGGGCGATCAGGTCAGTAAATGAAGGTGAGCTTGTGGATGGCACTGGGACTGAAAGAGATACCCAGAATTAATTGGGGGAGCATCAAAGGAGACAATGCTAGTCCGGCTCCACTCCTGGCCGGCTCTTCTCAGTGCCGCTTGCCTACATTCAGGAGAGGGACCTGCACATAGTGGGAGCAGAGCGAGGAGAAGCCGGCCAGAGGCAGCGTTGGACGTTGGCCTCAGCCTATCATCCACAGCCAGATCTTCAAACTATATTTTCTATAAAACATACCAGGCAGCTACTGTGCAGGCAGTCTTTAGTTCATGCTGCCTGCTGACAGGTTCCCTTTAAATCCTCCAGAATACCTCTGTTTTTGTCACTCTTAGGCTACTTTCACATAACGATTTTTCTAAATCCGATGCTGTCCGATGAAAATCGGACAGCATCGGATCCAAACTGAATCCTGCAATCGGATGCCAAATAGGCATCCGAATCCTACTTTTTGCAGGATCAGTTTGGGCTGTCACGTAGCTCCCCCTCCTCTCTCCCTCCTGTCATCTTGCTGTCTCCCTGCTGCCCCCCTGTTTTGCCCTACTGTCCCCCTACTCTCTCCCTACTGTCCCCTGCTGTCCCCCCTCCTGTCCCCTCTCATGTCCCCTGCTGTCCCCTCTCTCCTGTCCCCTATCATGTCCTCTGTCATGTCCCCTCTCCCCTCTCATGGCCCCCCTCATGTCCCCTCTGCTGTCATTGTAACATAACAAATCTTTATTCTCACCTTCCAGCGCTCCCTCGGCGTCTCCAGCTGCAGCCGATCGGGTGTACAGGACCTGTGATGACGTCAAAAGCGTCAGCGGTTACCGCGGTAACCGGTCATGTGACCCGATCAGCTGATTTGGGTTCTGACATCATCACAGGTCCTGTTACCGAACGGCTGCAGCTGGAGACGCCGAGGGAGCGCTGGCAGGTGAGAATAAAGATTTTTTTATTTTAAACACTTGTTTTAACTTATATTTAACTTCTGCAATGTATGTACGGTATATAGGGTGTATGTATATACATTGCAGAAGTTAAATTAGGCGGCACACAATAGGTTTAGTGTACTGAGCATGTACTGAGCATGCTCAGTACACTAAAATCGGGTCCGAGGAGACATCAGATGTTTCCTCGGACCCTGCTCCATAGGGCCCCATGTTAAAGGGATCGGGTCGGATCGGATGTGCACTAAATGCCATCCGATTTGGTCCGATCCGAGTCTGTCAGATTTTATTTTCGGTGCAAAAATCGGTGCAGTCTCCGATTTTTGCACCGATAAAAACATCGGACAGACTCGGATCGGACCAAATCGGATGGCATTTAGTGCACATCCGATTCGGTCCGATGCCCATAGGGATGCATGGGGCCAAATTCGGATCCGATGCTGTCCGATTTTCATCGGACAGCATCGGATTTAGAAAAATCGTAATGTGAAACCAGCCTTAGGCTGCTTTCACATAACGATTTTCGGTCATCCGATTGTATCCGTTCCAAAACGGATACAATCGGATCCGAAATCGGACCCCATGTTCCCCTATGGGAATCGGATGGGATTGGATGTGCCACTATTAGCATCCGATTTTGGCACCATCCGATCCCATCCGATGTAATCACGGGCACAAAATCGCAGCCTGCTACGATTTTGTGTCCGTGACTCAAATCGGACAGCCTCGGATCACTGCTGATCCGAGGCTGATCCTAGTGCCCACAACATGGGAGCCTATGGACATCGGATCCGAGCTCACCTCGAATCCGATGTCGGCTCCGTATCCCCTGTCTTTCCCTGCTGCTGCCTTCTCCATCTTCTTCCCTCTCCTATTCTATATGCTGTGCCCCCGCTATTCTATCCTCCTCTATCCCTATCCTGTCCCCTGTCCTCTCCCTGTGTGTAAAAAAACCTCTTCCGGGAGTATACATCACCTGTCACCGCTCCAACGCTGCAGCACGATCAGGACTGAAGAGCCTGTGATGATGTAAGAGACCCGGTCAGTTGACCGGGTCATGTGACTCTGACATCATCACAGGTCCTTCAGTCCTGATCGTTCTGCAGCGTGGAGCCGGTGACAGGTGATGTATACTCCGGGAGGAGGTTTTTTTATTTTTTTACACACTCTGAGAGGACAGGGAAGAGGATAGGGATAGAGGAGGATAGAATAGCGGGGGCACAGCAAAGAATAGCAGGGGGACAGAGTAGCATAGGAGAGGGAAGAAGATGGAGTAGGCAGGAGTAGGGAGAGACAGGGGACCGCAGGATCCACACGGATCCTGCATAGGATCGGATCGTATGGCTATTTGCCATCCGATTGCAGGGATCCGTATGGATCCGTGCCTGTCCATGGGATCCCCCTTCAAAGTCGGATCCCACGGACAGGCACAAAATCGTTATGTGAAACCAGCCTTAGGAACACCGGAAATCATGCAGCTTGCAGTTCTAAAAGATGGAAAGCTGCACATGTCATTTCTTGGAAAAACCTGGAAGTGACGTGGTGCTCTAGCACTAATTAATCTAATCCTAACCCAGTGGCGTACCACCAATGACAGCACACCACAGGCCGCTATGGGGTCCATGAGTCACAGGGGCCCATCCCCTCCCTTCTCGTCAGTCATGGGGACCCAGTGTCAGCGCTGGCACCACCAACTTATCTTCGCACAGTCCGATTCTCCCACTGTACCTGCACTGACTCCCTGATGTCCAGCACAGCGGGGGGTGATGATGTCACTACTGCCTCCACTGTGCTGAGATATTCACAGCTGCAGGATGCTCGCATGGAGGCCAGAGCAGCGGAGTAACCAAGGAAAGGTGAGTACTTATTTATCAGTGAGTACGGTGGCCTAAAGACTATAGGGTGCATTATAATAATTGGAGGACTGTGGGGGTGCACTATAACACAAGGAGGATTCTGGGGTGCACTACAAGAATTGGAAGACTATAAAGGCTGCATTATAAAAGGGAGTTATTGGGACTGCATTATAATAATTGGAGGACTATGAGGAGTGCATTATAATAATTGGGAGACAATGGAGTTGCACTATAATACATTGAGGACTATGGGGAGCACACTAGAATACATGGAGGACTATAGGGATTACTTCATAATAATTGGGAGACTATAGTGTACACTATAATAATTGGAGGACTCTGGGGTGCATTATAATGGAGGACTCTGGGGTGCATTATAATGAAGGACTATGGGGTGTTTTATAGTAATTGGAGGACTATGGGCCTGTATTATAATAATTGGAGAACTGTAGGGAAGCATTATACTATTTGGAGGAGTATGCTGTGTCCATTATAATATGTGGAGAGCTGTGATGAGTCCAGTATAATATGTGGAGGGATATGAAGGAGCCTTTATTCTTTCTTGAGGGCTATTTGAGGGCCATTATACTGTATGCAAGCAATTATACAGTGTGAACGAATGTGTGAGGTCCATAATGTTGTGCAGAGGGCTGTGTGCGGGTCGCAGTTGGGGATCATACTGTGTTGGGGTCACCATACTTTGCCGGGGTAGATGAGGATGTTACAGTAGGGTCATCATACTGTACCTGTGGGGGGATCATACAGTGTTTTAGGGGGCACATTTATTGAAATCGTACTTTATGGCTGCAATGAAAGGGAAATCATGAGGCTTCAGTAGCAACACAGGTGCAAAATACTGATGAGACAACCACTCACAATTGACCAATTCATGGATGGGGCAATGTCTCGGTATTAATAGTGCACATGGATAAGACTTGTATAGTACGCTGACACATGCATGAAGCGCACTGTACCCAGCTCACAGCCTATTAGTGATGCCCATACTATTAGTGCTGGACAGCCCCCCTATTCTATCAGTGCACCCCACTACCCCTAATTTACAAGGCCAACATAGATGGAATTGTGTGCATTCTACATAAATATATACCATTTCCCCTAAAATAAGTCGGGGGAGGAGAATTGCATGGGAATATTGGGACTTGCAAGGGGATGATGGAAAAATTAGACATAGTGCATTTTTTTTAGCGCAAAAAGCAATATAAGAGAGTATGTTATTTTCGGGAAACAGGGTATATATACAGTACAAAACAATATATACCAAAAATGAGGTATTGGTCGATATTTTGGCCAAAATACACAAGCTTGCACCCTGCGTCAAGGGTCCTTATAGCCTTGTGAGTCCCTGTTTTAAAATGTAAAGCCAAGCCACAGAAATAGGAAAGAATATACATCATCATAAATTTATCAGGGATTGGTAATATTTTGGCCAAAATACACAAAGCTCGCAACGCGCGTCAAGGGTCCTCAGTCTTGCGAGTCCCTATCCTAAATTAAAAGCAAAGTCAAAGAAATTAATATTTCTGTGGCTTTGCTTTCAATTCACCCCATTTAACTAAAATGTGTAGAATGCTGTCACCTAAATGTTGGGATCAGTTTAAAGCTGTCGGCTCAAAAAGGCTTCCTAGGAACCCCTGGCCGACAACCTTAAACCCTCAATATAGTTACAGTTTCAATAGTTTTAAGGTTGTAAGACACGTCCATCATGTTCAACCTAAAGCTAATCTCTTGATCCAGAGGAAGGCGAAAAACCCATGAGGCAAATGCTAATTGCCCCATATTCCTTACCGATTCCCTGTATGGCAAACAGACTAGTTCCCTGATTCAGGTCCCTAGGACATATACAGTGGTGTGAAAAAGTGCCACTTTCCTAGGTCTTTACCATAATTGTCTCGCGTGCTTTTAATCTTTGGTAATCAAATAGTCGGTTCCCTGAAAAATGCCCACAAGCAACTCTGACCCAAATACTGGGCACCAGTCGGACAGTCTGCTCGGTCGGACACTGGGCACTGGTCAGACTCTGTGCACCGGTCACATACACTGCTCAGGGTGATACACTGTTGAGGGTCGGACACTGTACACTGATTGGACATTATGCACCAGTCGGATCACTCTGCACCAATCAGACACTGCACGGGCCTCGGACTCTGCGCACGGGCCTCGGACTCTGCGCACGGGCCCGCAGCTATAATGAGGCAATGTGAGCTTATTGTCTCAGGCGGCGCCACCTGGTGGGCGGCAGTGGGAGCACTCTGTGCAGGAGACCGGATGCACAAAGTTCCGAGCATTGCTCCTGTGCGGAGCTCGCTGCTGTCTCCTGTGTCTTCTCTTCCCCTCACCCTGCGGCTGATCAGGACATCGGCAGCGAGGGACAAAGCAGGAGGTGATCAGAGCCAGGAATCTTCTTAGCGTGTGACAATTACTGTGGCCAGTAGGTGGCAGTGTCACAAATTGGCTCCAGATCAACGGCTGCTCCTTCCTTCCACTGCATGAATGCCCCCCCCCCCCAGCCCCCACCATTCCTGACACTGCCTGCCCATGCTCCTGTACACCTCTCCTCCATCCGCCTGCGTACAAATCACATATTGCAGTGAATGGGAGTGCACAGTCAAGCGCAGCACCGTGCGTTCCCATTATAAACAAAGGGACTTGCGGTGGCTGCGGTCAGCATGCGGATCCCCTCCGCAGGATGCTGCGGAGGGGTCCTCAAGTGTGAAGCCAGCCTTAGAACAGCCTCTGTGTGGCGTAGAACTGCAAAGTTGTGGTGCCCCTGCGGTCCGGTCGCCACTAGAAGTTGAAGCAACCGGGATTGGTAAGTCCAGTCACCCAACCACACACCCAACACACTCCGATCCCAAGACTAGGGATTCTATGCCCAGCTACGGGATGGCGGGAAGAAACAAGTGGAGGGTGGGGAAGTTAGTACAGGAAACGGTCAGGAGGGGAACAAAAACCAGAAAACAACACTGGAAGTGAGGTTGTCAGTTAGTTAGCTCAAGAGTGAGTCATGCAGTCAGTCAGCCCAGGAGTCAGGAGAAGATGAGAGAACACCATCATTACACGAGACAAAAAGGACACGGACCCAGCGGCCAGTACCATCATGTGGCTGATTCCAGATCCCGGGCTACAGACCATAGAGAGACAGAAGGAGTCCTAGTGTGTAAAATAAGAATGCACAAATAGGGTCTTATCTTAATTAAACACTGTCAGCTTGCGATGTGGAATTACTCACCTTGTCCAGTTGTGAGACCCACAACTGGTTAAAAAGCGATAAAGCAGCTGCTGCAGGGACCGCACTCCCATAGGTAACCGTGGTCACAATGTAGATTTCCTTGAACGAAGTGCCTCTCTGTCCGCGCTGCTGCTCCAGGACAGATGGAACCAAGACATAGGGATGTCTGGATCAACTTACGTTTTTATTGTCCGACGCGTTTCAGAGCCACATACCGAGCTCCTTCCTCAGGGAACATGTTCCATGTTGGACTCTTACCTAGTCTAATCTATGGAGCTATTCATATGGCCATATTTTTATGATCCGTGCAAAAATCCTATGTCCAATATTGATCCAAGTGTTGAATCAAGATCAGCAATGCAAGTCTATGGGTCAATGAAAAAATAGGACACTAAACCAAGTCCTGTCCAGATAGGAAAAGGTAGAGAAATTTAATGAAAGTCTGAACCAAATCAATGATGAAAGTAGAACAGATTATTTCATACGTGAAAACAAATGGATATCTCAAAGAGCCCTTAGCAATCAGAGGATCACATTAACAAATCCCATACAGGGACTTAAAAGTGATGTTTTTTCTTTTCTTTCTTTTTTTTAAATTCAGAAAAATAAAAAAAATGTCAAGTTAAGAAACTGTGAAAAGTAATTTTTTGGATAAAAAAGGGAAAAAAAAACCTGTATTTAGTATTGACGTTTCAATAACAACCCATACAATCACTTTCAAGTATTTCCCACGGACATGCAGTCAACACTTGGGTGCAACGCCACCTACTGGTAATTCTTAAATTAGACAGCTCTCATATTCAGAAAGTGGAATTGCATGTGCATGGGGTTATCCCAAAAAAAAAGAAGAGTTCTTTGTGCCCTTGGAGCTCTAAAAATAAAAAAGTAAGGGCAGGGACACACGTATGCGAGCTGCATGCAAGTGTCTATCATGCATCTCGGATGAGTCACCTGACCCAGCTCATGCCTCTCGGAATGAGATCATGGAGTTGATTGTGTTTCTATTGAGCCTCACACTTCTGTCCAGATAGCTGGTGGCCTGGACAGGTGAGTCATGCGAGATACTCGAATGCGTCTCGCATAGTGTGTCTCTGCCCTTAGGTTCAGTTCACATGTCCAGTAATCGTCCGTTAGATCGAATCCAGCATAATCCATTGTTTGTTCTTTTTGAATAAATTGATTTCTGCAGGATCCCTTTTTTTAACATTGGAGTCTATGGAAAACAGATCTGGTAAATTATTGCTATTTTTAAATATTATTATTTATTATTATTATTATTTCAATAGAAAAGCGGCACTCGCGGATCTTGGTTCCAAACTATTTATTTATCCAATTTGCAGGATACATCCACCTGGGAGGGTGTGCAGGGAGGGGAAGCGCAAGCAACGGTATCCGTTTCGAGGATACGGATACCGTTGCTTGCGCTTCCCCTCCCTGCACATCCTCCCAGGTGGATGTATCCTGCAAATTGGATAAATAAATAGTTTGGAACCAAGATCCACGAGTGCCGCTTTTCTATTGAAATAACCCTGCACATTGAACTTTATAAGCCAGAGCACCAGGACCTTAACCACCATCATTCAGCGGAACAGACAGCTGCAGCTATTACAGGTCAGTGCCCTTTTCAAACTCTTCCATGCTTACATTATTATTGATTATTATTATTCAAAAAGGACAAAAATGTTGTGTTTGCAGAATGTATTGTACTTAGGGATGGGCGAATCCTGAAATACTCGGAATCGCTGGACTCTAACGAGTCCGGGTCCGAGACTCGGTACTCGTTGCGAGTCCAGCGAGTCCGAATAGTAACCTGTACTTTTGCAGTGTATCTATACAGATACACTACAAAAGTACCCTAAAAGTTAATCTAAGGGGTTAAAAACAATAAACATTCATACTCACCTTCTGTGGGGCCTGTACCTTATGTACCGGGACCAGTACCGAAGACCTCCGGACGTCACAAGACCTCAGATCACCGGGAGAAGATGGGCTGAAGGACCTGTGAGATTTCAGCCAATCAGCATGTGGCTAGCGGTCACATGGGTTTGTCACGTGGCCGCACTGCCAGCCAATGAGCGATCTGGCCAATCTGATTGGCTGGCAGTGCGTCCACGTGACAAACCCATCTGACCGCTAGCGGCATGCTGATTGGCTGAAATCTCACAGGTCCTTCAGCCCATCTTCTCCCGGTGATCTGAGGTCTTGTGACGTCCGGAGGTCTTCGGTACCGGTCCATAAGGTACAGGCCCCACAGAAGGTGAGTATGAATGTTTATTGTTTTTAACCCCTTAGATTAACATTTTGAGACACATACCCAAAAATAAGACAGGGTCTTATATTAATTGTCTTATTTTCCCATGAAGAAGAATCTACATTTATTGTTGAAAAAAATATGAATGTTTATTATATACTGTACAGTAGTTGTCATCACAAACATCTCCCATCATGCTCTTGCAGCCCCCAATGTCTCCGTTATGGTATCTGCAAAAAAAAACAAACACACACACACAAACATGCTCACACACACACACACACACACACACACTCTCACACATACACTCACACCCACCCAAACCCACACACACACCCACACACCCTCACACACACTCACACACACTGACACAAACACACATTCACACACACTCACACACAAGCCCACACCCAAACCCACACACAACCACACACACACCCTCACACACACCCTCACACACACCCTCACACACCCTCGCACACACACCTACACACATGCACACACACACACACATACACACCCTCACACACACACTCTCACGCACACACTCACGCTCTCACACACACACCCACACACTCACTCACACTCTTACACACTCACACACACAAACACTCACACACACCCACACACGAACACTCACACCCGCACACACACTCACACACCGTCACACATCCACGTACACACACACACACTCACACTCTTACACACACACACCCTTACACAAACACTCACACTCTTACACTCTCACACTCACACATACTCGTTTAAGTGCTTTAGGGGGACACCTGACTGGAACATGTATTGTGGGGACTACCTTTCCCTGCAGTGATATTAACAAGGCAATCAGATAGGAATATTTAAGTGCAATGTGTAATTACAGTTATCACTTGAGCTAATCAATATTGCTTAAAATAAGGAACCTGACTTTTACTATCCTTGTGAGGACCGTTTCATGAACAATGACCATCTGAGGACATCTGTAAATACACACATCTCAGGGTTTTAACCACCTGGGGACTAAGATATTTTTCTGCTGTTAGGTCACTAACAATGGAGGTCTATAGGAGAAATTACATTTAAGGCTCGCCCACACAAGAGTATTTGCCCTTCTGTGCAGTGTCCGCAAATAGGGACCAAAGCTTTGGTCTCTAATTGCGGACACTGCACAGACGGGCAAATACATTCGTATGGGAGAGTCCTAACTTATTGAAAAAAAAAATCACCACACCAAGACCATGCTGTTTTTTTAAACAAACTTCCAATTACCCAAGAAATACAAAGTGAGAAAATGCTCCATCTACAATGCTTTTCATTTTGTGGTTATTATACCTTCCCTGTTCAGTTCTAGCCAATCTGTCAGCAGCATTTTTCTGCGAAAAAAAACAGGTATAAACATTTAATGATCTGTTTGAGAACAAAGATACACCACAAGATACACCAGAGCACTTCATGACATCCTTTGTGACTAAGTACAGCATACGCCACACAGCCATCAAAGCAATTCTGAAAAAGCATTGGGACATTATGAGGCAGGAAGAGGCAGGGTGCTTTGAATGTGGGAAATAAAGTGTGGATGTGGTGAATGTCCCCACTTGATCCATGACCTGAAATGTGTGTGAGTATGTCCCCACGAGCACCGTGACCTGAAAGGAAGAGGCAGGGTGCTTTGAATGTTGGTTATGAAGTCTGGATGTGCTGAATGTCCCCACTTGGTGCATGACCTGAAATGTGTGTGAGTATGTCCCCATGAGCACCGTGACCTGAAAGGAAGAGGCTGGGTGCTTTGAATGTTGGTTATGAAGTCTGGATGTGGTGAATGTCCCCACTTGGTGCATGACCTGAAGTATGTGTGAGTATGTCCCCATGAGCACTGTGACTTGAAAGGAAGAGGCAGGGTGCTTTGAATGTTGGTTATGAAGTCTGGATGTGGTGAATGTCCCCACTTGGTGCATGACCTGAAGTATGTGTGAGTATGTCCCCACTTGGTGCATGACCTGAAGTATGTGTGTGAATATGTCCCCACGAGCACCGTGATCTGAAAGGAAGAGGCAGGGTGCTTTGAATGTTGGTTATGAAGTCTGGATGTGGTGAATGTCCCCACTTGATCCATGACCTGAAGTATGTGTGAGTATGTCCCCACTTGGTGCATGACCTGAAATGTGTGTGAATATGTCCCCACGAGCACTGTGATCTGAAAGGAAGAGGCAGGGTGCTTTGAATGTTGGTTATGAAGTCTGGATGTGGTGACTGTCCCCACTTGATCCATGACCTGAAGTATGTGTGAGTATGTCCCCACTTGGTGCATGACCTGAAATGTGTGTGACTATGTCCCCATGAGCACTGTGACCTGAAAGGAAGAGGCAGGGTGCTTTGAATGTTGATTATGAAATCTGGATGTGGTGAATGTCCCCACTTGGTGCATGACCTGAAATTTGTGTGAATATGTCCCCACGAGCACCGTGATCTGAAAGGAAGAGGCAGGGTGCTTTGAATGTTGGTTATGAAGTCTGGATGTGGTGAATGTCCCCACTTGGTGCATGACCTGAAGTATGTGTGAGTATGTCCCCACTTGGTGCATGACCTGAAGTATGTGTGAGTATGTCCCCATGAGCACTGTGACCTGAAAGGAAGAGGCAGGGTGCTTTGAATGTTGATTATGAAATCTGGATGTGGTGAATGTCCCCACTTGGTGCATGACCTGAAATGTGTGTGAATATGTCCCCACGAGCACCGTGATCTGAAAGGAAGAGGCAGGGTGCTTTGAATGTTGGTTATGAAGTCTGGATGTGGTGAATGTCCCCACTTGGTGCATGACCTGAAATGTTTGTGAGTATGTCCCCACGAGCACCGTGACCTGAAAGGAAGAGGCAGGGTGCTTTGAATGTTGGAAATGAAGTCTGGATGTGGTGAATGTCCCCACTTGGTGCATGACCTGAAATGTGTGTGAGTATGTCCCCACGAGCACCGTGACCTGAAAGGAAGAGGCAGGGTGCTTTGAATGTTGGTTATGAAGTCTGGATGTGGTGAATGTCCCCACTTGGTGCATGACCTGAAGTATGTGTGTGAATATGTCCCCACGAGCACCGTGATCTGAAAGGAAGAGGCAGGGTGCTTTGAATGTTGGTTATGAAGTCTGGATGTGGTGAATGTCCCCACTTGATCCATGACCTGAAATGTGTGTGACTATGTCCCCATGAGCACTGTGACCTGAAAGGAAGAGGCAGGGTGCTTTGAATGTTGGAAATGAAGTCTGGATGTGGTGAATGTCTCCACTTGGTGCATGACCTGAAATGTGTGTGAGTATGTCCCCACGAGCACCGTGACCTGAAAGGAAGAGGCAGGGTGCTTTGAATGTTGGTTATGAAGTCTGGATGTGGTGAATGTCCCCACTTGGTGCATGACCTGAAGTATGTGTGAGTATGTCCCCACTTGGTGCATGACCTTGTTGTGGAAATATCTATGAATTCACTAGATAGATAAGTTCTATAGTTCTAAAGTATTGTTCAATGTGTAGTCAAGTCTCTTATTAGATGTCTAGAAGACTGTGACCTTTAACTCTGCTTTCTCTAAACACAAAGTGTTCAGCACATTCTGTAATGTCCTAAGTAGTCTATCTATATTGCCTATGTGGCTATCCTTGGACATTAAGACCCAGGATAAGTTGAAGTATAAACACTTATTAGTATACTTGTTAACCAGTTTTCTGTCTAACCATATCATTTTCTTAGTAATTTCTTTGTCCAATACTGCCTCCAAAGGTAGGATGCTGCATTGGTATTGTGTACTCATAACTAAACTGAAATTCGTTGAAATGGAGCCCACATGACGAATATAACCCATGTTTATATATACTAACCAATTATCTTCTGTAAATTAACAGATGTTTTGTTACCTCACCATGTGACATAATTGGAGGTATTTAACCTCGTCCATTGTAATTATACAATACAACCTTTTCCAAAACTCTACGACATTGTGTGGCGTAGATTTATTGGGCTCGCAAGCAAAGGGTAATGATAATTGCGGACACGAGTTATCCAAGCATGGAGATATACCTTTAAAGCATAGGTGTATATCTCCCATTAGTTCCTTATCAACCTGAAATGTATACCTCCCTAACAAGTCCATTGTACTGTAGACAGTGAATGGGCTATCCTCTGGACATTACTCTTCTACAAACTCCACCAAACCATAAAGGTCTACACAGACTGATGACCATTCATGTAAGCTTAGCCTATGCCCCATTTCCTCAAGATGCCTGGACCACCAGTGCAATAAGCCCCGGCACCTTGTGCAACCCCTATCCCGTTGTAGATTGTAAGCTCTTTTGAGCAGAGTCACCTTCATTTCTTGCTCTATTTATTGTATTTTTTTTTCACATTGATTCTATGCCTATTGTTTTGTATCCAATTATTGTACTTTATTTGTTCTCTATTGTAATTACTTACTGTATATTTTCTGTACTCTAACCCTACATTGTAAAGCGCTGCGGAATATGTTGGCGCTATATAAATAAAGCATTATTATTATTATTATACATCATACTTTACAGCTGTTTATACATTTCTCCTGCTACCCTGTGCTCATTACATTTTTGACAACAAGGGCTCAAACACACAGGCATCTGTCTTCAGTTTTTTTAGACGCTTTTTTGATATTGTCATTTAAACTGATGCTTTTAAAGAGCATTCAGCTTTTTCAGCTGCCCCTCTCACGTTAATAGGTGAGGAGAACAGGCTGCGCTTAAATGGCAAAGTGTGTGTGCTCCCATTGAAATCAATGGGACTGTAATACATGGCTTTTTTTGATAGTCAATTAAACGCGTCAGATACCTGTGTGTTCAAACACTGAATAAATACTTCTATTCATGCTTATTTTGGCCAAGAACTGATATGTGAAGAGAGGTGAATAAGGTACTGCAAGACACTTCTGTGGAACAATAATGGCCATGTGGATATTGATCTCACCAGGCCCTTAATTCACTTGATAGCTGTCATCAGTAGATAGGACACCTTCCATACACTGTATATTAAATGGGTGTCGGGTTGACAGATTACTGGGAGGGGCTGGTGAGGACCCAGCGGTCATGGTGCACATTGGCACAAATGACAAAGTTAGAGGTAGGTGGAAGGTCCTTAAAGATGATTTCAGGGAATTAGGCTGCAAGCTTAAGGCAAGGACCTCCAAGGTAGTATTCTCTGAAATACTGCCTGTACCACGTGCCACACCAGAGAGGCAACGGGAGATTAGGGAGATAAATAAGTGGCTCAGGAATTGGTGTAGGAAGGAGGGGTTTGGGTTCCTGGAGAACTGGGCCGACTTCTCTGTTGGCTACAGGTTCTATGCTAGGGACGGGCTGCACCTCAATGGGGAGGGTGCAGCTGTGCTGGGGGAGAAAATGGCTAGAAGGTTGGAGGAGTGTTTAAACTAGGGATTGGGGGGAGGGTATTCATTGTATAGGAGGGGAAGATAGTGTAAACAGTAACCTGGGCACAAGTAATAAAAGTGGGGGTGGCATGGGGGGTGGGGTTAGAACAGTCAATCTAGTAGGAAGGAATAGAGGTAAAGAGAGATGCATAAAGTGCATGTTCACTAATGCCAGAAGCCTCACCAACAAAATGGAGGAATTAGAATTGATTTTGTTGGAAAATAATTATGACATGGTGGGGATTTCGGAGACTTGGCTGGACGAGAGTCATGACTGGGCTGTTAATTTACAGGGCTATTGTCTGTTCAGAAATGACCGTACAAATAGGCGAGGAGGAGGTGTATGTTTATACGTAAAATCATCCTTAAAACCCATCCTGCGTGATAATATAGGTGAATCTAATGGAAATGTAGAGTCTCTGTGGGTGGAGATAAGGGGAGGGGGAAAAAATAATAAATTACTGATAGGGGTTTGTTATAAGTCCCCAACAATAATGGAAGTGGAGGAGAATATCCTCATAAAGCAAATAGATGAAGCAGCGACTCAGGGAGAAGTCATTATTATGGGGGACTTCAACTACCCTGAAATACATTGGGGATCAGAAACCTGCAGTTCTAGCAAAGGTAATAAGTTTTTGAAAACTATAAGAGACAATTACCTTTCACAACTGGTTCAGGACCCAACAAGAAGGGGGGCACTGCTGGACCTAATATTAACCAACAGGCCAGACCGCATATCAAATATACGGGTTGGAGTCACTTGGGTAATAGTGATCATAACTTAATAAGCTTTCAAGTATCCTTTACTAAGACGTGTAGTAGAGGGGCCACAAGGACACTAAACTTCAGGAAGGCAAATTTCCAACGGTTGAGAGATGATCTTAGTGCAATAAACTGGGACGATGTCCTGAGACATAAAAGTACACAACACAAATGGGAGATGTTTATTAGCATCCTGAATAGGACCTGTGCACAATATATACCCTATGGGAATAAGCATGCTAGAAATAGGAGGAAACCACTATGGCTAAATAAAGCGGTAAGAAGTGCAATATGTGACAAAAAGAAAGCATTTAGGGAATTAAAGCAAGTAGGTAGTGATGAAGCATTAAATAAATACAGAAAATTAAATAACATTTGTAAAAAGCAAATCAAGGCAGCAAAGATTGAGACAGAGAGACTCATTGCCAGAGAAAGTAAAAAGAATCCCAAAATATTTTTTAACTACATAAATAGTAAGAAACTAAAAAATGATGGTGTTGGCCCCTTTAAAAATAGTCTGGGTGAAATGGTGGATGAGGATGAGGAAAAAGCAAATATGCTAAATGACTTTTTTTCAACAGTATTTACACAAGAAAATCCCATGACAGACAATATGATCAGTGATAACAAAAATTCTCAATTAAACGTCACCTGCTTAACCCAAGAGGAAGTACGGCATCGTCTAAAAATCACTAAAATTGACAAATCCCCGGGCCCAGATGGGATACACCCCAGAGTGCTGCAGGAATTAAGTACTGTCATAGATAGACCATTATTTTTAATATTTAAAGATTCCATAATATCAGGGTCTGTACCACAGGACTGGCGTATAGCAAATGTGGTGCCAATATTCAAAAAGGGGACAAAAACTGAACTTGGAAATTATAGGCCAGTAAGCTTAACCTCTACTGTGGGTAAAATCCTAGAGGGTTCTCTAAGAGATGCTATACTGGAGTATCTGAACAAAAATAACCTCATGACCCATTATCAACATGGTTTTACGAGGGACCGTTCCTGTCAAACTAATCTAATAAGCTTCTATGAAGAAGTAAGTTCTGGACTGGACCAAGGAAATGCAGTGGATGTGGTGTATATGGACTTTTCAAAAGCTTTTGATACGGTGCCACACAAAAGGTTGATACATAAAATGAGGGCAATGGGGATAGGGGAAAATATGTGTAAGTGGGTTAAGAACTGGCTTAGTGATAGGAAACAAAGGGTGGTTATTAATGGAACACACTCAGAATGGGTCACAGTTAACAGTGGGGTACCACAGGGGTCAGTGTTGGGCCCGCTTCTATTTAATATATTTATTAATGACCTTGTAGGGGGCATACAGAGTAGAATCTCAATATTTGCAGATGACACTAAACTCTGCAGGGTAATCAATACAGAGGAGGACAATTTTATATTACAGGAGGATTTATGTAAACTAGAAGCTTGGGCTGCTAAATGGCAAATGCGCTTTAATGGGGATAAATGTAAAGTCATGCACTTGGGCAGAGGAAACAAAGGGTATAATTATGTGCTTCATTATAAAACACTGGGCAAAACTATCACTGAAAAAGACCTGGGTGTATGGGTAGATGACAAACTCACATTTAGTGGCCAGTGTCAGGCAGCTGCTGCAAAGGCAAATAAAATAATGGGATGTATTAAAAGAGGCATAGATGCTCATGAGGAGAACATAATTTTACCTCTATACAAGTCACTAGTGCGACCACACTTAGAATACTGTGTACAATTCTGGTCTCCGGTGTATAAGAAAGACATAGCTGAACTAGAGCGGGTCCAGAGAAGAGCGACAAAAGTTATTAGAGGACTAAGGGGTCTGCAATACCAAGACAGGTTATTAAACTTGGGGTTATTTAGCTTGGAAAAACGAAGGCTTAGGGGTGATCTTATAATAATGTACAAATATATGAGGGGGCAGTACAGAGACCTTTCTAATGATCTCTTTACTCTTAGGCCTGAGACTGGGACAAGGGGGCATCCTCTACGTCTGGAGGGAAGAAGGTTTAATCATAATCACAGACGCGGATTCTTTACTGTAAGAGCAGTGAGACTATGGAACTCTCTGCCACATGATGTTGTAATGAGTGAGTCACTACTAACATTTAAGAGGGGCCTGGATGCCTTTCTTGAAAACTATAATATTACCAGTTATACATACTAGATTCTTTGATAGGGCGTTGATCCAGGGAATTAGTCTGATTGCCGTATCTGGAGTCAGGAAGGAATTTTTTCCCCCAATGTGGAGATTAGTGTTGCCACATGGGTTTTTTTTGCCTTCCTCTGGATCAACATGTTAGGCTATGGGTTGAACTAGATGGACTTAAAGTCTTCCTTCAACCTTAAAAACTATGTTACAAAACTATGTTACTATGTCTTTGTAGTGATACATTTAGTAATTTGTAGTTTTAGACACCCAATAAATGTCTTTAGATTGAATATTCTAACAAAGTAATATAATTATACCTTTTCTCTCCAAGGGAAACTACCATTGTATGTAATTTCTTCTCCAGGGTTGATGTCACTTATGGCAAAAAGGCACAAATGTGGCCTTTTTTCAACCATAACTTTCTTCATTTTGCAATTTGGGTTTTTATATTCATCATTAACTAATCTTCCTAATGAGTCATTGTCTTGGGATGCATCAGTGCTGATATAAAAGAAAAAAATGTACCTGAATCTTGACATGTAGAAATATCTGGTTGATTATAATACCGGTATAACCAAGATAATACAAATGTATTTAAAGGGAGTCTGTCACTAGTTTTTTAGCGTGGACTTTTACTAAGATAGGTAAACCATGGAACAGTGGGCAGAGTGCAGAGGAAGGCAACATCTTATTTAATCTAAGCCAGGGGTCTCAAACTCCAGGCCTCGAGGGCCGCACACAGTCCAGGTTTTCAGGATTTTCTTAGAATTTGACAGTTGGTCATTTGATTACCAATTGTCAAATGCTATGGAAATCCTGAAAACCTGGACTGTGTGCGGCCCTCGAGGCCTGGAGTTTGAGACCCCTGATCTAAGCTATAAAATGTTATATGAAAATGAGCATGGCAGGAGTTCTCATGGTAATGAGGGGCATTATGCAGCCCTTCAGCACTGTGAAACTCCAGTAAGGAATGGGAATAGCCCCCCTCATAACAATGGGGACTAATCCTACTTGTGGAGCTCATTTGCATATAAATTGTGATGAGCAAGCACCAAAGTGCTCAGAAGAGGGGAAGGTGTCCGGATAATACTACTGGCAGGGAACAGCCTGCCTCAAGGTATCCCTGCCCTTTGGCGTACAGGCCAAAGTGGCGGATGGAAGGCAAACCCAAGGATACACTCCATGGAGACACGGTGGGCGGGGACAGCCTGGGATCACTCCTACAGTGTCACTGCAGAAGGCTTTACCGGCTGTCCCTTCCCACATTGACGCACATGGAGTTTCCATGTTTTCCCACCCACCAGCACGTCAAAGTGGATGGGAAGAACAGGGACTTTGAATTTAGTAGTCTCTGCTCACATTTGTGAGACGCTGGTGGGTGGGAACAACAGTGTGTCATCAGGGGGTTGGAGCCTGCCCCCGACGCATCATATGACGCAAAAAGACGCTGCACACAGCCCGACCTGGAAGCACTCCAGGCCGGGCAGTGTCAGGAAAGTGACACCACAGCACCGCCGACCGGAGGACGGACCCATGGACTGCTGGCAGCGTCTGCAGGAGCAGGGGAGTATAATTTATTTTTTTGCCCTGACAGAACTCCTTTAAATCTCTATAATTAAATAACATAAGTTGGTTTCTGCTGTCTGACCACCGTGCCTACCAAACAGTGAGAGAACTCCACACTGAAAAACTGGTGACAAAATTCCCTTGTTACAGTCATCTTAACATAACAAATGACACTGGTTGACATCTATTAAAGGAATTTGTCACCAGTTTGATGCTAGCTAAACTGCCAACGGCCATGGAAAGTATACATCTCTGCTTTTAATTTAGACATTTTGCTGCCTTTGTTGTGCTGGTAAAGTCAGAGAGGCTACATCTTTACTGTAATGAGAGATTTCTGGGTATACCAATATGTTTAAAAGCCCTAAATCTACCTGCTATAGCTATTAAATAGCAAACTAACCCCTATTCATATTGCCCTCTTAAGGGCTAAAATACGTCCGAAAAAATAGACCCCATTGAAATGCATTGATTTCAATGGGGTAAAACACACGTCCGAATTTTTTTCGGATCGGCCGATCCGAAAAAAAAATTCGGATGCATGTCCGAATATTCATTTTCAGACTGAATTTCAGCCCCATTATAATAAATGTGAACAAAAATTTCGGTCCGAAATTCGGTTGTACTTGTAAACGGAACCGAATTTCAGGCCGAAATTTTTATTTATTTTTTTTTCATTTTCCCATTTAATTTACATCCGAATTTCAGATGTCCAAAAAAAATTTCGGATCCGAAATTGCGCAAATTCAGACCCGAATTTCAGATCCGAAATTTTTTTCGATCTGTGTCTTAGCCCTAAGGGTGCTTCTTTATGTTACCTGATGTTGCAAAAATGGTGCTGCCTCAGTAACTGACTGCAGTGGATTCACATGATCAGCAGAGACAGGACATAATCAGGACTGGCTATCAACTGGGGAAAGATGGATACCCTTTAAGGCTGGTTTCACATTGGCGTTCCCCTCCGCAGCATTCTGCGGAGGGAAAGCGCAATGTGAGCGCAGCCAGCAGAAGCCCCTATCATTATAATGAGAGCGCACGGTGCTGCGCTTGACTGCGCATGACCGTGCTCTCCCATTCACTCCCATATTTGATTTGTACACAGGTGGATGCCTGCGCACAAATCACCCAGTCTCGTCCGCACCAGGGACGCGACATGTTGCATTCCTGGTACGGAGGAGAGTGTGTGATTTGTGCGCAGGCATCCGCCTGCGTACAAATCACATATGGGAGTCATGCGCAGTCAAGTGCAGCACCGTGCGCTCTCATTATAAAGATAGGGGCTTCTGCTGGCTGCGCTCACAAGGCGGTTCCCCTCCGCAGAACGCTGCGGAGGGGAACGCCAATCTGAACCCAGCCTAAAATGCATTAAAAAAACTGATTACTTACCACCATATTTTTTCATTCCACTGAAATTCGTACATGAAGTTCTTAAAATTGGGGTCCTTTATGGACCTTTTCTGGCTCTCATCCAAATTGATGAGCTCACCTCGATATTCTGCAACAAAACTCCCTTTTTCGATTTCAGTTTCAGCAAACACTCCTCTTCCTGTAGAAAATATTTATCATTACCTAAGACAGTCATTCTAATGCATGACAATACTAAGGCAATTTAGTTAAAACTTGTTTTAACTCACCTTTAAATCAACCTTAATGACACAAAGTGGACAGAAAGATTCACGTACCGCAAACACTGGTACAAGATAATAATGTATTCAATTTGTAAACTGGAAGGAAAAACTGCAATTTATATATAGACTAGTAAAAAGGCCCGATGCAATTGCATCGGGAGCACGGTGAAATTAATTGTTTGTATACAGGTGGGTCAGTGGGTATCAGAGTATAGAGGCGGGTCAGTGGGTAGTAGAGCATCGAGGTGGCTCTGTGGGTAGCAGAGTATGGAGGCGGCTCTGTGGCTAGCAGAGTATCGAGGCGGCTCTGTGGGTAGCAGAGAATAGAGGCGGCTCTGTGGGTAGTAGAGTATAGAGGCGGCTCTGTGGTGGAGGGGTGAGGAGAGATGCGGCTGTGTGGTGGAGGGGTGAGGAGAGAAGCGGCTCTGTGGTGGAGGGGTGAGGAGAGATGCGGCAGAGTGGTGGAGGGGTGAGGAGAGATGGGTGTCTGTGGTGGAGGGGTGAGGAGAGATGCGGCTGTGTGGTGGAGGGGTGAGGAGAGATGCGGCTCTGTGGTGGAGGGGTGAGGAGAGAAGCGGCTGTGGTGGAGGGCTGAGGAGAGATGCGGCTGTGGTGGAGGGGTGAGGAGAGATGCGGCTCTGTGGTGGAGGGGTGAGGAGAGATGCGGCTCTGTGGTGGAGGGGTGAGGAGAGATGCGGCTCTGTGGTGGAGGGGTGAGGAGAGATGCGGCTCTGTGGTGGAGGGGTGAGGAGAGATGGGTGTCTGTGGTGGAGGGGTGAGGAGAGAAGCGGCTGTGTGGTGGAGGGGTGAGGAGAGATGCGGCTGTGTGGTGGAGGGGTGAGGAGAGATGCGGCTGTGTGGTGGAGGGGTGAGGAGAGATGCGGCTGTGTGGTGGAGGGGTGAGGAGAGATGCGGCTCTGTGGTGGAGGGGTGAGGAGAGATGCAGCTCTGTGGTGGAGGGGTGAGGAGAGATGCGGCTCAGTGGTGGAGGGGTGAGGAGAGATGCGGCTCAGTGGTGGAGGGGGGTGAGGAGAGATGCGGCTCAGTGGTGGAGGGGTGAGGAGAGATGCGGCTGAGTGTGGAGGGGTGAGGAGAGATGCGGCTCAGTGGTGGAGGGGTGAGGAGAGAAGCGGCTTAGTGGTGGAGGGGTAAGGAGAGAAGCGGCTCAGTGGTGTAGGGTTGAGGAGAGATGCGGCTCAGTGGTGGAGGGGTGAGGAGAGAAGCGGGTCAGTGGTGGAGGGGTGAGGAGAGAAACACACAGTATATACATACATGAGACATTGTATAGACAGACAGTATGCAGAGATTACAGAGATTATACACACAGTATACACACATTACAGACAGTATACACACATTACACACAGTATAGATACATTACAGACAGTATACAGAGATTACACACAGTATAGAGACATTAGACAGAGTATAGAGACATTACAGACAGTATACAGAGATGACACACAGTATAGAGACATTACAGAGTGTAGAGACATGACACAGAGGTGCAGAGACATGACACAGAGTGTGCAGAGACATGACACAGACAGAGTGTGCAGAGACATGACACAGACAGAGTGTGCAGAGACATGACACAGACAGAGTGTGCAGAGACATGACACAGACAGAGTGTGCAGAGACATGACACAGACAGAGCGTGCAGAGACATGA
The DNA here is from genome assembly GCA_033576535.1 of Allobates femoralis. Taxonomy (NCBI): domain Eukaryota; kingdom Metazoa; phylum Chordata; class Amphibia; order Anura; family Aromobatidae; genus Allobates; species Allobates femoralis. Next base: position 292,992,634 of record JARQOC010000003.1, read on the forward strand.
GACAGGCAGAGCGTGCAGAGACATGAGACAGGCAGAGCGTGCAGAGACATGAGACAGGCAGAGCGTGCAGAGACATGAGACAGGCAGAGCGTGCAGAGACATGAGACAGGCAGAGCGTGCAGAGACATGAGACAGGCAGAGCGTGCAGAGACATGAGACAGGCAGAGCGTGCAGAGACATGAGACAGGCAGAGCGTGCAGAGACATGACACAGACAGAGCTGCAGAGTCATGACACAGAGTGCAGAGACATGACACAGACAGAGTGTGCAGAGACATGACACAGACAGAGTGTGCAGAGACATGACACAGGCAGAGTGTGCAGAGACATGAGACAGGCAGAGTGTGCAGAGACATGAGACAGGCAGAGTGTGCAGAGACATGAGACAGCCAGAGTAAGGCAGGGGTTAAAAAAATGTAAATAAAGTTTATGCTCACCTCACCCCGAGCTCCCGGTGGCTCCTCCAGGCTCTCGGTGCCTACAGAGCTCTTCTACTGCAGTTCAGGACCTGCGGTGATGTCAGAGTCACGTGACCCGCGGTTACCATGGAGTACTACTAATAGTGATTGCACATACATCATATAACAGAGTATACCATGACCTTACAAAAATTACAATCATAAATAATCACGGTATACAGAGGAATAAAGTGACGTGCATAAAAAGCAATAGAAGAAAACAATAATGCTGTTCATGTGGCGCCCCGCCAATGCAGGCGTCACAGAGGGGTACTGCACCCGTAAAAGAGGTGCAGATGCTCCAGCTGCAGGTGGACCCTAGGATGGTGAGTGGGACCCATTCCCAGCACTCCCACATTAGTATAGGGTGGGAGGTTACCCGGGAGGGAATAAATTCACCTCTAGGGGGAACAAGGAGGCCTTTTGCTCCCAAGTCTTTGCTGCTATGTCTCTCGTCTGAGGAACCAGGAGGAGAGATGGAAGAAGAAGAGAAGGTTTAAGGAGAATGTGAAAGGAGCTTTCCAGAAGAGCATCCGGTCTGGGAAAGAGGAGCCAGCAAGATAGGTTCTCCCAGACAGCTTACCGGGCACCGGAGCCCGCAGACTGCTGGAGCTATATGCACGGCAGAGAATCCGGATTCCCATGGAGTCTTCAAGTCTCATGGACACCAGAGCAGTCTACAAGAAGGGCACCAGGCAACGTCAAGGGAACAAGCAGCCAGCCAGTAGAGAGTTACCCGACGACAGCGAGGGTGAGAGAGGACAGGAGGTCAGGCTGGATTCTAAATCAACCAGGCTTCACACCAAACTTGAAAGCAGAGAAGAACGGACACGGGTTAGTTAATGAAGGCACACCAAGAGTTCCACCATACCACCTAGGATCCACTTGCAGCCACCCGTTAAGCTACCTGTTCTTGTAACATCTAAGTGTTGAACTGTGAATTGTAACTGCAACTGCTACAACTAAAAGTAAAGTACCCGGAGGAAAAGTCACTTTGCCTCTGCCTGTGTTTCCTTTTGCATGAACTTGTTCCCTTTTCAGGAACGCTGCCTCGGAGGTCCAGCCCTACCTGTGGAGGACTTTGCTAACTAGCCGCGATACCATCTACCTCCGGCGGACTGTGGCGCCGCCACAGTCCGCCGGACTGTGACTCCTCACCAGAAACTACAGGTGACGTCACGACAACTTGTAAATATAATCCCCTGTAAATATACCCTTTTTCAAAGAAATCCCCCAGGACACGGGATCAGGCGCGGCCACCACTCCCCGTGACACAGGAGCGTTAACCCTTGGAGCCTGATACCCGAGTACCCAAAGCCTGGGGCTCGACATTCATAGTAGTCTTAGCGATCAGAAAAACAAAAATCATCAGGTCGGCCTGATGAAGTGATCTTGAGATTTCAAGGATCGCGAAACGTATGTCGGGGTCCAGATATCTGGGGGGCCATTCCCCTGCTGTGTGAACAGGGGATCCATCATTCCTTGCTTACACTATGGGTATGAATTATGTATGATTTTTGTTTTTCTTTGTTTTGTTTCTTATGGCTTCTTTGAGGATAACTTCAATGGGAGTTAAAGAAACAGCACAGTCTACTTGGTAGTTCCAGAGTCTCATCCTCTTGTTCAAAGGCAGAGACAGATTTTCGATGCAAATAACATTATATATTATTATTATTATTATTATTATTATTACACTGTGTTCCAAATTATTATGCAAATGTTCTTTTCTTCTAATTTTCCTAAATGGTCAGTGCAAATGACGATCAGTGTAATAAAAGTCATCACCCGTTAGAGTATACATCAAATTTTATTGAAGACACCTCCCAATTATAACAGTATAATCTTCAAAATTAAAAAAAACTCTAAA
>JARQOC010000003.1:292995057-293098498 GCA_033576535.1 Allobates femoralis
AATTCTGTTCAGGTGATGGTGCTAGGAAATACACTATTAATTACTATATTACTTGTGCCAGCACACATGTGGTATATCATGCCACATGTGGCTGTGGTAAGGTATATATTGGACTTACGTCCAGGGAACTGAGGATGCGCATTAGGGAGCACATACGCGATATAGAGGGATCCAAAAATTGTGAGGATCCTAGCACCCTAAGGACGCTACCCAGACATTTTTTTCACCACCACAACAGTGATCCAAGAACGTTGAAGGTTATTGGAATTGATTTGGTAGTGGGGGGTATTAGAGGGGGCAATTTAAAAAAGACATTGGCTCAGAAAGAATCTAGGTGGATTTCAGTACTGGACACTTTAAGTCCTAAAGGGCTGAACGAAACCATCAGCTTTGTCCCGTTCCTTTGAATATGCACAGCCCTAGATATACATACCCTGATTCTTCCTACTTTTTCTTTATTTTCTTCCTATTCTTATCTGTTTTTTTCTTACTTTTTTCTCTTCCCCACCTTATCTCAGTTATTGAATGTACATATGTATAAAATAGTACTATATGTTTTTAATTGTTTTTAATTTTTCTATGTGTGCAGGTTACTCATGGTGTCCTCTCTGTGTCCACAGTGCCTCGTTTTTCAAGCATTATGATGGAAAACACCTAAAGAATGAAGAAGAAACATACTAATGTGTATATAAATATATAATTTGTACATTCTTCATCTATATTAAATATAGTTCCTAGGGCGGTGCGCTCCACAACCGTGCCCGACTTCCTCCCTCCTCCGGGGGCGTCTACAATCGCCGCTCGCTCCGGGCGCCTGGTAACCCTGGCGTCCGGATGTGCGCGGCGATGACGCGTTTCCGGGGGCGGGTTTGGACGCGGGATCACGGAAGTGCGAGCGCCATTACGCGCTGGGTGGTGGCTCCTCATGTGGCGTTCACCTCTTATAAAAAGGTACTGGACACTGAGAGTGACTACCTCTCCTTGAAAAAGCGGTAGTGAAACGGCGTAGGAGATGGAGGTCTAGGTGGGGGTTTTCTAACACAGCGTGCAGTCACCACTGGTATGCTATATGCCTATGTGCAGCAACATTAGCCATGAGCACTGCTCCTTGAGCATCTGATGTGGGGCTGATTGGGCCTTATTATGTTAACTCTGTATATACCATGTCTTGGGAATAAGTGCAATATGTTATCGTGGCAATGTGCAATCATGCTTAGTGCAATACCTGAGTTGTAAACTGTATCACCATGTTGTGTAAACCTCACTGCTTGTATCCACAGTCAAACTTGCATTTTAAAAAAATAAAAAATGAGTGCATTTTTGTAAATAAACTGTCAATCACTTTGTTGAGCATAGCAAGGACTCTGGTTCTGTTTGTTTAAAAAGTTTTATTGAGTCTGCCATAGGGGTGGATAGAAGGGTTGCATTGTCACCCTGAGCCCCTTACTGTAAAATGTGTATTTATCAATGTGAACTATTGTGTATTTATAGTACTATATTGCACCAACGGCTTGATACTGGACGGATCATACAAGTGTCTGATCCCATATATGAGGGGAAAAGTAAGGGGGTCCTTTGCGCTGGTGAGTTGGTGGCCAAATGGCACAGTGCACGGTGCCATAGGATTGTCCCACTCACATGGCTTTGTTCCCTTGTCTCTAATCTATTTGGTATACTGATCCGACAAGAGGGACATACCCTGTACAAATGTGCCCCCTTTCCAAATGTTACAGTTGATAGGGATTAGCGATCACTGATGATGCCATCTCAGAACTACTATGTAGTACCAGGAGAAATGTCAATAACTAGATTGCAATTTAAGCTCATGTTTCCATTGCTGATAAATATGTGCTATTACAAGGATCCTGTTCGGGCTAGTGTGCGCCGTTATTCAGATCCTTATGATTTAAGTTGAGAGGTCTGTCTGTGCGACGGACAGACTCAGTACATTGGAAAATATAAACAGATGGGCGGGGTGAGATGGCGCGATCACACACGTGACATGACCCATTTCCGGAACGTCACTTATGACGCCAGAACGTTGCCATGACTACCTACACAGCGGAGGGCACTCCACTTTGATTATATGTACTATTTAAAGACAGGGAAGGAGTTCTAAGCCACGCCTCCCTGACAAAGTCGCCAAGCAACGGAGACACACGTGAGACAAGGATCCTCTGTGTGTATCCTGACACCATCATTGTCCTAGCACCGATCTTTCAAGCCTTGCTCCCCTGGCTAGGGACTGGTCCCTTAAACATCTCCTATGATAAGGATTCACACTGAACCAGGTGAGAGCATATTATTTGAGCTTATAGGGACTTGGGTGCATTCACTTTGCCGAGGACTATGAGTGTTAGACCTGTGGCACTACCTTTAGGGATAGTTGTTGGCAACCTCTGTGACCTAAGGGTACCGTTACACGTCGCAATATTGCATGCAATTTCACTTGCAATTTGCTGGTTGCAGTAAAATCATGGACACATTATTACATTTGTACACGGCAACAAAATAGAACAATGTATCCATGATTTCACTGCAACCAGTAAATTGCCAGTGAAATTGCATGCAATGTTGCGACGTGTAACGGTACCTTTAGTGTCCTCCTGTCAGTAGCACTTGATTGCATTCAATTTCAATATGCATATGACTGAGATTACATAATTTTGACCTGTGACTATAAAATATATGCAAGCCTACAGGGAGAATGTATTGTGCTGCCACCCCCTTTTTGGTTCATTTGTATATGGTGTGCCTGTAATTTTTGATTCATTGTATTAACAGAAAAACCCTTCCTAAATGCAGGTTTTGTGGTTTTGTAATGGTTTTAATTGTTTTTAGATGTGTGTTCTTGTCTTAATAAAATTGATGATTTTTTGACCTATGCAATGGTGGTGTGCCGCAGAATTTTTGTCAATTCCTTCTCTCTCGTATACATGGTTTAATTGTCTGGTCACTACAGATGTTGCCGATGATGACCAAGCCTAGCTCGAAGCACTAAGCGTATAGTTCATAAAGTTGTCCAGAGATTTGTAGACAGATTTGTGCAGTCGTATAATGTCTCTGCCGAGTAGAATTAAGATATCTGCCTTGTTGTCCAAGGCCGTTATCTCGTTGGCTATGGCTTTGAGGTGAGGAAACTGAAGAGCCGCTTGTGGCACATAGGATTTCTTCCCTGTTCAAGGGTATTTGGTTACACTCTATGAGTGTGGGAAGTGGTATCTCCTATGGCCTTTTTTCCAGTGGCTTCTGTCACACCGCTGCAGGTGCCCAAGGTGTAGGGAAAGGTGTTTCCCTTTAAGTTGAGCAAGTCGAAGAGTTCTGACCTGGCCAAGGACTTGTTGCTCTGTTCGTCCAGGCTGACGTACAATTTGACCGCCTTTTCTGGATGACCTTTAGGATACTCCCTTGCTAGGAAAATCTTTGCGCAGGACATTTCGCGAAGACCTCGGTGCAGGATACTGTATACTCAGCTCTTTTACACTGTTCATCTTCACTGAGTAAACTTCACTACATCCCTTTGCCAGCTTTGCTACTTTAAACCGCCATTGGAAACTTCAAGACTACTACACCATTTCCTCTCTGCTTAGTTTACTCTGCTCATCACTGTCTCAGCTCTGCTACTTTGAGCCTCCATTGCAAACTTGGTTAAAGAGGTTAAACTTGACAAAGGTCGTACATATAGATTACAATGTTCTTATGTATGGTAAACAATTAGTACAGATACAAAGAGAATCCAGGCAAATGCATACATATAAAACCCTCAATCGCTGTTAGTCTTAAATCGAGATTCTCATAAGGAGTGTCTGACTTTATGTTAGGGTACAGGCACACTGTCGTGCATCAAACACGGAGCGTGAGTGATGCACGACAGCGATGCGAGTGCAGTGCTAGTTTGGTGCGAGTGTAGTGCTAGTGTGGTCCGAGTGTGGTGCTTGTGGTGAGTGTGCCTGGCTGTATGTAAGTGTATGTGGTGCGAGTGTGAGGTGTGAGTGCGTGTGTGTTGTTTTTTTTTTCTCTCTGCTGTCCATGGTCTTGATGGACCACGGAACAGCATTAGTGCTGCTCGCCTGTATAATTCCTGCTATCCCCATACAGTTACAATAATGTTTCATTGCTGTGACAGCAGCAGTGAAGCAGTATTGTATGTATAATTTATTATTTTTTGCAAAGTTACACTTATCAGCTTGATTTGACATGTTTTTACCATGTCGGCTGTTCAGGACTTCATTCTGCACTGTGCTACCGAGGGGGTTTAACCCGGTGAATAAGGGGTTAATCAGACGCTGGTGTCATGACACCATCTGTCCAGGGGTTGTCCTTCCCCCTGGACACATGGTGACATGACCTCATGTGTCTGAATGGGTTAATTTTTCTGTAACCCAGGTTCAAGTGCATGTCGGGTGTAGAGATGTGACAGAAAGAGCCGTGATTTGTGAATGGAAGCCAGGGCTTCAGCACCATGGACAGCTCCTTACAAATCACCGGCTTATTCTGTGTAATCTCTACACCCGACATACACTTGAACCTGGTTTACAGAATAATTAACCCGTTCAGACACATGATGTCATGTCACCATGTATCCAGGGGGGGAGGACAACCCCTGGACAGATGGTGTCATGACACCAGCGTCTGATTAACCCCTTATTCACCGGGTTAAAACCCCCTCGGTAGCACAGTGCAGAATGAAGTCCTGAACAGCCGACATGGTAAAAACATGTCAAATCAAGCTGATAAGTGTAACTTTGCAAAAAATAAGAAATTATACATACAACCTATGCGCTGTCACAGCAATGAAACATTATTGTAACTGTATGGGGACTGTGGGGGGCCAGTGATTTTAACAGCACACGGCTGCGACTCTCGTACCATGTGCTGTATGGGTGCGAGCTAGACTCGCACCCATATACTTTTAATGGCTCTCGCAAAGCAAGTTTAATGCCAGAAACTCGCATTAATGTGACCTGTATAGATAGAGTTTTTCTCGCATTAAACTCATGCGAGTTCAACGCCAGTTTGCCTCCAGTCTTAGTCATTGCATCCACATAAAAAAAATTATAAACCAATCATGTTAAATAAATAGACATCATACCTATATGGCAACCAGCGGGAGTGCAAGCTCGAGGAAAGGCAAAGTAGATCCTATAACCCCTACATTTTTTTCGCCCACTCAGCTTCCTCAGGGAGAGGTGTATGGTGGTAGTGGACCCCGCACCATAACACCGGTGGTGTCTTTATAGCACTGGGAACTCCGGGTGCGATGTTAAGCACTTCTGGGTTCCGCTTGTGTCATGCACAGTCTGTCCGCACCATCTCAGGGCGGTTCCAGATTCCGGCTCACAGCCCACCATCATCCAGCACAGGGACGCATCACCAAAGATGCTGGGCGGAGGGGAGGGGCTGTTGGCGAACACCTACACACCGAGAGGGTGGAACAGGCTTATGCAGCGCTGTGCGCTCATTATATCACCATATTCTCAAACGATAACAAACCAGGGGAAAAAGAGACAATATGTATGTCACATCAGGAGAGCTAGGAAATCTATCGCCATTAAGTATAGGCTGGGCTCCGAGATAATTACATCTGAACATCTCGGACTGTAGTCATTATCAGCTTGGTGAGGTATTGTCCTTCTCCTTGTGATTTCTAGATCCAACTTGTATACTTCACATATGGTGATCCCTGGGCAAAGGACACAGGAGACGGGCTTGGACACCTTGAGAGTATATGGTGTGGTGTGTGAACAATAAAAAACCTAAAAATGATATAGAACCAGGAAAAAAGGATTAAAATAGAAAAAGCAAGAAAAGAGAGTTAGCATGTGGCATAATGAGCAGTCTCTCATAGGTAAGGACTATAGGTGACATTTTCATTTAGACCATTAGGGGTCAAGGTCCCGAGAGTCGCGATCCACTTAGTCTCCAGACGCGCCAGAACCTTTTTAAGGTCATCGCCTCTATTGCCACAACACACCAAATCAATTCCCCTGACTCTCAAGGAGGCAGGATTGCATCCATGATGTTTTTTTAAATGCTTTGGTATTGTTTTAAGCAAAGTGGGATCTTTCGCTTCCTTCGCTGCGATAATGCCGCGAACGTGCTCGCCTATGTGTACCCTCAACTCACGTGAGGTCAAGCCCACGTAGATCAGAGGGCAGGCACATTGGGCAAAATACACCACATGTGTTGAGGAACACGAAATCCTGTGCCTGATCTCAAATCTACGCGAGCCAACAGCAGAGTGAAAATGGGTCACATGCTCCACGTTAGTGCAGGAGACGCAATGTCCACAGGGATAACATCCCAAAATAGGCCCCTGAGAGCTAAAGGGATTAGGTATGTGCGGCACATAGTGGCTGTGATCCAACATGTCCCTCAGGTTTCAGGTACGTCGTGGAATCATCAGAGGTCGGTCAGGTACACACTTTCTCAAAGTAGGATCAGTGAGTAAGACCCCCCCAGTGTCTACTACAAAGCTCTCTCATGGTCTGCCATTCATGGTTAAAAGTACCAATAAAGCGTAGTGTCTGTTCAATCTCAGTCTTTTTGGGTGTTTGTTTTAGTAGATGGGCTCTCTGTGGTATGTAAAGCACTCAGGTGCCCACGCTTTATGCACCTATTGGAATAACCACGATCTCTAAATCTTTGCTTAAGGGCCACAGACTGACGCTCAAATCCCTCCTTTGTAGAACAGATCTGCTTCATCCTCAAGAACTTGCCAGTGGGGACGGCACGTATGGTGGAGGAACTGTGACCAGAGGAAGCATGTAACAAGGAGTTCACGGAGGATGACTTCCTGTGGACGTCCGTCTCAATCAGTCCAGAGCTATCCACTTCCAGGGCAATGTCCAGGAAGTCAATCCTCGCCGAACTACACTTGAACTGTTATAACATCAGACTGATGTACATGTTTCATTAAGACATCCAGCTGCTCCGCTGAGCCCTGCCAAATAAACAAGACGTCGTCTATGTAGTGCATCCAGCACTGCACCTGGGCACAGGCTGCCATGCCTCCATCACCAAATATCAATCTCTCCCAATATCCCAGGAAGAGATTGGCGTACGAAGGCGCGCAGGCCGGGCCCATCGTAGTTCCACGCTGCTGCAGATAGATGACGTCCTTAAATACAAATAAAAGAAGGGGGGGGAACAAGAGGCGCAATAGTGCCCTATCACTATGGCACTGAATGTAGAGGTGGTGAGAAAAGAATCCACTCACCTGTGGCAGTTGTGACACCCACAACTGGTTTGAAGGCGTATGAATGATAGTTTCCAGATGGCTGCTGCTGGACTTCCACCGTCCATTCAAATGTGGAGACACATCGGATTGCAGGGAAGAAATGGTGTATCACGGTCCGCGCTGCCAAAATCACTCACTCTAAAGAAATGCACATGAAGATGGAACTTCAAAAGGAACTCTTTTATTACCTCCTACGCGTTTCGGTGCCCTCCTGGCACCTTCCTCAGGGATACCTCCACCCCACCAAACCCTCATATATATTTAGCACATCTCATAATATTGATTAGTGGGAGTAAACATCAATAATGACGTCATCATCGTCATCAAAACTTTTAAAAACCAATGTTCCATAAATAATTAATAACATAGTATGCCCACACATTTTAAAAAATCCGATTAAGAGAAATGTGCAAAAAAATCAGCAAAATGCCAGTGGAAACGCCTGTAAAAACTGTCTGAAAGGGCTAGACAAAAAAATTGCTCACTAAAATAAAGCATTCTACTCTGCTCTCTGGGGGATAGAACCGGCAGGTCCCGATGGATGATAAGTGTAAACATCATCAGTGACAAGCGCCACTTAATCTGTTGTAAAACAACCAGATTAGTAGATCTCTTGTTTTTGCTCCCAAAATTCCTAAAATCAATGTGTGCTTTATTTTTCTCTAGAAGAAGACAGACAAAAAATACAGATGGAAGGAAGAAACCGAAGATACAAGCCTCCGGATTTCATGAGATTTCTCACAATCTCATTTGTGGAACATCAGTGATGAACAATTAAAAGAATAATTTATTAATTACATTAAAAATAAGTCTTAAGATCAGAATCAGAGATGAGATGAAGTAAATGAAAGCCCTATGAAGTAATATCAGTAAAATATTTAATAAAAACAAGAATAAATAAATAAATAATTATAATGTTAAAAACGAGTAGTCCCTCTTTTTGCCTCATCTTCTGTGGCATACCCGTGTGAGTGCATGTGTTGTCATCCAAATTCTCTGGGTTCTATCCCCCCAAAAGGATACAGACTAAGATTATTCATATATATCAAACAAAAAAACTTTAAGTCACATGTCAAGATCTTAGTACACTTAGGATAATCCCCACTCATGGATCTATATGTAGATCTTATAAGTTACAATTATATGTGGTAATAATCTATTTTGTCCACAAGATGGCGATAGTCTGGATGTTGTTGTCAAGGAAACAAAACCAGGTACCAAGTCTTCACAAGCCTATATCACCGCCAGTAGGGGGCGCTTCATCCAAATCTCTGTGTATTAACAAGAAAATGTGCTAGCTCCGAATTTCTGTTCAGTGAAGAATAAAGAAAAAGAAAAGATAAGCATTACTGTGTGTGGGGTGCTGGGACGTGGATTTAGACCCAAAGTAGTTTGATAGATACGTTCTTGTGTTGTCTATAACTGTAAAGGAATGCTAAAGAACATAGTGAATTTATTTTAGTGTGGAAGTACCTTTCAGAATATACTGAAAGTGTTGTGCTGTAAGTGTACAAGAATACTGTGATAACTGACCAATGATTCCTATATTTATTTCAGAGATTAGGTTTCAGTAGGTTTCAGTGTGTCCAGTTTAAACATCTCTCTTTTAATACCTCGAATCTGTTTGGGATGTGTGACTGTACATGGTCTATGGGGGTAATGCTGATGACCGTGGGGTCTCTGTTATGATGGAGATCACAATGATAGGACACACCATGAGCTTTGAAGCCATTTTTTATGTTCGATCGGTGTTTGTTGAGGCTTTCATGCAGGGGTTCACCCCGGACAGCCCCGGATCGCAAAAAACATGCTGTGAAGCTGGCCTTATGCACCAGTTTGATTTCAACTCTGCTATGTCTATAGTCTTCAATGCACTTTTCTAGTCCTGGGAGCTGTATCTGAGGTCAAGCAGGGCACTGACCAATATACAGACTCCTAAACCAGTGATCTGTGTGCTGGAAACCAATTTTTTTTATTAAAGGGAATCTGTCAGTAGATTTTTGCCATGTAATCTGTAAGGGCTGAGACCTTGATTCCAGCGATTTGTCTGCTTGCTGTTATTTTGATATAATCACTGTTTTCTTTAGCATAGCACTGAATGATGAGCCCTGTATAACCCCACCCACACCACTGCTTGGCAGCTTTCCGTATATAACACTGCCCACACTACTGCTTGGCAGCTGTCTGTATATAACACTGCCCACACACTGATTGGCAGCTTCTGTATATAGCACTGCCCCACCACTGATTGGGAGCTTTCTGTATATAACGCCCCCACCCCTAATTGGCAGCTGTCTGTATATAAACACTGCCCACACCACTGATTGGCAGCTTTCTGTATATAAAACCACCCACCACTGATTGGCAGCTTTCGTATATAACACTGCCCACACCACTGCTTGGCAGCTGTCTGTATATAACACTGCCCACACCACTGATTGGCAGCTTTCTGTATATACACTGCCCCACCACTGATTGGCAGCTTCTGTATATAACCCCCCCACACCACTAATTGGCAGCTGTCTGTATATAACACTGCCCACACCACTGATTGGCAGCTTTCTGTATATAACACTGCCCACACCACTGATTGGCAGCTTTCTGTATATAACACTGCCCACACTACTGCTTGGCAGCTTCGTATATACACTGCCCACACACTGTTGGCAGCTTCTGTATATAACACTGCCCACACCACTGATTGGCAGCTTTCTGTATATAGCACTGCCCTCACCACTGATTGGCAGCTTTCTGTATATAACCCCACCCACATATTGGCAGCTGTCTGTATATAACACTGCCCACACCACTGATTGGCAGCTTTCTGTATATAACACTACCCACACCACTGATTGGCAGCTTTCCGTATATAACACTGCCCACACCACTGATTGGCAGCTTTCTGTATATAACACTGCCCACACCACTGATTGGCAGCTTTCTGTATATAGCACTGCCCACACCACTGATTGGCAGCTTTCTGTAATACCCACCCACACCACTAATTGGCAGCTGTCTGTATATAACACTGCCCACACCACTGATTGGCAGCTTTCTGTATATAGCACTGCCCACACCACTGATTGGCAGCTTTCTGTATATAACACTGCCCACACCACTGTTGGCAGCTTTCCTGTATATAACACTGCCCACACCACTAATTGGCAGCTGTCTGTATATAACATGCCACACCACTGATTGGCAGCTGTCTGTATATAACAATGCCCACACCACTGATTGGCAGCTTTCTGTATATAGCACTGCCCACACCACTGATTGGCAGCTTTCTGTATATAACCTGCTCACACCACTGATTGGCAGCTTTCTGTAAATAGCACTGCCCACACCACTGATTGGCAGCTTTCTGTACACCATATTGCACTGCTGTATATAACCTGCCCACACCACTGATTGGCAGCTTTCTGTATATAGCACTGCCCACACCACTGATTGGCAGCTTTCTGTATATAACACTGCCCACACCACTGATTGGCAGCTTTCTGTATATAACCCCACCCACACCACTAATTGGCAGCTGTCTGTATATAACAATGCCCACACCACTGATTGGCAGCTTTCTGTACATAGCACTGCCCACACCACTGATTGGCAGCTTTCTGTATATAACCTGCCTCACACCACTGATTGGCAGCTTTCTGTAATAGCACTGCCCACACCACTGATTGGCAGCTTTCTGTATATAACCCTGCTCACACACCACTGATTGGCAGCTTTCTGTATATAACACTGCCACACCACTGATTGGTAGCTTTCTGTATATAACACTGCCCACACCACTGATTGGCAGCTTTCTGTATATAACACTGCCCACACCACTGATTGGCAGCTTTCTGTATATAACACTGCCCACACCACTGATTGGCAGCTTTCTGTATATAGCACTGCCCACACCACTGATTGTCAGCTTCCTGTGTACACTAGTGGCCTAAGGTGAGGCAACACCTGCAGTTTTTCACCATCACCAATATTTAATGAACGTTTTCACTGACATACTTACTTGAACACTCGCCCTCTTCTGCAATATGTATTCTATGTTTGTTTATAGTGACTTGGGTGTGATTTAAGACCGATATTTTGTGATTAAAAGGCAGTTTTTATATTTTAAGCCAGTTTGTCATCAAAATGTAAGCAATGACATGAATGACATGTTTTTATTGTTATACTGTCTCAGAATTCTATTATATAAAATTGACACATATTTGCTTAACTTTTATTTCACGTGCAGCATTAATGACTGCATCTTTGTAGGGTAGAAAGTTAATAAAAATTAAGCTTTGATTTAATAATTATATTTGCAATATAACAGTGTGATATAATGACATATTAAGTGATTTTTCACCATTTTATCATTTGAATGTCAGATTTTGGGAATGACCAGCAGTATTAGACAGGAGTGGTCACCTAAGAAGAGAGCCAAAGCTGTTACTTTAAGAGAAGAAGGGTACAGTTACCGGAAATAACCGCACGAATTGGAAAAGGGAGGTCACCGGCCAGCGTCCTCAAAGTGCGCAAGAGGTTTCAAGAGACTGGTTCAATAAAGAATAAACCAGGTAGAGGAAGGAAGAAGGCTACCACTCCTCATACTGGTAGAAGAATTGTTACAATCACCCTAAATAACAGGGAATCAACTGCTGTTGACATCAACAAGGAGCTTGTCAACACTGGAGTGACAGGGTCCGATTGGACGGTTTGACAGCAATTGGTAAACACGGAGTTAAGAGAATACCACATCAAAAGGGGACGTACTAAAAAGAATGAAGAAAAGGAATAAATAAAAAGAATGAAGATAATAACTTATTACAGAAAGATTGTGTAGATGTATAAAAGGTTTCTTGGGAATCTTAGACATGGAATGAACACATATCCCATATAACCAGGTGTATAATATGTTACCTGAGCATTTTAGGTGTGGAATGAAGATGGAATATCTGTAAATAATAGAAGAATGAACACATATCCCATATAACCAGGTGTATATTATGTTACCTGAGCATTATAGGTGTGGAATGAAGATGAAATATCAGTAGATAATAGGAAAATGAACACATATCCCATATAACCAGGTGTATATTATGTTACCTGAGCATTTTAGGTGTGGAATGAAGATGAAATATCTGTAGATAATAGGAAAATGAACACATATCCCATATAACAAGGTGTATATTATGTTACCTGAGCATTATAGGTGGGGAATGAAGATGGAATATATGTAGATAATAGAAGAATGGACACTTATCCCATATAACCAGGTGTATATTATGTTACCTGAGCATATTAGGTGTGGAATGAAGATGGAATATATGTAGATAATAGAAGAATGAACACATATCCCATATAACCAGGTGTATATTATGTTACCTGAGCATTATAGGTGTGGAATGAAGATGAAATATATGTAGATAATAGGAGAGTGAACACATATCCCTTATAACCAGGTGTATATTATGTTACCTGAGCACTATAGGTGTGGAATGAACGTGAAATATCTGTAGATAATAGGAAAATGAACACATATCCCATATAACCAGGTGTATATTATGTTACCTGAGCTTTATAGGTGTGGAATGAACGTGAAATATCTGTAGATAATAGGAGAGTGAACACATATCCCATATAACCAGGTGTATATTATGTTACCTGAGCATTATAGGTGTGGAATGAAGATGATATATCTGTAGATAATAGAAGAATGAACACATATCCCATATAACCAGGTGTATGTGTTCATTTTCCTATTATCTACAGATATTTAACATTCATTGCACACCTAAAATGCTCAGGTAACATAATATAAACCTGGTTATATGGAATGTGTGTTCATTTTCCTATTATCTACTGATATTTCATCTTCATTCCACACCTAAAATGCTCAGGTAACATAATGTACATCTGGTTATATAGGATATGTGTTCATTTTCCTATTATCTAAGTATATTCCATCTTCATTCCACACCTAAAATGCTCAGGTAACATAATATACACCTGGTTATATGGGATATGTGTTCATTTTCCTATTATCTACAGATATTTCATCTTCATTCCACACCTATAATGCTCAGGTAACATAATATACACCTTGTTATATGGGATATGTGTTCATTTTCCTATTATCTACAGATATTTCATCTTCATTCCACACCTATAATGCTCAGGTAACATAATATACACCTGGTTATATGGGATATGTGTTCATTTTCCTATTATCTACAGATATTTCATCTTCATTCCACACCTATAATGCTCAGGTAACATAATATACACCTGGTTATATGGGATATGTGTTCATTCCATGTCTAAGATTCCCAAGAAACCTTTTTTTACATCTACACAATCTTTTGGTAATAAATTATTATCTTCATTCTTTTTATTTATTCCTTTTCTTCATTCTTTTTAGTATGTCCCCATTCCTGTGTGCTGTGTTACTAGTCAATGTAACAATTCAGTATGAGCTGCTCTTGGTGCCGGGGGAGGTGATGCTCTCCTGAGCAAGATAGATGGGGAATGAACATGATATCTATATACTGTAAGGAATATATATTCCACATACTCCACTTTCGAGCGGCCGCAATCGCGGCCCACTTTTGCAAACTCGGGGGTCGCAAGAACGGACCGCAAATGCGGCCACAAAAACAGCGGCAGTGTGAATGAAGCGCAAATAGTAAATTTGATAAGTCATTTAAGGGTACATTCAGACGTGGTGGATTTTCCAGAAGGTTTTTGCACGGAAATACCGCTGCGGCCATGCCCTCCATTATACCCTGTGTGAACTGCAAAAAGCAGCTCACACAGGACGGAAAAATTGCCGCCGCGGAAAGCAGGTCGCAGTGCGGCAATCTTCAACCGCATCTTGTCAATTTGCCGCTCTGATTTCTTGCGGAATACAAACGTAAATTGCTTATAGGTTAGAATTGAATCGCAGTCAGACCGCTCTTGCAGCATCTTAGCAGCATATTTTTTGGCACTTTTGCCGCACATAAGAGCGCCAAAAAAGCACCTCAAAACCTGCAGAAAAGATGGAATTAATTTTGCCAATTGCAATAAAAAGCATGAAGTCTGTGACAGAATTACCTAACAGAATTATGGCTCGTCCACACATGCCGGATTTGTGACGGCTGATCCATAGTCGCCAGCAAAACCAGTACTGATGTCATTGGTCGGATTATTTTCGTCCGGAAATTGATCTGGACTGCCGTTATTCTCAACCGCATCATGTCAATTTGACGGACAGGATCCGTCTGATAATTTGACATGCTAAAATGGCAGAAACCGTGGCTAAATATCAGCCGCGGCTTCTTGCGGGAATTGGCGGTGGTAAGGAACTACCACCGCTATTCCACCCTATTACTGCCATATATACGCCGACCAATTGGTATATATACTCCGGAATACCGCCGCATTTAGCGGCCAAAGTCCGTACGGAATACGGATTCCAGACGCCATACACCCGCAGCGTGTGGACGTACCCTTAGACTTAACTCAGATTTAGGGTCCGCTTAAGAGGTCCCCTTATCCTTTATATATTACACATAGATCATGTTTATTCACCAACTATTTAATCGCTTAGGAAAGTTACTGGAAAGCTGGGTGTGTGGGATACTGTATCCATTACACTGCATACTGTACATATATTATGTTCATTCCCCATCTCTCTTGCTCAGTACAGTTACTGGAAAGCTGGGTATGTGGGATATATCTCCATTACACTGTATACTGTACATATATCATGTTCATTACCCATTTCTCTTGCATAGGAAAGTTACTGGAAAGCTGGGTATGTGGGATATATCCATTACACTGCATACTGTACATATATTATGTTCATTCCCCATCTCTCTTGCATAGGAAAGTTACTGGAAAGCTGGGTGTGTGGGATATATCTCCATTACACTGTATACTGTACATATATCATGTTCATTACCCATCTCTCTTGCTCAGGAAAGTTACTGGAAAGCTGGGTATGTGGGATATATCCATTACACTGCATTCTGTACATATATTATGTTCATTCCCCATCTCTCTTGCATAGGAAAGTTACTGGAAAGCTGGGTATGTGGGATATATCTCCATTACACTGTATACTGTACATATATCATGTTCATTCCCCATCTCTCTTGCTCAGGAAAGTTACTGGAAAGCTGGGTATGTGGGATATATCTCCATTACACTGTATACTATACATATATCATGTTCATTCCCCATTTCTCTTGCTCAGGAAAGTTACTGGAAAGCTGGGTATGTGGGATATATCCATTACACTGCATACTGTACATATATTATGTTCATTCCCCATCTCTCTTGCTCAGTACAGTTACTGGAAAGCTGGTATGTGGGATATATCCATTACACTGCATACTGTACATGTATTATGTTCATTCCCCATCTCTCTTGCGCAGTACAGTTACTGGAAAGCTGGGTATGTGGGATATCTATCCCTCATCATCCACATTACGAACCTTGTGTACACTTACATTCATAATCCACATTATGCAACCCTATGTGCAGTCACCCCAAACATATAGAGAGCAACATATAGCATAAAATAGAGTTGTTTGCTGTGGAGTTGAACCCTATGTGAGCAGTTCTTACCTTCAATGAGCAGAAGTCCCTTTTTTCAGATTTCAATATCTCTGTGGGTATCTGGCAGAAATATGGAATACTCTTTACTGCTAAGACCCTGTACACCACTCCCACTAAGTCATACAGTTAGGGCCAGAAATATTTGGACAGTGACACAATTTTCGCAAGTTGGGCTCTGCATGCCACCACATTGGATTTGAAATGAAACCTCTACAACAGAATTCAAGTGCAGATTGTAACGTTTAATTTGAAGGGTTGAACAAAAATATCTGATAGAAAATGTAGGAATTGTACACATTTCTTTACAAACACTCCACATTTTAGGAGGTCAAAAGTAATTGGACAAATAAACATAACCCAAACAAAATATTTTTATTTTCAATATTTTGTTGCGAATCCTTTGGAGGCAATCACTGCCTTAAGTCTGAAACCCATGGACATCACCAAACGCTGGGTTTCCTCCTTGTTAATGCTTTGCCAGGCCTTTACAGCCACAGCCTTCAGGTCTTGCTTGTTTGTGGGTCTTTCCGTCTTAAGTCTGGATTTCAGCAAGTGAAATGCATGCTCAATTGGGTTAAGATCTGGTGATTGACTTGGCCATTGCAGAATGTTCCACTTTTTGGCACTCATGAACTCCTGGGTAGCTTTGGCTGTATGCTTGGGGTCATTGTCCATCTGTACTATGAAGCGCCGTCCAATCAACTTTGCAGCATTTGGCTGAATCTGGGCTGAAAGTATATCCCGGTACACTTCAGAATTCATCCGGCTACTCTTGTCTGCTGTTATGTCATCAATAAACACAAGTGACCCTGTGCCATTGAAAGCCATGCATGCCCATGCCATCACGTTGCCTCCACCATGTTTTACAGAGGATGTGGTGTGCCTTGGATCATGTGCCGTTCCCTTTCTTCTCCAAACTTTTTTCTTCCCATCATTCTGGTACAGGTTGATCTTTGTCTCATCTGTCCATAGAATACTTTTCCAGAACTGAGCTGGCTTCTTGAGGTGTTTTTCAGCAAATTTAACTCTGGCCTGTCTATTTTTGGAATTGATGAATGGTTTGCATCTAGATGTGAACCCTTTGTATTTACTGTCATGGAGTCTTCTCTTTACTGTTGACTTAGAGACAGATACATCTACTTCACGAGAGTGTTCTGGACTTCAGTTGATGTTGTGAACGGTTCTTCTTCACCAAATAAAGTATGTGGCGATCATCCACCACTGTTGTCATCCGTGGACGCCCAGGCCTTTTAGAGTTCCCAAGCTCACCAGTCAATTCCTTTTTTCTCAGAATGTACCCAACTGTTGATTTTGCTACTCCAAGCATGTCTATCTCTCTCATGGATTTTTCTTTTTTTTCAGCCTCAGGATGTTCTGCTTCACCTCAATTGAGAGTTCCTTTGACCGCATGTTGTCTGGTCACAGCAACAGCTTCCAAATGCAAAACCACACACCTGGAATCCACCCCTGACCTTTTAACTACTTCATTGATTACAGGTTAACGAGGGAGACGCCTTCAGAGTTAATTGCAGCCCTTAGAGTCCATTGTCCAATTACTTTTGGTCCCTTGAAAAAGAGGAGGCTATGCATTACAGAGCTATGATTCCTAAACCCTTTCTCCGATTTGGATGTGGAAACTCTCATATTGCAGCTGGGAGTGTGCACTTTCAGCCCATATTATATATATAATTGTATTTCTGAACATGTTTTTGTAAACAGCTAAAATAACAAAACTTGTGTCACTGTCCAAATATTTCTGGCCCTAACTGTATGACCAAGACTGTATCTGTGTCCCTACAACACACTTTAAACAAATTTGTGTGAGAGCCTGAAGTACCTAGGTTTGCCAGAGGTGGAATCTTGAGGCTTTTTTGAAGTGTGTATCAGCTTGCAGTACCACAAAGGCACCAGAGAGGGAGTATACACACATTGAGCACCCACAGCACACACACTCATACACACTGTCTCTTATATATGTGTATAAAGGGGACACTTGAGATTTTGATGCTAGGTGTATAAACAAGGTCTTCTCCATTGATTAGCATTGCCAGCTTCGTGGGGACCTGATTTTTGGTCCCCACGAAGACAGAGGTCCCCACACTGTTGGTGTGTATTCAGGTCCATGTCCCCACAAGTATAGCAAAGCAAGTACAAATCCACACACTCACACACACACACACACACACAGTATGTATGATCTATATGTAAAATACCTCATGAACGGAAGTATAAAATGACTTAATGACTGTGGTGGACTCTTTTGTGCAGTTCCTCTGTTGGATAATGGGATTGATTAAATTAATGACTCTAATCAGAGTGTCTGCTCAACATGATCCAATAATCTAACGAGAATTGGAGCACACTGAGGAAAAGATGGAGAAAAATATTATATCTCTTCTCCATCTTATCACTTTGTGGAAATCAGACTGCACTCAGATATCATCTGAGTGCAATTCAGTGTTCTGCATGCACTCACTGACTAGAATGTTTGCATGCCGTCCAATATACCCTGCTACTCAGCATGCTGTGATTTTTTTTTTTTTTATCTCTCCTGCCAACTCAGTATAAGAAAAAGACACTGTCAGCACTGCCCAGAAGTAAATGGAGAGAGCCGCACATGAGCAGCCACCTTTTTTTCTGGGTGTGATCACTGGATATAGTGACGTAACTTGAAGCTCATGGAACCCAATGACAAAATTAGAACGGGGTCCCAAATAATTGCATGTCTTTAATAACATTGGTCTTTTCGCATGAGCTAAAAGTACTTTTGGACCCCCAGGCTCCAGGGCCCAGGTGTGATTGCAACCCCTGCACTTGTAGTTGCGCCTCTAGCCGGATCTGTATTTTATTTTTTCCCTTCATCAGTGGGATCTGCATTTATAGGACAGGCCCAATATGACATATCCTTTGAATTTGCCATAAATGTCCCAAAAGGGACAAACTTCAAGTCTTACATATTTACTTTTCTTGTTGTGGTGGTGATGTGCTTTAAATATTTATAGGGAGTCGATCACTCCCAAAATGCATATTAAACTAGTTCTAATGGGGACTTGGTTCCTATAAAGACCATAGTAGCACAGTACATTATAGTGGTGCACAGCCAAAGAAAATGACTTTTAATTAAAATACAAATGAGGGGGCTTTGGAGCATACTTGTCTTGACCAAGAGATCAGTCGCCATTTCTCCCACTCTAAGGCTGCATACCCATGATCGGTGAACGCAGCGTCTTGCCACTGCGTCCAAAACCCTGCAATGTACACAGGCCCGGACTGGCAGGCAGGAGCATCGGGAGTTCTCCCGATGGGTCGTTGATTGTGGAGTGGGCGGGGCCTAGTGGCAGACTGGGCCATGGAGCAAGGAGTTTGTCCTTTATGGACCATTCAGGGCCGCCAGGTACACTGGAAACTTTACATATTGAAATCACCAGCAGCCACATTATAATCTGTACCAGGCTACAAGCCTCCAGACTGTGATGTGGCTGCTGGTGATTGAAGTGCTGCACCGCTAGCACCGTAGCCGCTGAGCAGGGATTATGAAGGGCCGAAGTCCCCGACCATGATCGCTGCTGGCCGGCATCCTCTCCTCCTCTCCTCTCCATTAGACAATCTAATCAGCTGTTGGAGGGAGAGTTGTGTGAGGGGAAGTCGCGTCTCACCTCCATATGCCTCACACAGGGAGCTGAATGACCCCGGAAGTAGCAACTCTTGCACTTCTGGGGTCATCATTCAGCTTCCTGTGTCAGAGGAGCTGCAGCTGCTTCAGTGTGTGTGGAGTGAGGTGACATCATCTCACCACACACTGCAGGATGTCAGCACAGAGTGAGGAGGAGGAGGACGATCCCGGAGCAGGAGACAGGAGAAGGAGCAGGTGAGTGCACAGCTCCTGGACCTGGAGGTGGGGGAGATGGGGCAGGAGGGCTAATACTGCAGGCTGGGGGGGATTATGGGGCAGGAGGGCTAATACTGCAGGCTGGGGGGGATTATGGGGCAGGAGGGCTAATACTGCAGGCTGGAGGGGATTATGGGACAGGAGGGCTAATACTGCAGGCTGGAGGGGATTATGGGGCAGGAGGGCTAATACTGCAGGCTGGAGGGGATTATGGGGCAGGAGGGCTAATACTGCAGGCTGGAGGGGATTATGGGGCAGGAGGGCTAATACTGCAGGCTGGAGGGGATTATAGGACAGTAAGGATATTGCTGCAGGCTGGAGAGGGGGATGTGACAGGATATTGCTGCAGGCTGGAGGGGGGATGGGGCAGGAGGGCTAATACTGCAGGCTGGAGGGGATTATGGGACAGTAAGGAGAATGCTGCAGGCTGGAGGGGATTATGGGACAGTAAGGAGAATGCTGCAGGCTGGAGGGGATTATGGGACAGTAAGGAGAATGCTGCAGGCTGGAGGGGATTATGGGACAGTAAGGAGAATGCTGCAGGCTGGAGGGGGAATGGGGCAGGAGGGCTAATACTGCAGGCTGGAGGGGATTATGGGACAGGAGGGCTAATACTGCAGGCTGGAGGGGGGATGGGGCAGGAGGGCTAATACTGCAGGCTGGAGGGGATTATGGGACAGTAAGGAGAATGCTGCAGGCTGGAGGGGATTATGGGACAGTAAGGAGAATGCTGCAGGCTGGAGGGGATTATGGGACAGTAAGGAGAATGCTGCAGGCTGGAGGGGGGATGGGGCAGGAGGGCTAATACTGCAGGCTGGAGGGGATTATGGGACAGGAGGGCTAATACTGCAGGCTGGAGGGGATTATGGGGCAGGAGGGCTAATACTGCAGGCTGGAGGGGATTATGGGACAGTAAGGATAATGCTGCAGGCTGGAGAGGGGTATGTGACAGTAAGGATATTGTTGCAGGCTGGAGGGGGGATGGGGCAGGAGGGCTAATACTGCAGGCTGGAGGGGATTATACGACAGTAAGGATATTGCTGCAGGCTGGAGAGGGGGATGTGACAGGATATTGCTGCAGGCTGGAGGGGGGATGGGGCAGGAGGGCTAATACTGCAGGCTGGAGGGGATTATGGGACAGTAAGGATAATGCTGCAGGCTGGAGAGGGGGATGTGACAGTAAGGATATTGCTGCAGGCTGGAGAGGCGGATGTGACAGTAAGAATATTGCTGCAGGCTGGAGGGGGGATGGGGCAGGAAGGCTAATGCTGCAGGCTGGAGGGGGGGATGAGCAGGAAGGCTAATGCTGCAGGCTGGAGGGGGGGATGGGGCAGGAAGGCTAATGCTGCAGGCTGGAGGGGGGGATGGGGCAGGAAGGCTAATGCTGCAGGCTGGAGGGGGGATGGGGCAGGAAGGCTAATGCTGCAGGCTGGAGGGGGGGATGGGGCAGGAAGGCTAATGCTGGAGGGGGGATGGGGCAGGAAGGCTAATGCTGCAGGCTGGAGGGGGGGATGGGGCAGGAAGGCTAATGCTGGAGGGGGGATGGGGCAGGAAGGCTAATGCTGCAGGCTGGAGGGGGGGATGGGGCAGGAAGGCTAATGCTGCAGGTTGGAGGGGGATGGGGCAGGAAGGCTAATGCTGCAGGCTGGAGGGGGGATGGGGCAGTAAGACTTATGCTGCATGCTGGAGGGGGGATGGGGCAGGCAGGCTAATGCTACAGGCTGGGGGGGATGATTGAGAGGCTAATGCTACAGGCTGGGGGGGGGTGATAGGGAGGCTAATGCTGCAGGCTAGGAAGGATGTTGATGTTGAGGGATAATGCTGCAGACTGGGGGGATTATCGGGAGGCTAATGCTACAGGCTGGGGGGATGATGGGGAGGCCAATGCTGCAGGCTGGGGGGATTATGGGGCAGGAGGGCTAATGCTGCAGGTTGGGGGGATTATGGGGCAGGAGGGCTAATGCTGCAGGCTGGGGGGGATTATGGGGCAGGAGGGCTAATACTGCAGGCTGGAGGAGATTATGGGGCAGGAGGGCTAATACTACAGGCTGGGGGGATGATGGGGAGGCTAATGCTACAGGCTGGGGGGAATGATAGGGAGGCTAATGCTGCAGGCTAGGGGGATGATGGGGCAAGAAGGCTAATGCTGCAGGCTGGAGGAATGGGGCAAGAAGGCTAATGCTACAGGGGGGCAATTGGGCAGGAATGTTTATGCTATTGGCTGGGGATGACGGGGAGGCCGATGCTATTGGCTGGGGATGACGGGGAGGCTGATGCTATTGGCTTGGGGATGATGGGGAGGCTGATGCTATTGGCTTGGGGATGATGGGGAGGCTGATGCTATAGGATGGGGATGATGGGGAGGCCGATGCTATGGGCTGGGGATGATGGGGAGGCTGATGCTGTAGACTGGGGATGATGGGGAGGCCGATGCTACGGGCTGGGGATGATGGGGAGGCTGATGCTGTAGACTGGGGATGATGGGGAGGCTGATGCTGTAGACTGGGGATGATGGGGAGGCCGATGCTATGGACTGGGGATGATGGGGAGGAAGGGTAATGCTTTAGACTGGGGATAAGGGGTCATATTACTGTAGACAGGGGGCTATTACTATAAAAAAAAGTTTTTAGAGTAGCTTTTATAATATGCTAGGGTTTATGAGGTGGCTATTACTGTAGATTAGGGCAGAAAGGGGCTTTTACTGTAGACAGTGGGTTAGGGGTTCTTACAGAGTGAGGGATAATGCAAGGGACAAAATAGATGGAGGACAATGTGCAGGGCTCAGTGTGAAATGGAGCAATATAAGGGACTCAGTATGAAGAGTGGGACAGTGTGGGGGTCTCTGTATGGAGGGGAGGCAGTGTGAGGGGTTTCATTATTGAGAAGGAGCAGCATTGGGGGTACAGTATAGAGAGGGGCAGTGAGGGCACAGTATGAAGGGGACAACATGAGTGGGACATTGTGAAGAGTGAGCAGGGTGATGTGAGGACAGTGCGGAGATCATGGTTCATATGTGAGGAAAGTGTGGCAGGTATAATTTATAAGGGGGACAGTGTGGAGTTTATTAGGGGTCAGTGTGACGGTCATACTACACAAGGGCGATGGTGTGGTGGGATTATTTTATAGGTCAGGCTAGTGTGGAG
The DNA here is from genome assembly GCA_033576535.1 of Allobates femoralis. Lineage (NCBI taxonomy): Eukaryota > Metazoa > Chordata > Amphibia > Anura > Aromobatidae > Allobates > Allobates femoralis. Next base: position 293,017,928 of record JARQOC010000003.1, read on the forward strand.
GCCATGTACCGTAAAAGGGGCAGTGAGGTGAGGAGTAATTCTTTATTTGCAGGGGCACAGCATAGGGTTATTTAAGACACAACATGGGTGGTTATTTTTTATTCAGGTGCATTATAATGACAATGTTATTTTTTTAAGGGCATCGTGTCGGGATGTGCTGCAGAGGATCGGAGAAGAGGGAAACCTGCATAGATGAGCTGTGGATGTGAAATCATTATGGAGTCGGGCACGTGGCAAAACAGCGATTGGTGAGTATATTATGACAGAGACCTTAAACTACACTAACATTTACACAGATTTAGGTTTTTTTTTTAAATATTGCAGAAACATCTATTTTATTTAATATGCAAATGAGGGTGCTTTGTTACATCGTTTCGCCCTCATATTTGTACATTAAAGCATGTCTTTTGTCTTTATTGACAGCACTACGTTAGTAAGTGAGTGTCTAAAATCGGCTTGGCACAGTACCACTTCTCCTGTCCTGTATACTGGGTGTAATCCTCAGTATCTGTATTATTCTGTATAAATACACTGCACAGTGCCACTTCTCCTGTCCTGTATACAGGGTGTAATCCTCAGTATCTGTATTATTCTGTATATATACACTGCACAGTGCCACTTCTCCTGTCCTGTATACTGAGTGTAATCCTCAGTGTCTGTATTATTCTGTATATATACACTGCACAGTACCACTTCTCCTGTCCTGTATACTGGGTGTAGTCCTCAGTATCTGTGTTATTCTGTATATATACACTGCATAGTACCACTCCTCCTGTCCTGTATACTGGGTGTAATCCACAGGATCTGTATTATTCTGTATATATACATGCACAGTACCACTTCTCCTGTCCTGTATACTGGGTGTAATCCTCAGGATCTGTATTATTCTGTATATATACATGCACAGTACCACTTCTTCTGTCCTGTTGTCAGAGGTGGTATTGGACTTTGATTTTCAGCACTTAATTGTTGTTTAAATTAATTATCCCCAATATGGAGTCATCACTTCTCTTCTGTACAGGTGACGACTTTCCCATCACTATGGATCTGACCGCTGGGACCCCACAATCCTGAGAAATGTGGCTTTGTAGTTCACCATGTAAATGGAGCTGTGGTTGATTATTCCCTCTGCTGCACCATTCACATGTAGATTTTCAGATAACTCCTGTATAAAAAAGTGATGAGGCCAATGCAACGTAAAAGCAAAACTCACAGATCGGGGCTGATGGGTGATGTAGTGTGTGGGCTGGTGAGGCTTGTTTTCCAGGGCTGCTTTTTGGTCCCAGTCCGGCCCTGGCTGTGCATGCCATAATGCTGCCAATCTGACTAACAATGGTGGAGCAGGGGAGCTGTGCATGCCATATTACTGCCAATCTGACTCACAATGGTGGAGCTGTGCATGCCATAGTGCTGCCAATCTGACTCACAATGGTGGAGGAGGATGGCTGTGCATGTCATAGTGCTGCCAATCTGACTCACAATGGTGGAGGAGGATGGCTGCGCATGCCATTGTGGCACCCTGGCACCTTGTTGGGCACCACAGAACTCCTTGGGGCACGATTGGAGCAAGTAACAGCAAAGCAAACTCACAAAACACCTAACAAAACAACAACACCTTACAACACCTGGTTTCACCCCGAGCCTCTAGGGGGGAGCTCCACTGGTCACTTTGAGCCAGTTCCCCCTATAAATAGGGTCATGGAGGGAGAAACACCAGAGTGTGTGCAGTCGCTACAAGAGCTGCCAGCCTGTGTGTAACCTCCATCTGGGTCATTCCATGTCAAGTGAACCAATGATTATTACCTCTATATTTTTAATTCTTTGGAGATTTTGTTATTTGATAATAGCATGTCAGACAATGCAAAATGTGAAGAGAAAATTTTTTAAAAAAATTTATTTTTTTTTTAAATGATTTTCAAAGTTCGGAAAAAGTGCGAATTTCGCTGTTGCCTGCCTTTACGTTTCTCCTCATAACTAAGGCTAGGAATAAGATAGAGAGACAAAATTAACACCATTCTACTCAGAACTATACAGGCTTTCACCAGATATGTCACAAGAGGATCTTTGTTAATATTGTACCCATGTGATCGCAAGCGCAAAACTTTAAAACGGACTTCCGAAAAATCGGCGCGCTTTAAATATTTCAAAAACTGCCCATGTGTCTGCTTTGCTCTTAGCCACATCTGTACCAAATTTCAAGTTGGGATCACGATGGGATCATATTTTAAAATATTTTACTATTAATAGCGTCAATGGGTCATTCCATATCAAGTGATCTAAATATGAATATTTTTTTTTACCTGACGTCTTTAGATTTTTTTTTTTTTTTTTTTCCTTTATGAAGTGCTACTTTAGTTAATTACAAATTAAAAGTTTAGAATTTTTTTCTTCATCAGTTAATTTTTTACAGATTTTTAAAGTTTAAAAAAGTGTGAATTTTGGCCTGGTATGACTTTACATTTTTTTTTATCTCGGGCTAGAAATAAGATAGAGAAACAAAATAAACACCATTCTACTCAGAACTGTCCAGGCTTTCACCAGATATGTCACAAGAGTATATTTGTTGATTTTAATTTTTTACCCATGCGAACGCAAACGCAACATTTTGAAACGCATTTCCGTAAAAACGTTTTAATAAAAATTTTCCAAAACTGCCCATGTGTCTTTTATGCTCTTAGCCACATCTGTACCAAATTTCAAGTTGGGATCGTGATGGGATCATATTTTAAAATATTCAACTATTATAGTGTCAATTCAAAAATCTTGAATTCAGATCTGTTCAACCTGTGGTCCAAAAGCATGGGGTCTATATTTATCAAATCCATTATTTTTAGACATTACTGTATTATTTTGATATGTTACAGCTTAGAAGCAGGAGAAGACATATAGGAAAAAGCTTTGTTAGGGCTCAACCTGAGAAAGCACAGGGATAGACAGTGAATGCAGAGCAGATGATAGGCCAGCAGCTCTGTCAATCATGTTAAGTGTCTACCCACTGCATTCAGGAAGTAAGACAGCTCGTTCAGACCTTTCATGTCCTGACATGTCTGGACATCTTCACTCCTGAACAAACAATAGTCTGTACAAAGCCATCAAGGCTGTGTACTAAAATATGGGTGAGTAAATATATTAATAGTTTAATGCTTTTATTATTAAGGGCCAATACACACAGTGCTATTCTTAGGGATCATCATTCAGAAAAACAGCCCCATTGATTTCTATGGGGTTCACCACATGTAGTGTTTTAGGAAACACTCAAGAGTGAGTAAATCACTGCTTGAACTACTTTTTAATCGCTGCATAAACGCAGCATTTATCATTTATATAAAAAAAGCTGCCATTTTTTTCACTAGCGATTAAAAAAACTAACGCATATGTGGTAAAAACTTGGTAGAAAAACAAGCTGCCAAAACTGCAGCGTGTATCTGCAGACAGAAAAAACTGTGCGCGCTAGCCCTAAAACTCACAGCATTTTATCATAGACACTGTTGCAATCCTTTTGAAAAAATATGAATATGATTGACGCTGGTGGCTGGCTACTGTACTCTCCACAGATTGTGAAAATGAAGAAGTAGAATTGACTTTATTGCATCCTTCTGGTCCAGCGCCATCCTTTGTGTATCCAAGAAAGCCAGACATTTTAAAAGTGCACAAAAATCAGATATTAACTCAGGCGGAGCCTAACACCGTGACAGGCCGGACATACTCTCTGACACACAAGGAAATGGCGATTGCTAGTAAGCGTTTATGGACAAGATTGCATTTCACCCACTAGAAGGGACAAATCGATAAAATGCCACTTTAAAAACATTCTATTAATTGTTTGATTAGTTCACAATTTATAGAACGATTATTTAACTACTGTACTATTCTTATTAAACACTTCATAAATCACATGTTTAGTGATAGAATAGAAAACAAATTTATATGTATAAATAGGGGTTAACATTTTTGGTTCTTTTAATCTTGTTTAATCAAACTTGAGGATATGATCATTTTGGTTTGTTCAATACATTCAAGTTGAAAATGCTGAGCGTTGTGTTCTGATGATTAAGATGTATTTATCCTGGCACTTATGGGATTTGTTTTTTGTGTTTCTTTTTTGTTGCATATAAATGTTTTATTTAATAAGTTGTGATAACTCATACAACCATAAAATAAAAAAATATATAAATTTGACAGGTCCCAAGTTGAATCTCTGCACAATTATAACCAAGAACACAATCAGTCATTTTTTCATAATTGCCCGTCAATAGTTTGAATTTGATATAAAGAAACATAGTCTTGTAACATATCAAATGAAAGCTGTTACCGTTCTGAGTAAAATGATGCCTCTCCCACTTCATTATCTTATTTCTAGCCTGAGATAAAAAATGTAAAGTCATACCAGGCCAAAATTCACCCTTTTTTTAAACTTTAAAAATCTGTAAAAAATTAACTGATGAAGAAAAAAATTCTAAAATTTTAATTTGTAATTAACTAAAGTTGTACTTCATAAAGAAAAAGAATAAAAAAAATCTAAAGACGTCAGGTAAAAAAAAATATTCATATTTAGATCACTTGATATAGAATGACCCATTGACGCTATTAATATTAAAATATTTTAAAATATGATCCCATCGCGATCCCAACTTGAAATTTGGTACAGATGTGGCTAAGAGCAAAGCAGACACATGGGCAGTTTTTGAAATATTTAAAGTGCGCCAATTTTTCGGAAATGCGTTTTAAAGTTTTGCGCTTGCGATCACATGGGTACAATATTAACAAAGATCCTCTTGTGACATATCTGGTGAAAGCTTGCACAGTTCTGAGTAGATTGGTGTGTATTTTGTTTCTCTATCTTATTTCTAGCCCGAGATATGATAGAAAATGTAAAGCCATACCAGGCCAAAATTCGCACTTTTTTTAAAACTTAAAAAATCTGTAAAAAATTAACTGATAAAGAAAAAAATTCAAAACTTTTTTTTTGTAATTAACTAAAGTTGTTCTTCATATAGAAAAAAATTAAAAAAATCTGAGGACGTCAGGGAAAAAAAATATTAATTTTTGGATCACTTGACATGGAATGACCCATCTTATGAGGGACACACTAGGCCCAACCAGCCATTTAGCCAGTGAGGAGACCCTTGCAATTGGGGTCAGAGGAAGAAGGAGAACACCTCTCAAGGAAAACAGAGTTATTCTGACTCTTTCCTTATTAACCGGTTACTGGAACCGAAGCTGTGAGAGCTACCCAGCCACCACAGAGAACCAGTCCATCTCAGGAGGTTTAGCCACCTGTCCCACCTGAAGCACCTACCAGCGAGAGCCCAGGGAAGAGTATTGATCCTGCTCAAACCCTTTTACAGTGCCCTGAGTGCTGCCAACCAGGTGAAGCAAGTTCCATTGAACACACTGCCCGGTCCGGCTGGATTCCACATCCACCCGACCTTAATCAGAGAAATAGAGAAAGGAAGCCTACTACAACTGCTTGATGTGAACCTCCAGGAGTGCTGACTTCACTATCCCGGTCTGGCGTACCTGATTACCACCAGTAAAGGTACCTAAAAAGACTCTGAAGTGTCTGCGTCTGATTCCTGAGCCTAACAGCAGTATTACCGCAGCTGCCTCACAACATCTTGCGCAGCTCCTGGCCCCGGGGACTCCCGCTCATCCTGTGGGCAGCGTCCCATCTTGCTGCATTCCATCCCCCGGAGGCCCCGCAGTTCCGGTAGTTACCGGACCTCTCACAGGTGGCGTCACGAAGACAATCAACATCCCTACTGTTTAGCCATCCCCCCTATTGATCTGGACCACCGGGCCCCACAGCCACAGGCGCGGTTCCGTGACAGCGGAGAGTCAACGCCTGCGATGTGCAGAACCCGGCTACGGTGAGTCAGAATTTGGCGTCACGAACAGTATCCGAGCAGGTCCGTTATCACGGGTATTGTGTGCTATTTAATGACTGTAAATATCGAACTGTACGTTTGGTCCGCCATTGCTGCACGAAATGCGGGAAAAGAAGGGGCGTGACTGTGGAAAGGGCGCGAAGATTGGCCCCACCCCCACGCTCTGACGACTTCCTCCAGACGCAGCAGGAACCGGAAACTCCTGTGGTGCCTCACTCCTCACCGCGAGGCCAACACTTCCGTTTGAAACCGAGGGAAAGGCTACGCTTAACTAAGGGGAAGCGACCATGAATAACCCGGCTCCCAACAACGCGGTACCCCCGCTAAACCAAGCGGCACTTCAAAATATACCTCCCGATGGACAGCAACAAGCCGGCGGTATGCCACAGCAACCCGATCCGATTATGCAGACATCTCTGCTTACGTTCCGAGTGCGAACTGGTTACCTAAGTACAGCGGTACACCCAGTACCTTGGAGACATTCCAAAGGAAGATATGCCAAACGCTGGACATGTACACTATGACCGGTAAGCAGAGAGCTTCAGTTGTTATAGGACAGTTAACGGGCGCAGCCGAGCTGCAGAGCCGCAGCTGGCCTGTAGAAACTCAGGAATCTGTGGAACAGATATTCGCTAAATTAACCCGGGTTTTTGAATGCCATACCGAAGCTGATTTAAGACTGTCATTCTATTGTTGTAGCCAAGGGGCACAAGAAAGTGTCCTAGATTATTCACTGCGATTGCAAGAAGCATTAAGGCTGGCTTCACACTTGCAGATGCATCTGCAGCGTTTTGCAGATGCATCTGCAAGTATCAGCATGCAGACCACGGCCGTGGTGTGAATGCTCTCATTGATTCCTACATGTGAGCCGTAAGCAGGCGTATGCCTGCTTACAGATCACACTCTCCCGCCCGCACTATGGACGCGAGATGTTGCGTCCAAGGTGCGGGGCGGGAGTGTGTGATCTGTCAGCAGGCATACGCCTGCTTACGGCTCACATATAGGAATCAATGAGAGCATTCAGACCGCGGTGCGCCCTATTATAAACATAGGGACCGCGGTCTGCATGCTGATACTTGCAGATGCATCTGCAAAACGCTGCAGATGCATCTGCAAGTGTGAAGGCAGCCTAAGACTGTTAAAGCAAGTCGATCCTGATGGTGTCAGAGATGAAAACAATGCGTTAATTGGACAATTTATTGTGGGCCTTAGACTATCTGAGGATAGAAAGCAAGCAAGCTGGTGGTCCATACAAAATCCGGGCGCAGAGTTTGACACTTTGAGAGACTTAACAGTTTGGGGACAACGGCTCGCTGCAGTGCCTGACCCCGCTTCACAGCAGCAGCAGACTGACACCCCTTCCGTGCCGGCAGCAGCATCTCCAATCCCTGCGGTTCAGTCCAGTGCACAGACTGCAACACCTGACCGGTTTGAGCAACTGTGTGCTAATGTAGAGCAGCTGATTAAGGACGTGGCCAAGCTACAAGCTGGGAGAAGACCCAAGACAGATGCAAGGTCATCGGGCAAGATTCAGCTCGCCGACAGCCCTGACGACGTCCCGTGGATGAAGAGAAAGACACAGCCGCCGCGAGGAAAACCTGCAGACCGCCGCAGTCCTGACAGACGCCGCACCAGTCAGCAGAACGACTTAGGAGGACGTACTCAACAGTCCCGTCCTTTAAACTGGCAACCCCTGGGCGAGAAGGGCCAACCCCAGGAGTAGACTGTCCAGGCCCAACGACCAGCTGGAAACACAAGTATGTAGGAGACTGTCCATATCTACCAATCGTCATTGATGGCATCGCTATATCCGCCTTGATAGACACTGGATCCCAGGTGACAACCATCCCGAGTATCCTTTACAAGCGGTTCTGGCCAGATGTTAAGCTGGAACCCCCTAACCCTGATCTGAACATTGAAGCCACTAATGATATATTAGTTACAATTGAGCGACAATGGGAAGCTACAGTAAGGGTGGGGAGGGTGCAGTTGAAAAACCAGGGTATCCTAGTGGTCCAGGATAAACCAAACAACAAAGATCCCTACGTAATACTGGGTACTAATGTTATGGTTAAATGCATTGATGAAGTGTTGTTTTTACTCCAACAGAGTGTTGAAGTTGGTAGACCCAGAGAGAGGAGAGCCATCCAAAAGCAGATCCGATCTCTGGTTTATCAACAACAGCATTGTCTAATGGTGAAATTGGCAGAGTACGGGTCACAGATCCCATTCCAATTGTGGTACCACCCAGAAGTGAAATGATGGTCTGGTGTCGAGCAGCCATAGGCCTCAGAGGGCAGGACTACCAAGCTGTAGTAGAACATGTAATGTCTGATAGTAGTCCTACGCTCTTGACAGCCAGAGGGTTGGTCGATGTGAGAAAAGGGAGAGTCCCCGTACGCATATTGAATTATGGTGATGACGAAGTCAGATTGCCTAGATATGCAACTGTCGCAAAATTGTACCAAGTTAAAGATGATGATGTAATTGATGTAAAATCCTCTGCACAAACAGTCACTGATGAACCCCCTCACTCCAAAGATCAGTTAGAGAAATGGTGTCAAGAACTCAGTGTAGGAACTGACAATACACCTACTCCCCAGAAAAAATGGAGTATACCGGGTAGTTCGGGAGTATGAACAAGTGTTCAGCAAACACCCACTTGACTTTGGGAGGATTAAAGGGGTACAACATCATATCCCCACAGGCAACCATGCACCTATCAAAGAAAGGTACAGGCCTATACCACCCACACACTACCAAAAAGCAAAAGATATGCTTCAGGACTTGAAAAATGCAGGAGTCATTAGGGATAGCTGTAGTCCCTGGGCCGCACCACTAGTCCTGGTCAAAAAGAAAGATGGTAGTATGAGGATGTGCGTAGACTACAGACAAATCAACAAAGTCACACACAAGGATGCATACCCGTTACCCCGCATAGAGGAGTCACTAGCTGCACTCAAATCTGCCAACTACTTCACATTAGATCTTACTAGTGGGTACTGGCAGGTTGCCGTTGCAGAGGAGGATCGTGAGAAGACAGCCTTCACGACACCTATGGGCTTATGCGAGTTCAACAGTATGCCATTCGGGTTGTGCAATGCCCCAGGAACATTTCAGAGACTGATGGAGTGTTGTTTGGGCCACAAAGACTTTGAGACTGTCCTGTTATACCTTGATGATGTCATTGTATACTCTCAGACCTATGAAGATCACCCCCAGCACCTGAGTGAAGTGTTCGAGTCACTGTCTAAGTACGGGATGAAACTGAAGCCGTCCAAGTGCCACCTGCTGAAACCTAAGGTCCAATACCTAGGACACGTGGTAAGCGCTGAAGGTGTAGCACCGGATCCGGATAAAGTAACCGTCATCAAGGACTGGCCAGCACCAACTTCCCACAAAGAGGTACGTCAATTTCTAGGACTGGTCGGGTACTACCGACGATTCATCAAAGGCTATACCAAGATAGCAGCACCTATGCAAGATCTATTAGTAGGTCAATCCAAAAACGGCAAAATCAGGGGACCCCCGTTCCACTGGGGACCAGAACAGGAACAATCCTTCCAGAAGCTGAAAGACGCTCTCACTGGAGAAGAAATCCTGACCTACCCTGATTACAATCTCCCGTTTTTATTGTATACTGATGCAAGCAATGAAGGCCTAGGAGCAGTCCTAGCTCAACGCCAGCAGGGCAAGGAGAAGGTGATAGCCTACGCCAGCAGAAAGCTCCGTCCCACGGAAAGGAACCCGGAGAACTACAGCTCCTTCAAGCTAGAGTTCCTGGCCCTGGTCTCGGCAATCACAGAGCGTTTCAAACATTACCTGGCTTCCGCCCCGTTCACAGCTTTCACAGATAACAACCCTCTAACACATTTAGAGACTGCAAAGCTGGGAGCCCTAGAACAGCGTTGGGTAGCAAGACTCTCAAACTATGATTTCACTGTAAAGTACCGGGCAGGTCACAAGAACGGCAATGCTGATGCCCTGTCCAGAATGCCTAACCTTCCTGAACAGGGAAAAGACATAGATGACCTGGAGGAGATTGAACTACCTGCTTTCCACCGTACGGGTACAGCAACGTGTCATCAGAGGGACCAGAAACGTGTAGAGACGACCGTGAACCCTTTACCCCACCATGACTGGAAGGAGGTTCAAGCCAACGATCCAGATGTCAGCCTGGTAAGGAATCTGATCACTCAAGAACACGCCAACATGGACCCTGATGCCTCACAAACTGCTAAACGCCTATGGAAAGAGAAGAGAAGGTTGTTTGTCTACCAAGGTAAACTATGCAGAAGATACCTCAATCCAAGAACCCACGAACTAATCTGGCAGATTGTAGTTCCCAAGACTGAAGTCCAAATGATCCTTGAAGCATACCATGATGATGCCGGACACTTTGGATGGAAGAAGCTGGAGAGACTCCTAAAGGATCGGTTCTACTGGGTCGGTATGCGAGGCTCAATTGACAAGTGGTGTAAAAACTGTGGACCATGTCACCTACGAAGGAAAGACCATCTAACTCAGAAAGCTCCGTTGCAGCCAATTGTTACCACCAAACCTCTTGAAATAGTTGCTCTAGATCACGTGAAGCTTACCCCAAGTCGCACCGGGTACACTTAAGGGCCTGTCACACGCGTCAATATCGCCTGCACGATATCGGCTGCACGTGACGTTGCAGCGATATTGACGCGTGTGACATACTGAATCAACCAGCGATAAATCGCTGGTTGATGATCGCCAGGTTTCAGAATCAGTCCTAAAACCTGGCGATTGTCGCCCGGTGGACACGCAGCATCGCTGCGTGTGACACCGGGAGTAGCGATATTCCAGCTCCCAGCGCCTCTCACAAGCGCTGGGAGCTGGTATCCAAGGTAAACTGCGGGTATCTAGGCAGCGCGCGCTGCCTAGATACCCGACGTGTACCTTAGTTACCAGCCTCCTCCGCTCACCGGGTGGTATCTAAGGTACACAGCGGGTAACTAGGGACCCTAGTTACCCGCTGTGTACCACCTCGGATGACCCTCATACACTGTTAATATGTGCCCCTGCAGCCTAGTAAACCATTTGCAGCACTGCTTTTGTGTGAAAAGTGGCTGCAGTAGAAGTGAGATAATGATTTTATACACTTACATGCCTGTGTACTTCTGGGCGTCTCCCTGTGTGTGCTGGGACTTGTGGGCTGTGCTCATCATGCCTGCTCTCCCCCTCCCTTATGCACGCCCCCTCTCAGCCTGCTATACTGTGTGAGGCTGATTGCGTCATAAAGGGGCGGGGCTACCGGGATGCCGCAATTTAGCCCGCCCCTTTATGACGAGTTCAGCCTCACATCACTATAGCAGGCTGAGAGGGGGCGTGCATAAGGGAGGGGGAGAGCAGGCATGATGAGCACAGCACACAAGTCCCAGCACACACAGGGAGACGCCCAGAAGTACACAGGCATGTAAGTGTATAAAATCATTATCTCACTTCTACTGCAGCCACTTTTCACACAAAAGCAGTGCTGCAAATGGTTTACTAGGCTGCAGGGGCACATATTAACAGTGTATGAGGGTCATCCGAGGTGGTACACAGCGGGTAACTAGGGTCCCTAGTTACCCGCTGTGTACCTTAGATACCACCCGGTGAGCGGAGGAGGCTGGTAACTAAGGTACACGTCGGGTATCTAGGCAGCGCGCGCTGCCTAGATACCCGCAGTTTACCTTGGAGACCAGCCTGCTCCCGCTTCCAGCAGGCTGGCAGCGGGAGCAAGACATCGTGGAAACGATATTTAAATCGTTTCCACGATGTCTCTGGTCAATTGATCGCTGGTGAGTCTGCCTGTGTGACAGCTCACCAGCGATCATCCGTCAATGTCGTTAGCGATCATCTCACTGACGACATTGACACGTGTGACAGGCCCTTTATGCTCTCACCATTGTTGACCACTATTCAAGATTCTTGATAGTAGTTCCAGTTAAGGACTTAACTGCTGAGGTAGCAGCCAAAGCATTTCAGAGTTACTTCTGCCGCTCCCATGGATATCCAGACCAAGTCTTGACTGACCAAGGGCCAGCCTTCGAATCAGCTCTGTTTCAAGAATTCTTAGGGCTATATGGGTGTAAGAAGATCCGCACAACACCTTATCATCCTCAGACGAACGGTTTATGTGAAAAGATGAACCACATTGTCATTGAGATGCTCAAGACCTTACCAGTTGATGAGAGAAATCAATGGCCTGAGAAACTACCAGATCTCGTGGACATCTACAACCACATACCTGTCAGTTCAACCAACTATACACCTGCTTACTTGATGCAAGCAAGACCAGGTAAATTGCCTATTGATTTACAGATGGGAACCATCGAACCCACAGAAGATTCTTCTGATGAAGATTGGGTCAGTCAACGCCAAGAACAGTACAGAAAAGTACAAGAAAGCGTAGAAAGAAACCTAGAAATCAGCAGAACTAAACAAGAAAAAGACTTTAACAAGCACGCCTCAGCGGAACCTCTAGCTACAGGTGACTTAGTGCTAAAAAGAAAAAGAAAAACCAACAAATTGGATAACAATTGGGAATCTGAACCCTACACCATTATGCCATCACAGTATGACAACTCCAAAACTTGTGTTATCAGCAAAGACAATGGGAATACTTATGCAACTGTCTCAAGGGATCATTTGAAGAAATGTCCAGCACAGTTAATCCCACAAGTAACCAGTTACCCTGCAGTAACTAAAGAACAACAAGAAAATCTAGTCCTTACAGACATTGGATATCTACCAGCTGACTGGCCACAATGCGATGGAGCATACATCATACCAGTTATGCATTTCTACCAGCCTGTAGAAGATCAACCAATGCCAATTCAACAAGTCCAACCAGAACAAGTTCAAATGCAAGATATGCAGCCTGTTATATTGGAGCCTGAGGTTCCTGTAATCGGTCAACCTGCTAGTCCCACAGTAAGAAACCAAATTCCTACACAATTACCTACAGAGGATAGTCCAGTAGATCGGTTATGCACTTACTACGGCATACCACAAAACAAAAGTAGAACAAGAACCACTTTGTACACTACACCAACAGCTTTGGAAACACCCACACTACGCAGATCCACACGTAGTACATTAGGACAACCCCCAAACAAACTTGGAGAATGGGTTTAAGATGTAGTGGAACCATATTACCTGTAAGTGTTTGTAAATAGTACCCTGTTTTCAAAACCTGTAAAAAGTAGTGTACAGAAGGGTGGAGGAACTGGGCTTTGTCCCAAGTATATTAAGTTGGGGACAGAAAGCGCCTGGTAAGGTATAGAAGGTTAGTACCCGGCCTCCCAAGCAGAGACACCCATAGGGAATGTATAAAGTTTAAATATGTGTGGACTTTACTCTTTTTCCCTTTTTCATAAACTTTGGACAATTGTCACAGGACTTGTGTGACCAAAACGTTACCTTTTCCAGCCTGCGGCAGATGGACTAGTGCCGTATGGACTGCTTTTCACCTTTTTCATATTTTTCCCTTTTTTTTCAGTGATTTTTGTATTTTTCTTTAAGACTCTGTAAATAACTGTTATAAAATGCTTAGTCTTAAGTTGTAAAAATAACTTTTTGCTCAGCCAGGAGAACTGAGGTTAACTAAGGGGGAATGTGGCACACTGGCACCTTGTTGGGCACCACAGAACTCCTTGGGGCACGATTGGAGCAAGTAACAGAAAAGCAAACTCACAAAACACCTAACAAAACAACAACACCTTACAACACCTGGTTTCACCCCGAGCCTCTACAGGGAGCTCCACTGGTCACTTTGAGCCAGTTCCCCCTATAAATAGGGTCTTGGAGGGAGAAACACCAGAGTGTGTGCAGTCGCTACAAGAGATGCCAGCCTGTGTGTTAGCTCCATCTTATGAGGGACACACTAGGCCCAACCAGCCATTTAGCCAGTGAGGAGACCCTTGCAATTGGGGTTAGAGGAAGAAGGAGAACACCTCTCAAGGAAAACAGAGTTATTCTGACTTTTTCCTTATTAACCGGTTACTGGAACCGAAGCTGTGAGAGCTACCCAGCCACCACAGAGAACCAGTCCATCTAACAGGAGGTTTAGCCACCTGTCCCACCTGAAGCACCTACCAGCGAGAGCCCAGGGAAGAGTATTGATCCTGCTCAAACCCTTTTACAGTGCCCTCAGTGCTGCCAACCAGGTGAAGCAAGTTCCTTTGAACACACTGCCCGGTCCGGCTGGATTCCACATCCACCCGACCTTAATCAGAGAAATAGAGAAAGGAAGCCTACTACAACTGCTTGCTGTGAACCTCCAGGAGTGCTGACTTCACTATCCCGGTCTGCCGTACCTGATTACCACCAGTAAAGGTACCTAAAAAGACTCTGAAGTGTCTGCGTCTGATTCCTGAGCCTAACAGCAGTATTACCGCAGCTGCCTCACAACATCTTGCACAGCTCCTGGCCCCGGGGACTCCCGCTCATCCTGTGGGGAGCGTCCCATCTTGCTGCATTCCGTCCCCTGGAGGCCCCGCAGCGCCGGTACAGTTACCGGACCTCTCACAGGTGGCGTCACGAAGACAATCAACATCCCTACTGTTCAGCCATCCCCCCTATTGATCTGGACCATCGGGCCCCACAGCCGCAGGCGCGGTTCCATGACAGAGGAGAGTCAACGCCTGCGATGTGCAGAACCTGGCTACGGTGAATCACCATAGTGCTGCCAATCTGACTCACAATGGTGGAGCAGGGGAGCTGGGCATACCATAGTGCTGCCAATCTGACTCACAATGGGGGAGGAGCAGTGGAGTAACTACCGTACTTCAAGTCCATGGGCCCTGGTGTGAAAGCTCCTACGGGGCCCCCAATTATTGCAAATCTCTAATAGCAATAGCCTTTTTCTATAAGCCAAAGGGACTTTTGGGGACCCCTAGGCTCCAGGGCCAGGGTGCGATTGCCACCCCTGCACCTATTGTAGTTATGCCTCTTGGGGAGGAGGATGGCTGTGCATGCCATAGTGCTGCCAATCTGACTCACAATGGTGGAGGAGGATTGCTGTGCATGCCATAGTGCTGCCAATCTGACTCACAATGGTGGAGGAGGCTGGTTGTGCATGCCATAGTGCTGCCAATCTGACTCACAATGGTGGAGGAGGCTGGTTGTGCATGCCGTAGTGCTGCCAATCTGACTCACAATGGTGGAGGAGGCTGGTTGTGCATGCCATAGTGCTGCCAATCTGACTCACAATGGTGGAGGAGGCTGGTTGTGCATGCCGTAGTGCTGCCAATCTGACTCACAATGGTGGAGGAGGCTGGTTGTGCATGCCGTAGTGCTGCCAATCTGACTCACAATGGTGGAGCTGTGCATGCCATAGTGCTGCCAATCTGACTCACAATGGTGGAGCAGGGGAGCTGTGCATGCCATAGTGCTGCCAATCTGACTCACAATGGTGGAGGAGGCTGGTTGTGCATGCCATAGTGCTGCCAATGTGACTCACAATGGTGGAGGAGGCTGGTTGTGCATGCCATAGTGCTGCCAATCTGACTCACAATGGTGGAGGAGGCTGGTTGTGCATGCCGTAGTGTTGCCAATCTGACTCACAATGGTGGAGGAGGCTGGTTGTGCATGCCATAGTGCTGCCAATCTGACTCACAATGGTGGAGGAGGCTGGTTGTGCATGCCATAGTGCTGCCAATCTGACTCACAATGGTGGAGGAGGCTGGTTGTGCATGCCGTAGTGCTGCCAATCTGACTCACAATGGTGGAGGAGGCTGGTTGTGCATGCCATAGTGCTGCCAATCTGACTCACAATGGTGGAGGAGGCTGGTTGTGCATGCCGTAGTACTGCCAATCTGACTCACAATGGTGGAGGAGGCTGGTTGTGCATGCCATAGTGCTGCCAATCTGACTCACAATGGTGGAGGAGGCTGGTTGTGCATGCCGTAGTGCTGCCAATCTGACTCACAATGGTGGAGGAGGCTGGTTGTGCATGCCATAGTGCTGCCAATCTGACTCACAATGGTGGAGGAGGATGGCTGTGCATGCCGTAGTGCTGCCAATCTGACTCACAATGGTGGAGGAGGATTGCTGTGCATGCCATAGTGCTGCCAATCTGACTCACAATGGTGGAGCTGTGCATGCCATAGTGCTGCCAATCTGACTCACAATGTGGAGCAGGGACCTGTGCATGCCATAGTGCTGCCAATCTGACTCACAATGGTGGAGGAGGCTGGTTGTGCATGCCATAGTGCTGCCAATCTGACTCACAATGGTGGAGGAGGATGGCTGTGCATGCCATAGTGCTGCCAATCTGACTCACAATGGTGGAGGAGGCTGGTTGTGCATGCCATAGTGCTGCCAATCTGACTCACAATGGTGGAGGAGGCTGGTTGTGCATGCCGTAGTGCTGCCAATCTGACTCACAATGGTGGAGGGGCTGGTTGTGCATGCCATAGTAGCTGCCAATCTGACTCACAATGGTGGAGGAGGCTGGTTGTGCATGCCGTAGTGCTGCCAATCTGACTCACAATGGTGGAGGAGGCTGGTTGTGCATGCCATAGTGCTGCCAATCTGACTCACAATGGTGGAGGAGCTGGTTGTGCATGCCATAGTGCTGCCAATCTGACTCACAATGGTGGAGGAGGCTGGTTGTGCATGCCATAGTGCTGCCAATCTGACTCACAATGGGGGAGCTGTGCATGCCATAGTGCTGCCAATCTGACTCACAATAGTGGAGCAGGGGAGCTGTGCATGCCATAGTGCTGCCAATCTGACTCACAATAGTGGAGCAGGGAGCTGTGCATGCCATAGTGCTGCCAATCTGACTCACAATAGGGTAGCAGGGGTTGGGGATACACTTAGGACGCTTTCGCTGCTTGGTGGTGGTTTTGGCTGAGAACTAGTGGGGGTCTTGTGGCTGGAACTGGGGGCTACAGTTGTGGGCAGACACCTATCAGCTGCCAGTGAGGGCACTTTGGGCTGGGGCAGGAATTGTGATTGGGGCAGTGGCTGACAAGCCTGGCACTGCTTTTAGCATTTCACTACTGAGCAGATGTGTCTATATCCACGATAAAGCCTCTCAGCTCTGCTTGATGTCGGCTTCACGTGCATGCAGTCGTCATTATCCTGCGACATGTGGGTGGGAGAGACATTGACCCCTCATGGTGGGAATCGAAACTCGTCTCTCGCCCAGAGCTGGCAGGATGAGAGAAGCTCCTGACCGCATTACACGAGCAGGGCGGACACTGAGGCGTCGCCTGTAAACACACTGTCTGTGCTCTGAGGCTTCGCTGCCATTTCTGGTGTCTCCTGGTCGCCGACATGTCGCGCAGGGTCATGTACTCCTGCGGTGTGGTGTCTCTGCTGCTGCTCATCGTTAGTATCGTGCTGCTGGTGGCTCACACCTTCATGGACATGGTGGAGACTGAGGTGAAGAAGGTCAGTATCTGTGTGCTCGGTGCCAGCCGCCTGTCTGTGGGCACCTACAGAATCATGTCACCAACGAGAGACCAGACCAAGTCATTGCATTTAGTCTGTCACGATATATAAACGTGCCAATGGTAGGGTTATGGTTGGCAATGTTTATAGCTTGTGTGCCACATGCCAGCTGTGCCCTTTCCAAGCAAAGTTCACTTAAAAATGAATTGGGCACAAAACAATATCAGGGCCTAATATTAATGAAGTGTTCAACACTGGAAAGAAGCAAATGAAACCAAGGCACTTTTACTTTATACTGTCTGCATTGTTTTTTCCATCTTTGCTGTTTTATGTTTTCACTGATAGAACTGATCAACCCATTATAGTCAAGGGGCCTGTTCACATGATCCTGCTTATTACAGATCGATTGGTCTGACATGACGGTATATTCACCCATCTGTGTGGGCACGAAGCAGCCACACGTCTCCTGATCTGAACTCAGCAGCCTCATGGACGCATATTATATATATATATATATATATATATATATAAAATATATTTATACAGGGTCGGCTCCAGATTTTTGTGGGCCTCGGGCGAAACAGTTTCAGTGGGCCCCTTTAACACATGCTACGATTCATGAACATAATATCGAAGCTGTGTATATTAAACACAGAGGCTCCTGGGTGGGCTGTATATATATTGAGACTGTCAGGGCTGCCTGTCCCCGAAGGTCCCCTGGCCATCAGGAATGCCTGTCCCTGATGGCCAGTGAGCCCCCCCCAGCTGTTTAGGGCCCAGGCACGCTAGGTGTTGACGCTGGCCCTATAGCAAGCTGTTTTCAAAGCTTCCATATGCATATAAAAATAAGCTGTTGCAGCGCTCCAAATTCGGATGTTATCTTAGGCCGGTTTCACACCACGTTTTTTGTGGTTCAGGTTCTGTTCGATGTTTTGCAGGAAACAAAAGTCAGAACCTGACTGCCACAGACAAACAGAACCGGAGGGCAAATATGCCCTCTGGTCCTGTTTTCTGCCGGAATTGGCAGATCGCAGCTGCTGAATTTTCAAGATCGTGGCTAGCGGGGAGTAGACGCGGTCCTGAAGTCTCTGCAGGGGACAGCTCCAAGTGCTGAAGTTTAGCAGCACTCGCTGCTAAACTTCAGCATACGGCGTCCGGGAGCGGCATCAGAATTCTCCCAGACAGATGGAAACCGGATGGTAAATAGCTGTCATCTGGCTCCATCGGGCCCCATAGGAATACTGTGGGGCCGAAAGATCAGATAAACCTTGGTGTGAAACCGGCCTTATGCCTTTATGCTGGCCTTGGGTACAGAGTCAGGCTACGTTTCGAGCACACACACCCTTTGTCCAACAACCACTAGCTGGAAAACTCAAGTATATATGCATATATTCTCATTACAGTAATTAAAACATCCATTATTCAATTTTTACATAAGCCATCACAATACATTGTGGTTTTTTTTTACATCAAACATCCATTACCATTAGTGCCCTTCATAATGATGCACAAGTTAATAAACAGTGTTAAATAAGCAGTCATTCTGACTTATTATATTATAGTTTTTCCTTAATTGGGGTACCTCTGGCACACCTGCTGATCATAACCGCTACTTTTATCATCCAAAAAATGCTTTCCATAAGCCCATACCTTGCCACCGCCATATGTGCTGTGTGTTTGGTGTTGCGGAAGTTACACTGCGCCTGCATAGGCTCCGAACTGTGTACTGTTGCTGTGGCGATCGGGGACGTGGTTACAGCGCCATTTTGGTGCCTCCGCACCTGCGCAGATGCCTGTACCTGTATCTGCCAACCAGCCAGCCACAGGATGAGCGCTGTTCTGTTAATATTAACCTTAATGTATTTAAAAACATTTTTCTTATATATGCCGCTATTGGGATGTTATTTTTATAGTAATTCCGGGCCACCGCTTGTTCCCCGGGCTCCACATTAACCCTTACATCTGGATATTGTGTTCTAGCCCAACAACCTCAATATGGGCCCCCTGGTTTCCCCTGGGGTCTCTCATAATCTGATATGGGTAACATAGCTCACTCATTCCGCAGTGTCTACCCCTGGTTTTGAACTTTTTAACAATCCCACAGATTTTTAATAAAATCATACAATACATATGAGTGAATACATACGTGTTTATTACAACTTTTAGAGTGCATTACATTATAAAGTACATATTTGTGTATAAAAGTGTCAAATGTGTGGCTCAGTATTGGTCACCTCTATCCAGAAGAGGCAAATGTGCTTGGTCAGAAATGGGGGCAAATAGTCCTGCTAATGAACTAGGTAAAGGAATTCTTTGGACAACTCATTTTCCCTGTTTGGTATAGTTCATAGCCTGAGGGGTCATACTCAGTCATCATAGGTCCTAGTAAATAAAAGAACATTCCTGTTTTAAAGGCAACGTGTCAGCAGTACATATGTACTCCTATAAACCAGTCTCATCACCTTTGTTCACACTGATGGTGCTGTCACACAGCACGATCTGGCCTGCGATGTCGGAAGCGATGCGCGGGTGCATGGTCGCTTCCGACATCACAGGCCAGCTGTCACACGGCAGGACGTTGCCGGTGACGCCGCAGCGATGCGGGCAGAGCCATCGCTCGCTGGGCTGTGATAAACCCAGGAGCGATCCGCAGCAATGCTGCGGTATAGGCTGGACCGCCGCCAACATCGCTATGGCGGTGTCAGACGGCGCGATCTAGCCTAATCGCTGGTCGCAGGTTGACAGGTTTACGGTCCTCCTCGTAAACCTGTCAACCTGCGACCAGCGTCAATTCGCGGTCGCGTCGCGCTGTTAGACAGCGCGACGTCGCTAGCGACATCGCTGATACGTCACTTTTTTGGCGATGTCGCTAGCGACGTCGCCAGGTGTGACAGCACCATACGTCTTTTAGGAGCTTTTGGAGCAATAACTCTCCAAATCCTCCTCAAAAACATGTGAGTTTCTGCTCAGTTTCTACTCTAAAAATTTAGCAAAATGACTCAGAGTGCACTGTGCTATAGAGAGGTTTCTTAAATGGAACCTGTCAGGTTGTTTATGCCCCCCAGCTATCACTGTCTGTACCTGCAGCTTAATAGTATTATTCTAACCATTCCTGTCTGAGCTCAGAGTGTAATGTTAAAGGTATATAAAAAGCATTTATAGGCTACGTTCACACATTGCGTATTTTGCCGCGTTTTTTTACGCGCGCTTTTCAAAATACGCAATGTGCCTTTTGTCTGCCTGCAAAGTGAATGGGAAATTCACTTTGCAGTGCAGACATTGCGTAAAAATACGCACTGCGTTTTCCGGGAGAAAACGCAGCTCCGTAAACAATTGATATGTCAATTGTTTACGCAGCTACTTCTGCGTATTCTCCCAGAGGGGAGGAAGAATCCTGCTTCCTCCTCCCCTCTTTGACAGCTGTGGCCGCCCATTAGATTCCACAGTGTTTAATACACACTGTGAAATCTAAATTAAACAAAAGCAAGTGTGTGAAAAATAAAAAAGAATGAATACATCACCTTCCGACGCCTTCTGCCGCTGTGCGATCCCCGGTTCTAGTCAGATCTCTTCTGACAAGACCTGTGGTGACGTCAGAGGGGGGGCGTTCCCGGGCACTCGCGGTCATGTGATACCACATGACCGCGAGCAGCCAATCAGCGATGGGACCGCCCCGGGAACGCCCCCCCCCTCTGACGTCACCACAGGTCCTGTGAGAAGACATCTCACTTAGAACCGGACACCGGAGAGCGGCAGACGGCACCAGACACCGGGAGAAGGCGTCGGAGAGGTGAAGTATTGATTCTTTTTTATTTTTCACACACTTGCTTTTGTTTAATTTAGATTTCACAGTGTTTATTAACACTGTGAAGTCTAATGGGGCGGTCACACATGTCACAGAGGGGAGGAGGAAGCTGGATTCTTCCTCCCCTCTGTGACATCACTGCGCTTTCTGGGGGAAAGAAAGCGCAGTGTGTGAAAGCCCCTGCGTATTTTGCTGTGCTTTTTTGCGCGGCCCGAAAAACGCGGCAAAAAGCGCGCAAAAAAAAGCGCAGCAAAATACGCAAATGTGTGAACGTAGCCATACACTTACATTTTCTTATGAAAATGAGGCAGTGACTACACCATTGAGGACGTAGTCACTCTGGCAGGTAAATAGTTAACTCACTGAATACTTCTCTGTATAAAGAACCCATGATCGTGATATCATACAGGTCCCGCAGGATCTTCTGACATTTGGCAGAAATGTTAACTATTAATCTGCCAGAGTGCATACATCCTCCAAGCTGTCTACACACTGCCTCATTTACATAAGGAAATGTAAGTGTATAAATGCTTTTTTTTCACCTTTAACATTACACTATGAGCTCAGACAGGGATGATTAGAATAGTATATGAAGCTGCAGGTACAGATAGTGATAGCTGGGGGGGGCATAAACCACCTGACAAGTTGTCTTTAATCAGCTGAAGTGCCATATACACTCTTATACTATTAAGACCACTTCACACACACAGATATCTGAGTCCAATATCTGAACAGATCTCTGGTTGCAGTGAAATCATGGATACATTACTCCATGTTGTACACAGCCACAAAATGGAGCAATATATCCATGATTTCACTGCAACCAGAGATCTGTTCAGATATTGGACTCAGATATCTGTGTGTGTGAAGTGGCCTATAGAAATGAAGGCTATAGCATCCGCAGGAAGTATCCAGATCATCTAAGAGTATGTGTACACAGGGCGTTTTCGTTGCGGCCAAGAATGCAGCAAAACCTGTACAGGTTTCTGGGATCTCTAGATTTCCTGGCAGGAGATTTGCTGCGTATTTGGCTGCATTTTTTGCACATCTTTGTTGTGTTTTGGTATTTGACACTTTCTGCAAACCTTGCGTGTGCACAGCTTTCCCTTAAACATATAGGTTTTGCTGGAAAGTCCAAATACAGGTATCGATTAGCATACATTTGCATAAAACCATGGTAAAAACGCAGGTAAACAATGGAAAACACACTGTATGCACATAGCCTACTGTCCGGGCCAATGTCTTTCGATCATGCCAGCATGCTGTATGGAATGACAGAGCTGAAAACCAGAATGTTTTTCCTATTGTGAGCTGAATGCTTTCACACTCTGCGTATTTGCTGCATTTTTTAACGCGCAAGCTCGTCACAAACCAAGAGTGGAACAATCAGAGGAAAAGTATAATAGAAACAAGTGCTCCACTTCTGGATTTATTACCCGCAACTGGTTTGTGATGAGCTTGCGCTTAAAAAAAATGCAGCAAATATGCAGCGTGTGAACGCACCCTAATGGATTTAGTGCTGTGCATGTGCTGTCAGTCACCATGCTCCCTTATACACCCGTCACACGCTACGATCTAGTGAACGACATCACTAATGATGTCACGTGACCGCTGTCGTTTTGACATCGTTAGTGCGTTGTCACACACATTTATATCGTTAACGATGTTAAATTTGGCAATGCTCAAGCTACTTCGCGAATAACTTAGTGAACCATTTTACAAAGAGGCAGGAATAGGAAAATTTTGAACAACATCGTTCAAAAAGGCGTCACACTGAACGATGTTGCTGCTTCCCAGGACGTTAATTGGACGACGAACGATAGATTTGAGATCAGGATCTCAAATTTTTGATGATCGATCCAACGATTTCTCGTTTCAACATCTTACATTTACACGCAACTATGCACAAACTATGTCGTTTGAACGATCAAAAAAACGTGACGTATCAACGATATCGTTACTGATATCGTAGCGTGTGAAGTACCCTTTAGGCTGGGTGCACACAGTGCATTTTTGCTGTGTTTTTGACCTGCGTTTTTACCATGGTTTTATGCAAATGTATGCTAATCTATACCTGCATTTGGACTTTCCAGCAAAACCTATGTGTTTTATGGAACAGCTGTCCACACACATTGGTTTTCGTTCTCTGCAGAAAGTGTCAACACCCTAGTTTTTGCTGCGTTTTGAAAAGAATGAGCATGTCAATTCTTTCTGCGTTTTGCTGCAGTCTATGGCAAAAACACAGCAAAAACGCAACAAAACAAAAAACACAGACAAGAATGAGCAAATCTCCTGCAAGAAATCTAGAGATCTAGAAACTTAGGTACCTTTACACACGCTACATTGTAGCTTGTCACAGCAACTTACAGGTTGCATGAAATCATGGATACATGATTCCTTGTACACAGCAACAAGATAGAACCATGTATCCATGATTTCACTGCAACCTGTAAGTTGCCTGTGACAGCTACAATGTACCGTGTGTAAGGTACCCTTACGATTTGCGTGTTTTTGACAGCATGGGTATTTGTGTCATCCAGCTAGACTAATCATCTCCCTGTTTTTGGCCAGTGGGACAGCAGCACACCCTACCTATTCTCCCAGTTATTTACTGGGAGCTTCCAGATATACTTTATGTACCCCAGTTCAGTTCCTCTGGTTTTAGGTCCTGCTTAGCTCGTTTATATTCTCGTTTTCTGACTGCGACCTGTTTCTTGATCATTTTTTTTCATACTGATTTTGTAACTTTACTGCCCTTCTGGATCTGATCCTGCTACCTGACCACTCCTGCCAGCCTGCACCATAGGCCAGCAGCTGACTCTATGGCTCCAACCCAGGGAAGAGACTTCTGTGTAAGTCCAAATCCCTGATTTAAAGGCTGAAGGCCAGGCCTGCCCCTCAAATCTGCTAAATGGAGGGGTTTGGGCTAAGCGTGCCTGTGGTAACCATTTATTAGCTCCAGGCAACCACTGACAAACCCTCATAACAATATGCATATATAACCAGCTAATGGCCCTGTTACACGATGCGATATCGCTAACGATATCGTTGCAATGTCACTGGTTTTTTGATGTTGCAGCAACCTTGTAGCGACGTCGCTGCATGACATTTACCAACCACCAGTGATCAGCTCGCTGATCGTTGGTAAATGGCCAGGACCAATTTTTGATTGTTGGTCCCCCGCTGGGCGGCCAGCATCGGCGTGTGTGACAGCGGGAGACTAACGATCAACAACCTTCCAGCGCCGCACAGTACACGCAGGGAGGCTGGTAACCAGGGTAAACATCGGGTAACTAATCGCTGCGCTTAGTTATCAGATGTTTACCCTGGTTACCAACATTCTCGCTGGTCCTGATTGCTGGTGAGTCTGCCAGTGTCACATCTCACCAGCGATCAGATAATGATGTCCCAGCGACCCGATCGTTGGTCGGGTTGCTGGGACATCATTATGTGTAACAGGGCCTTTAGTTTAGACCAATCAATCTAATTTTTCTAAAGTGTGTGAGCACGCTTAGGTTAAGTGCCCACTTTGCATATTTGTTTGGGCTGCGTTTGTGCTGCTTTTTTCCAGCTTCAAAAACGCAGCTGTTACAAAAAGCATGCATGCGTTTCTGGCTCGTTTTTGCTGCATTTTTGTAAGAGCTGCGTTTTTCAGCTCATTAGATCGGCTGCCAACTGGAAACACAGTTCAAAAAAGTGCACGATAATTGACAGGGACTTTTATAAACATATGCTTTTTTGGCACCACTGAAAAACGCACATAGTGGGCACATATTTTGGAAAATCACAGACTTCATTACAAAACTGTGGGTCATGCGTTTTTGGTGCAGAAATCGCAGCACAAAAACGCAGGAGAAAATCACAGTGGGCACATAGCACTGTGCATTTTTGATACATTCTTTTTGGCTGTTTTTCTTGCACCAAAAACGCATGACCCACAGTTTTGTAATGAAGTCTGTGATTTTCCAAAAGATGTGCCCACATGCTGTGTATTTGTGGGTGCTGCGTTTTTGGTGCAGAAATCGCCTGCACTTTGATAATGTCCCTTCAATTAACATGTCCGTTTTGGGGCTGTGATTTCCCTATATACTCTATTCTAACCCCTAGAAAAAAGCACCACAAACGAAGACGTATTCCCACAGTCTATTTGTGGTGCGTTTTTCCTGTGATTTAAAAAAAAAAAACGCACCGATACTCGCCCTCCGCATCGGTCCCACGTTGATTCTTGGTGATATCTGCACTCTGGGCACTGGAAGACCAGTGGTTTTTGTCCAATCAGATGCTGGCCATGTGACTCAACCTGTCAGATGGGCAGCCTCTGATTGGATAAAACCCACAGGTCCTTTAGTCACTTCTCCTGGTGCCCGTAATGAAGATATCACTGGTCACCGTGGGCTCGCAGAGGGTGGGAAAGTGTCTGTGTGTGTCCGTCCCCTTAATTGTGCTGCATTTTTGTGCTACGTTTGTATGTACACAAACACAGCAGAAGCGTCATAGGTTTATACTACTTTGGGTACGTTTGTGCACATATAAAAACAGCACAAGGGCAGCACAAAAAAGAAGCACAGTGGGCACTTAGCTTAAGTCTTTTAAGATGTTGGTTCTTCAGTCTTATCCTCTCCTCTCCCCTCCTGTACCTGTACGTCTTGATTGTCCATACATATTGTACTTGTCCACGTCTGCCCTTTCCATATGTAAAGCGTCATGGAATCTAATGGCGCTATATAAATAAATAGTAATAATAATAATTTGTGCTGTCTTGTTAGCAGTCAATATTTAATAGCATTAAAGAGGTTTTTGACCTAGTAATTGGCTGCAGTAGTTGCATGCTCGTCCATGCGAGAAGGGGGGAAAAAACTGTTAGGTGAAGCAGGTAGTGGAAGGTGCAGTGAGGGATATAGGAAATTTAACATTAATTAATTTACTTTATGCCATAATAGGCCTTTTTTTATTGGTTTTGACAATACCTTTAATTCGGAGAGTTGCCATTAAAGGCATTTTCTAGAATATCTCTAAAAGCCATAGTTCTAGGAATAACCTCTATGCAACCACATAATAAAATGTGGCACTCGGTTTCCTGGATTCACAAGTTTTACTTGTATTGCTTTTGCATCTAACGCTTTAGTTACATTTATAATGTGGTAATTCTGTAAATGTTATTGCAGGCTACAGTATTAAAGAATGGGACAGAAGTCTTCAATGATTGGGTCAACCCCCCTCCTCCAATCTACATGCAATTCTATTTTTTTAATGTAACTAACCCTCTGGAAGTGTTAAGTGGAGAGAAGCCTGTCGTAGATGAAATAGGACCATATACTTACAGGTAAGTTCATTAACGGGAACCTGTCAAGTGCTTTGGTGTCACCAAAATACCTGGACATATAATATAGGATCAGACGTATCCTCTGGACCACATATGGCTTTTCCATCACTAATGGTACCTTTACACGCCGCTACAGAAGGTTGAAAACAACCGGGTTTCGGAGACAAATGTATCTTGCACCGTCAAATCAACCCGAGGTAGCGGTGTGTAAACTAGCTTGTTGCCATCCGTCACTTTCGGCACCTGTTTCAGAGCAGTGCTCTAAAACAGGTTGATTTCAATCAACCCGATGGTAGTGGCGTGCAAAGGAGGAACAGGAAGGTTTTTGCGTCACCTAGTGTATCCCTGGGGCGTGCCACAGCGTCATGGCTACCATGCCCCATCAGCGATCATTGGTGGAGGCTCCTGTGTTACGATTGGTTTTCCCTTCACAGGGCACCATATTTAAAGAGCTGTCCATTCATAGTCTTCATTTGAAATAGTGTCATGTATTAGCCAGCCTTCCTGCGCTGGCTGGCCAATCATGACGCTATGGCGTTGTCCAATCACACTTTAGCGTCACGTAATCCACAACTCTGTAGCGGCGTGTAAATAAGGGACGCTGCTCTACAGAAGGTAACCTGCGGCACCCGTCGGTGCATCCAGGGATCGCAAAAACCTTCTGTAGAGCACTTTGTAGCAGCGTGTAAAGGCGGTATCAGGTACCGTTAGCAACCGTTGCTACGTGCTCGTGCACGTGAAACACCCGGTTGTTTCTAACCTTCTGTAGCGGCGTGTAAAGGTACCATTAAAGATTCAAAGTTACTTTTTTACGTAAATGAGGCTGCAAGTGCACCGAGGGCAGCAGGAGCCGGGCTGGTGCTTTTCAGCACTTGCAAACTCATTTACTTAAAGGGTACCATTACATGTTGCAACATTGCATGCAATTTCACTGGCAATTTGCTGGTTGCAGTGAAATCATGAACACATTGTTCTATTTTGTTGCCGTGTACAAATGTAACAATGTGTCCATGATTTCACTGCAACCAGTGAGTTGCAAGCAATTTATCTCTGTGTGTAACGGAACCCAAAGATTCAGTGTTGGTGAATGTGAGAGGATGAATACAAGTGTCTTGGTTGTACAGAATGTATAAAGTACGAAACAAAAAGCATATACATGATAAAAATGAACCTAAGTAAAAGGAGACTTTTTGCTTCTTGACCCGCAAGTTGAACCTCGGTCATGCCACATTAAAGGGGTTGTCAGAGAGCACAGAAAAAAAAGGTCTGCATTTTTGCAAAAACAGCAATACACAGTTTGAAATGACTGCTTAGTTATTTCACAGGATATCCATACGGCCCCCACATCATATTAACACTTTTACGTGCAAGTAAAGGAAGTTCAGTGGTTATTCAGGGACCACTCATGTCTACATGATTGGCATAAGCAAAAATTCAGTAGTTCCCATTGCTGTTCTTGGTAGATGATAGACATAATACACTATTGAAGGGTATGCCCAGCTTTTTACTTATCCTCATGTGATCTTTTTCTGCCTGTTAGTACACACTGAGTAAGATTGAGAGTGATTGTGCTTGGTGTTTATAGTCCGCATTTTTACATGTCCATAAACCCTCATTTCTGCAGGTTCATGAAATGGAAACTAAAAGTATGTGTCTTATAGTTGTACGCACGTGCTCCTCAGTTTCTATAGCCAAAACCAGGAGTGGAACAATCAGAGAAAAAGTATATTAAACACAAGTGCTCCACTTCTGTATTTATCACCCACTCTTGGTTTTGGCTACAAAAACTGATGAGCACGTTAAAATACGCAGCAAATACCCAGTGTGTAAATGCACCCTTACAGTCTATTTATAGCGAATATATTGCATGAAAGTAATTTTATTAACTGTTATAATGTTATTTATTGTTATGTACTTCTCCACCCACATGATAGTCGTTAACCCTAGACCTAAATGTCTCATGAGTATTTGTCAAGTAGGAACCTGCAGTGCGTTCACTCTTTGCACACTTACACTGCAGAACATGTTGTAACAGGCCCATGTGCCTACGACATTGTGAGTAATGCTAATTGGCCTTAATTGGAAGAAGCCTGCTTACCTCTAATTATCAGGAATTATTGTATATCTGAACCCTTCCTTTTCTCCGTCTCATTTCTTGTCATTCTGGTTTAAAGAGGATGTATGGAGAGATTGCACTTCAGTTGGCTTTGGAAAAGCTTATGTATGTATATATTTATGGCCATCAATATAAAGCATCTGGTTAGTAATCTATATAGTTAAATTCCCAGGAGACAACTGATATCATAGTAAATACATTGCAAAAATAATGTGTAATAATATCACATTGATAAAGACTAGAATGTTTCATGCCAAGGTTATGATGGAGAAATACTATATTTGGGCATAATAACAATTAAATTATTTTTTACTTTGTATATATTCTCATTTCCATTACGGTCTATTCAGATCAGATGCTCACCAACCAGAGGTGGGAACTAACAGAAGAAAATACAAAAGAAGCCAAACTATCTATATTGCCATTGATCCTTTTTCAGTTTTTAAAGTTGGCATTAATCCCTTGGAGTATGTGCACACTATCAGGAGTGCAAGAAACAATACAGGACCATCCCTGGACATCTTAGTAACAGGGACTACTCAGACATTATGCAATCCAAAGAACAGGAGTGTTCAAAAAGCCCACATTCATATTAACACCACTAAAATGTCCACCCCAGTGTTTACTATGCAAGAATAAAATGTATTCATTACAGTGGATTACACAAAGTGGAGTCAAAAGTCACATTAAATAACTTGTCGACAGAGAGGAGGCAAAAAAGAGGGAGATAGATGGCAGACAAAGGAAAAAGGTGGATGGGTAAATTGGGCAAAAGGGGTGCCAATGACCCTGAAAGTGCTAAGTGCTTAATAAGATTACAGGCAGGATTGGGTAGTTCAGGGGAAAACCCTTTGTTGCCCCAACCCTATGAGCTGAATAACGTGCAGATTAATGCCACAATCAAGGTAAAGGCTTACCCATTAGCCAGTGACTCAATATCCTCCCTTGCGATACCTGTCAGAGTAGCCCCGACACGTGTTTCGCGTAAAGCAGACGACGCGAAACACATGTCGGGGAATAGCGGGCGTGGATTGTCCGAGATGTCTAAGAAAAACGCAATGGGCTCAGTCATAAATTTCATAGGGACAACCAAGTACTGAGAGCTGGGGAATCTCTGAATATGATCCAGGGAGTCCAGATCTCAAAATATATGTCTATTAGGGTTAACAGCTAAGGATTGCTTTATGAGGTCCTCCATTCTACAGATGTCATTAATCTCAGCCACCGACTCTTCGCAAGATGAACAGCGAGATTGTTTCCAGTATCTAGAAATCAATATCCCTGCCGCTGTTAGAAAATGACAGAGAAAGCTATGTTTGAATTTGGAGATTGAGTCCCCAGTGAGATTCAGAAGGGTCAGTTCTCGGGTCGGAGAGATCTGGTCTGATGTTACGGAGTTGTACAGATCGCAAACCAAGGTCCAAAAGCGTTTGATAGGGGGACAGGCCAACCATATGTGCAGGTACATGCCCCTGTCCGCTTGGCATCTCCAGCATTCGGCTGAAGCCAAAGGGAATATTACTTGTATCTCCGAAGGACATCTGTACCATCTCGCCATCACCTTATAGTTTTTGTCTTGGGAAATAGCATTGAGAGGCTTTATGAGTAAATATCTTGTTCTCAAGTGGGGAGAATGATTTCTGAAGGTCTTTTTCACATTTACCCACAAAGAGTGGAAACTGGTCCGATGTGATGGATGACCCTTCCTGAAAACTTTTATAAAGTGCCGAGATAGAGTGAGTTGGAGGGCCCACTTCCAGACATTTGCTTTCAAAAGGGAATAGAGGGCGAAATAAACTTGTGCGAGGCAGGGTGGAGATGTAGCTGGGAAGTCTGCGTAGTTGGTACCAGGCATCCGGAGGATGGGGAGAATTGGGGAACAGGTCATGAATTTGGCGTATGCCTGAGGAGGTGAGAAAATGAGATAAGATTGGGTAGAGACCTTTGGTTTTGTTCAGGAATGAGGCTTGGCAGGAGTCGATTAGAAAAGAAGGGTTCCCATATAACGGAGTTAGAGGACCTGGAAGTGTCGTCAAATGAAGAGAATTGTAGGTACGTTTAAGTAACAATTTCAAATTCTTTGTAATAAAAGAAAGATCTTTATCTTCCAGGGAGCATGGGACCAGATTTTTGTCAAAGGAGTGATGGCAAAGTGGGAGGCTTCAACATCAGTCCACCCTTTGCCATTTTCAGTATGGAAGAGATCTAAAATGCAGGTGCCTAGGGCAGCATAATTATAAAGTTGGAAATCTGGTACCCCGAGTCCGCCTCTCTCCATCCGTCTACTGAGGAGTGAGTAGAAAAGTCTTGGTCTACCATGGGACCAAACAAATTTTAAAATTCTACTCTTAAGTATAGAAAAGAAAGAGGCAGATAAGAGAAGGAGAATTGTTTGAAAGAAGAATAAAAGACAGGGTAAGAGGTCCATTCTAACTGCGTTTATTCTGCCTAGCCAAGGGAGGTGTAGTTCATGCCATTCAGCTAGATCGGAGTCCACCCATTTCAGGACATTAGTGTAATTAGAACTAGAGAGATGTGAAGGGACAACTGTGAGTTGAATGCCCAAGTATTTGAGGGAGTCTGTTTTCTAACCAAAAGGGAAATTGTGTTCGTAGAAGTGCAACCATGTCCTGTAGCAGGGGCGGCCACGAAAAAAACGCGGCATACTGCATTTTTTTCGCAGCCGCACCTGCCGCAAGTGCCGAAACCGCACTTGCCGCAAGCCCCATAGACATTGTATGGGGCTTGCCGCAAGTGAACCGCAAGTGCGGCCGTTATGCGGTAATCGCGGCAGTTGCGTTTTTTTCACTGCAACTGCCACTATCAGCGAAAACCTCTGATGCGAAAGCAGCCCAAGAACGAATAGATAAGGGCCCTTTCACATCTGCGTTTTTCGTAATTCGCGGCAGATGCGGTGAAAAAACCGCATCTGCCGCGTTTGCCGCATAACGGTTCCACTTGCGGCACGGTTGCGGTTTTTTCCATAGGAAGTATAGGGGGACTTGCGGCAGATGCGGCAAGTGCGGTATTGCACTTGCGGCAGGTGCGGCAGCGAAAAAAACCGCAGTAAGCCGCGGTTTTTTTCTCTGCCGCACCTGCCGCAAGTGCAATACCGCACTTGCCGCATCTGCCGCAAGTCCCCCTATACTTCCTATGGAAAAAACCGCAACCGTGCCGCAAGTGGAACCGTTATGCGGCAAACGCGGCAGATGCGGTTTTTTCACCGCATCTGCCGCGAATTACGAAAAACGCAGATGTGAAAGGGCCCTAAGACTCTCTTTTTTTGAAAAATGTTAATAATAGATCAAAACCATATATATGATATTATTCTTCCCCCTGGGAGGTCGTCCAGGATAAGAAAGAGCGACAATTTAGGGAGATTATATTACATATAGTCCCCTATGGTAATTGAGAGTATGCTTGTAGAGGAGAATATAATTAAGGAAAGTCCAGCCAAAATAGACTGTTCCGCTTTCACTGGTAAAACACAGGAGAAGCTGGTATAATTGGGATATTGTATGGGTAGGATTGGATCTCTACTAGAAAAAAGCAGCATCAAAAAATCTTACCATCCATGCCAAAAACAGAAACCAAATGCACTTACAGGATGCAGTCAGAGCCCAAATGTGAAGCAAGCCCAGGTGCGGGCTAGTAAAATCACCTCAACCAGCAAGGTGTGGGAGGCGACTTGCCATGCATACAATGGGCCTGCATAGAGCACCATTCACACTGATACATATGATGCAGAGTGTATGAAAGCTACCCAACTGCTCTGCTGCCTGAGCATTGGGCCGCACAGTACGATGCTTCTGCACCACTAGATGAATGGCGCCCCTATGGGCCCAACTGCACCCTGGATGGATAAAAAAGTGCAAAAAGTTTTTTATAAGATAAACAAAAAACTTTTATAAATGGGATACTGGTTCATGTATTGGCCAAGACATTTAAGCTGATGATCCACGTCACGGATTCCCATGCTCATCAGTCCTATCCAAATTGTACAAAAACTACTAGAAAAAAGCAGCATCAAAAAATCTTACCATCCATGCCAAAAACAGAAACCAAATGCACTTACAGGATGCAGTCAGAGCCCAAATGTGAAGCAAGCCCAGGAGCAGGCTAATAAAATCACCTCAACCAGCAAGGTGTGGGAGGCGACTTGCCATGCATACAATAAGCCTGCATAGAGCACCATTCACACTGATACATATGATGCAGAGTGTCTGAAAGCTACCCAACCGCTCTGCTGCCTGAGCATTAGGCCGCACAGTAGCAGGCCCACTGTATGCATGGCAAGTCGCCTCCCACACCTTGCTGGTTGAGGTGATTTTATTAGCCTGCACCTGGGCTTGCTTCACATTTGGGCTCTGACTGCATCCTGTAAGTGCATTTGGTTTCTGTTTTTGGCATGGATGGTAGGATTGGATCTCCTTGAATCCTACTATTAATACTAAGTATATATGAATATGATGGAAGATCCATAGTCTAGGATCTGAGACCCCCACGGGGAATTGAAGAAATAATTGCAGTCACAATTTCCACAGTTTTTTTTTAGGTTTCATTTCACTTAGGGATCGTAAATTCTTTTAATCCACATTTGATCTCCAGCAAACACAGGAGATGTCTGTGGAACACACCTTAGGAGAAGGGCTAACATAGAAATAGGGAATTAGAACTAACTCCCTTTGAGTTCGAGTCCATAGGCTGATTACTAAAAAGAATAGGAAATATATCCACATGAAAGTAAAGGGGAAATAGACCAGGTTACTTACCAGTAGTCTGGTTTTATGGAGCCACGACAGCACCCACAGAGAGAGGGAATCCGCCCCCAGGGACAGGAAACCTACACATAAAAAGGGGCGGTCCCCCTCTCCTCAGTTGTGTTACAGAGACCGAGAGGAACCGCTAATTAGTATAAGTTCGAATCAGACAAGAAACAAACAACACCACCACACGTGTGCCAAATGGAAAAGTCCAAAATGTGAAATGCAACCAAGGGGGGGGAAGTGAGTGGGTGCTGTCGTGGCTCCATAAAACCAGACTACCGGTAAGTAACCTGGTCTTTTCCCATCGCCACGACAGCACCCACAGAGAGACTTACAGAGATAAATACTCAGGGTGGGACAATCGTGCGGAGGACAGACCTCCCAAACACCAAATCAGACCCGGAAGACAAATTTAACCGATAATGGTCATAAAAAGTAGAAGGTGAAGACCAGGTTGCAGCCTTACATATCAGTTCAATAGACGTGTTCGCCCGTTCAGCCCAGGAAGAAGCCATTGCCCTGGTGGAATGGGCCCGCACACCATCCGGAGGAGGCAGACCCGACGACTCATAAGCCAGCCCAATAGCATCTCTGATCCAGCGGGACAATGTACTCTTGGAGACCCCAGTCCATTCCGAAGGCCCTGGAAGGAGACAAACAGAGCCCTACACTTCCTCTCTGCCTGAGTCCTATCAATGTAGGCGAGGACAGTACGCCAAACATCCAGAGTATGAAACTTAACTTCAGCAGGGGTAACTGGGTCATGATAAAACGAGGGAAGGACAATCTCCTGACTACGGTGAAACCGAGAAACTACCTTTGGGAGGTAAGAGGGATCAGGCTTCAGCACCAACCTATCCGGCAGGACAGACAAGAACGGAGGGTCAATGGAGAGAGCCTGAATGTCACTAACCCTTCGAGCAGAAGTAAGGGCAACTAACAAGGCCATCTTAAGGGAAAGAACCTTCAGAGAGGAAGAGGCTAATGGCTCAAACGGAGCACTGGTAAGCGTCTCCAGAACCAAGTTCAGATCCCACAGAGGCACATTGGCAATGTGAACCGGGGTACTGCGTTCACCAGCAGAAATAAACCGAGCAATCCACCTATCTCCAGCAACATTAGCCCCATATAAAGCCCCCAAGGCAGAAACCTGAACTTTAAGGGTACTAGCAGACAACCCCAAGTCCCGACCCCGTTGAAGAAACTCCAATATAGCCCGGGTAGGGACCACCTCAGACAGGAGACCCGTGTGAAAAGACAAAAACTTTCGCCACACCCTACAGTAGAAGTTAGTAGTGGAAGACTTCCTACTCAGAAGAAGGGTAGAAATCAGCCCGTCCGAAAACCCCCTGGATCTTAATAACTGCCTCTCAAATTCCACGCCGTCAAGTGGAGACCGTGCACTTGAGGATGACGGAGCGGACCCTGAGACCATGGTCTCCTCGGCCAAAAAGGAGCAATGAGAATAACCCTCGCTCCTACTCCCTGATCTTCCTGATGACCAATGGAAAAATAGACATCGGAGGAAAGGCATAGGCGAGAGGGAACGACCAAGGGACTTGGAGAGCGTCCACCACATCCGGACAATCCCTGACATGGAGGGAGGCAAACCGCTCGACCTGACGATTCGCCCTGGTAGCGAACAGGTCGATGTCAGGGAGACCCCAAAGGCGAACAATCTGCTGGAACACCCGTCTGCTCAATGTCCATTCGCCCTGCCGCAGAGCATGCCGACTCAGAAAATCGCTGTGGAGTTGTCCGTTCCTTTGATATGAAGGGCTGTGAGGGACAGGAGAGATCTTCGGCCAGACAGAGGATCCGAGATGCAATAGACATTAGAGGCCGCGATCGCGTACCGCCTTGACGATTGATATACGCGACACAAGTCATATTGTCCGTCATGATCCTGACGTGCCGGGAATCCAACTGTGGGAGAAAGTGAAGTAATGCCTGAAGAATCGCCTTAAGTTCCCGGACATTAGAAGAATCCGCTGCTTCCTGGACTGACCAAGGACCTTGGGCCCAGAGCGACCCCAGATGAGCACCCCACCCGTCTGGACTAGCATCAGTGACAACTATTCTAGAAGGGGAAACCACCCAGGGAACCCCCCTAGCCAGGTTACCTGGAGACAACCACCCTGAGAGGGAAGCGATTACCTCCGAAGACAGGGAAAGTAAGCTGTCAAGGGACCCCTGCAACTCCTCCTCAGCACAGAGAATCTCCCGCTGAAGACACCTGGTGTGGAACTGAACCCATAGCACCGCCGGAATACAAGAGGTCAAGGACCCCAACAAAGACATAGCAGACCGCAAGGACATCCGAGGATGGCTAACCGCCAACCCAACCTTGGTGAGAATCACCTGCTTCTTGGCCTCCGGCAAAAAACACAGCTGACTCACAGAATCAAGGTGCAGACCCAAGAAGGATTGACAAGTCAGAGGAACCATCCTAGACTTATCCCAGTTGATCAACCAGCCTAAGGACTGCAAAAAAGAAATGGTCCGCGACAGGCGATCTCTGCACTGAGAAGCTGAATTGCCCACAATCAAAAAATCATCAAGATACGGCACAATAAGGATATCCTGATGACGCAGAAAACACATCCCCTGACATCACTTTGGTGAATAAACGGAGAGCCATGGCGAGGCCAAACGGCATTAGCTGCAAACTGAAAATGCTGGAGCCGACCCTTGACCGTGACGGCCACCCAGAGGAACTTCTGATGGTCCTGGATGAATCGGCAGATGGTAGTACGCGTCTTTTAAATCCAGGACCGCCATAAAACACCTAGGAAGCAAGACCTTAATAGCTGATTGAATGGTTTCCAACTTAAAACTACAGGCCCGCAAAAAAGTGTTCAACCTCCGCAAGTTAATAATAGTCCGGAAAGACCCATCAGGTTTAGAGACCAGGAATAAGGGGAGTAAACACCCCTTCCTTCCTGGCCCCCAGGGACTTCCAACAAGACTCGCTTCTCCAGCAAACTTCGAACCTCCAACTCCAGTGCCTGCTTCTGCAATGGAGACGGAGGGGAAGTCTGCACAAAAAAATCCGGAGGAAAAACCTCAAAATCTGACTTCAGACCTGACGACACAATAGACAGGATCCAAAGACTAGAAGAAATATCACGCCATCTTGTGGAAAAAAGACGCAACCTCCCCCCCACCGGAGGGACCGGACTAACGGAACTTATCATCCCTCCTAGAGGAGGAACCAAAGAGGGCACCTTTGGTCTTTGAAGCCTTGGTATCCCATTTGTTGTCCCATCTGTTACGGTCCTTATAGGGCTGCTTCTGACCGAACGACCTGTGCCTGAATGCCCTCCTGTAGGATGGAAGAGAAGCATTAGGGAACCCCGACTTCCTTTCAGCAGCCTTGGCCAGGAGCTCATCTAAGGGCTTGCCAAACAGGTACTCACCCTGACAGGGCAATGAACACAACCTATTCTTGGATTGTGCATCCCCTTTCCAGCCCTTAAGCCATAAAGCCCGACGAGCCAAGTTAGAAAGACTTGCCGATCTGGCCGCCAATCTCAGGGAATCCGCCGAGGCATCCGCCAAATAAGCAGTACCCCCCTGATCAGAGGAAGGGAGGCAAGCAACTTGTCCCTTGAAACACCATTCCTGAGTTGATCTTCCAATTGATCAAGCCAGACCAACATGGACCGCGCCGTACAAGTAGCAGACACGGCAGGTTTAAAAGCCCCTGTGCAAGACTCCCACGAACGTTTTAGGAGCATATCAGCCTTGCGATCTAATGGATCTGAGAGCAGGCCTGAATCATCCACAGGCAGGGACGAGTGTTTAGAACCGAGGCGACTGCCGCATCCACCTTCGGAACTTTACACCACGACAACAAATCCTCATCATCAAAGGGATAACGCCTCTTGGAGGATGAAGGGAGTGAACCCCTGTGTTCCTGCTTGTCCCATTCCCGCTGAACTACATCCTTCAGTGCCGAACTGACCGGGAAGGAACGGAGCTTTTTCTGGGCAAGTTCCGCAAACATAATATCTTGGGAAGACTTAACCTCCTTAGATTCAGAAAGCCCCATAGTAGCACGGACCGATTTGACCACATTATCCATACTATCCAAGGGGAAACACGATCTGCCCTCATCCACAGATGACGATGCCGAGGAAGAATCAGAAGAATCTGTGCTAATCTGACCGCTCTCAGCCTCAGAAACCACAAAGGACAAATCCGGATGAGACTTTTTCCTCTGTTTTTTAGACTGACTTTGGTGCGAAAAAGACTGTAATTCCTCCCGAATCATGGCCCGGATATCAGACACAGAGGACTCCTCACGTACTGTGGCGTCAATACACGATTGGCACAGGCGTTTAGGATAAGAATCAGGGAGAATTTGGGGACACAGAGCACATTGCTGGTGCTTCACCTTCTTAACCTTCTTAACCTAGGAGAGGGACACAGATATGGAGGGCAGATGTCAGAACAGGGGCCACAGCCTGACTTACCCAGAAGTACAGCACACCCCATGTACCGGTTCCAGAGGTGGAGGTCCAGCTGGAGTGGGAGATGCAGTCCTCCTTGCTTTCTCACTCCTGTCCGTGGATCCCTCATCCCTGGAACGACCACCGGACTTCCCTTTGCTGCCTTGCACCTCTTCAGTCAGAGGGCGCCCCTCTGAAGCCCCTGGAGAGGACATGACTGCAGGCCCCAGGTGTCCGCACGCCTGGTAATTCATATCCTCCCCTAGGCCACCTCCCCCGGTTACCCCAGAAGTGGAAATGACGTCTCCTCCGGGGTCGAAGCGCAGAGCCATCCGCCCATCCGGAAGCACCGGAGCACGCACCGCCACACTCCCCCACACTCAGGCCCGCCGGAGGCGACCGTGGGACCGGCGGCGCCTCCCCAGCACCCACCTGACCACCGCGCCCCAGCGTGCCCCATAGGAGCCACAAAAAAGGCGCCGATGACAGGCGAGCACCGCACCGGCGCCCCGCACCACAGCACCCCCAACCGTCCAAGGGAGAGCCCAGTGACCAAAAGGAGATACATGCGGCGCTCTGCGCTCCCCATGCGGCAGAACGGACCACTCCAGTAGCTGCCCACATGGTGACGACTAGACGAAGGGAGAGCCTGAGACAGGACTTCCCATCCGCTGCATCTGCAGTCCCAGGCCCTGCCGTTCACACAGATACCACACAGAGGCTGATCGGACCCAGGTAAGCAGAACCCTGCTAACTGTAGGTTCCCCTCAGGGACAGGAAACCAACTGAGGAGGCGAGGGGGACAGCCCCTTTTTATCTGTAGGTTTCCTGTCCCTGGGGGCGGATCCCCTCTCTCTGTGGGTGCTGTCGTGGCGATGGGAAAAATGAGATAAATATTTTTATATTTTTTTATTTTATATACACCGGAAAATGATATTGTAAAAGCTATCAATAACAAAAAGATATATATCAAATAATAAAATATATGACATTAATTTAATTCAGGAAAAATAGGATTCTAATGAACAAAAATGAGAATTGTGAGTTTAGCACGTAACAAAGGATTTTTGAAGATATTTACTAGATAATAAGTTGCATATTTTTTATTTATTTTTTTAACATTAATTTTAGGTAATGTAAGAAAGATGAAGTAGGAGGTTCAAAGATGTTTTTATACAATGCAAACTGATAGACTGTATACGGTAAATACATGCTGTTGAATCTTTTTTTTTTTTTTTCTGTTCCTGAATAAGGGTGCTTTCACATCTGCGTTTTTCGTAATTCGCGGCAGATGCGGTGAAAAAACCGCATCTGCCGCGTTTACCGCATAACCGTTCCACTTGCGGCGCGGTTGCGTTTTTTTCTATGCAATGTATAGGGGGACTTGCGGCAGATGCGGCAAGTGCGGTTTTGCACTTGCGGCAGGTGCGGCCGCGAAAAAAACCGCAGCAAGCCGCGTTTTTTTTCGCGGCCGCACCTGCCGCAAGTGCAAAACCGCACTTGCCGCACCTGCCGCAAGTCCCCCTATACATTGCATAGAAAAAACCGCAACCGCGCCGCAAGTGGAACAGTTATGCGGTAAACGCGGCAGATGCGTTTTTTTCACCGCATCTGCCGCGAATTACGAAAAACGCAGATGTGAAAGCACCCTAAGACAGTTCTTCCTTGGAAAAATAATCAGCAAAAGAAGAACATATACACATTTGTAAAAAAAAATGATTGTTTATGAATAAGGAAAATTATAAGAGTGGAGATTATGATATACTACATACATACATTTCCACCTCTGAGCTAATGAACCACACACATTGAAGTGAACAGCACTTCCCCAAGAGGGTGTAACATTTCTAAACAATTAAGATAAAACACTTGAATAGACCAAACAGCTGATTACTTGACATATATATGTATATAATGTCCATTTACTTCTATGTTCTGACATACCTGAGGAAGGCTGTGTGTACAAAATATTCAGCCGAAACGCGTTGTATGACCCCCCTTTTTTATGTGCACATCATCAAAGGGGTGGTAAAACCAATTTGACGCGATTTTCGTCATATCGGCTTTACCGCCCCTTCAGCACAAGCACAGGGCCTCTGCGCTCTAGCACACCCATCTGGGCGTGAATAATTAACACGCAGGCGGCGGGGAGAAGCAGAGAGGAACGCCTTTTGCAGCTTCTCAAATAATGAGAAGCCGCAGATCATAAGGTATAAAAACAACTTTTATAAATTTACTAATATCGCTTTACACACAAAAAGGGATGGCTAGAAATGTATTACCATGGTGCAGGAACAGTTATAAAGAGGCTGGGGGCTCATTTTTCAAGGTCAGGTTCCCTTTAAGGTGGAAGCCTTGAGAGATTAGGATGCCTCTCAATACGCTTTTGAGAGCTTCCCATTTTATGGTGAGTATGGAGGGGTCAAGGGAGTGATCTGATAAGAAATTATTGACCATTTTTCTCAACTCCCCTAGGCACGTGGGGTCTTGCAATACATTTTCATTGAGACGCCATGTGTATTCCGATTTGGAACCAAGGTTTAGAGATAAGGAAAAGAAGTTAGGGGCATGATCTGACCACAAGATGGAACCAATTTCTGCCTCCACATCGTGATCTAGAAGTATATGTGAGATGAGAAAACGGTCAATTCTGCTGTATACGGAGAAGGCAGGAAAATAATGTGTAGTCTTTGGTGTCTGAGTGGAGGGTCCTCCAGACATCAAAACAATAGAGGTCATCCCAATGACGCCTAAGGTGACGGAGAGATTGTAGAGAGTGATATGTTTTACCTGGGGAGACGTCGATCGATGGAAACATAGGGAAGTTGAAATCTCCACCTAGGATGATAGCAGGGCCGGCGTCAGCACCCGGCGTACCCGGGCAAGAGCCGGGGCCCGACTGCTTGGAGGGAGCCCACCGGGCCCCTGAGGGCTAGGGTCACACTTGTGTTGTGACCCTAGCCTGAAGCAAGTATTGTCTGCTGCAGCGCA
The DNA here is from genome assembly GCA_033576535.1 of Allobates femoralis. NCBI lineage: Eukaryota > Metazoa > Chordata > Amphibia > Anura > Aromobatidae > Allobates > Allobates femoralis. The sequence goes on from JARQOC010000003.1 coordinate 293,058,686, forward strand.
GAGCATTTAACGCTCTGCGCTGCCAGCAACTGAGCCCATAGAAACCCGCAGTTTACATTGACAACCAGTGGTTGTCAAGGTAAACGTCGGGTTTCTATGGGCTGCCTCCAGCGCATAGCAGCGTTGCAACATACAATACTTGCATAAGGCTAGGGTCACAATGCAAGTGTGACCCTAGCCTCAGGGGCCCCTGAGCACTGCCCCCACAGCCAGAGCCATATCCAGGGGGCAGCTGGGGGGTCATTTTCAGGCTCCTGCAGGCTGCAGCACCGGAGGTCTCCCTCCTCCCCCCTCCACGGGAGCCGACAGAGCTGCACACTCTGGGCTCAGGCTGACAGGACCTGTGATGATGTCAATGGATGGGGAGGAGTCAGGGGTCACATGATCAGCTCCTCAGTGTATCCAGGACTGTGCTGGCCACCATGAATGATGCTCAAATAAGGTGAAGTTTGTGTGTGGTCTGGAGGCATTTACAGTGTGAATGTAGCAGAGGTGAGTGTGTACTAGGTGTATGGCAATTAGGTGAAGGTTATGTGTGGGGTCAGGAGGGATTTACAGTGTGAATGTAGCAGAGGCGAGTGTGTACTAGGTGTATGGAGCAGAGCCGTGTGTGTACGAGGTGTATGGAGCGGAGCCGAGTGGGTACGAGATGTACGGAGCAGAGCCGAGTGGGTACGAGATGTACGGAGCAGAGCCGAGTGGGTACGAGATGTACGGAGCAGAGCCGAGTGGGTACGAGATGTACGGAGCAGAGCCGAGTGGGTACGAGATGTACGGAGCAGAGCCGAGTGGGTACGAGATGTACGGAGCAGAGCCGAGTGGGTACGAGATGTACGGAGCAGAGCCGAGTGGGTACGAGATGTACGGAGCAGAGCCGAGTGGGTACGAGATGTACGGAGCAGAGCCGAGTGGGTACGAGATGTACGGAGCAGAGCCGAGTGGGTACGAGATGTACGGAGCAGAGCCGAGTGGGTACGAGATGTACGGAGCAGAGCCGAGTGGGTACGAGATGTACGGAGCAGAGCCGAGTGGGTACGAGATGTACGGAGCAGAGCCGAGTGGGTACGAGATGTACGGAGCAGAGCCGAGTGGGTACGAGATGTACGGAGCAGAGCCGAGTGGGTACGAGATGTACGGAGCAGAGCCGAGTGGGTACGAGATGTACGGAGCAGAGCCGAGTGGGTACGAGATGTACGGAGCAGAGCCGAGCGGGTACGAGATGTACGGAGCAGAGCCGAGCGGGTACGAGATGTACGGAGCAGAGCCGAGCGGGTACGAGATGTACGGAGCAGAGCCGAGCGGTGTACGAGATGTACGGAGCAGAACCGTGTGTGTACGAGATGTACGGAGCAGAGCCGTGTGTGTACGAGGTGTACGGAGCAGAGCCGTGTGTGTACGAGGTGTACGGAGCAGAGCCGAGTGGGTACGAGATGTACGGAGCTGAGCCACGTGCGTACGAGGTGTACGGAGCTGAGCCACGTGCGTACGAGGTGTACGGAGCAGAGCCACGTGCGTACGAGGTGTACGGAGCAGAGCCACGTGCGTACGAGTGTACGGAGCAGAGCCACGTCGTACGAGGTGTACGGAGCAGAGCCACGTGCGTACGAGGTGTACGGAGCAGAGCCACGTGCGTACGAGGTGTACGGAGCAGAGCCACGTGCGTACGAGGTGTACGGAGCAGAGCCACGTGCGTACGAGTGTACGGAGCAGAGCCACGTGCGTACGAGGTGTACGGAGCAGAGCACGTGCGTACGAGGTTACGGAGAGGCCACGTGCGTACGAGGTGTACGGAGCAGAGCCACGTGCGTACGAGGTGTACGGAGCAGAGCCACGTGCGTACGAGGTGTACGGAGCAGAGCCACGTGCGTACGAGGTGTACGGAGCAGAGCCACGTGCGTACGAGGTGTACGGAGCAGAGCCACGTGCGTACGAGGTGTACGGAGCAGAGCCGAGTGCGTACGAGGTGTACGGAGCAGAGCCGTGTGCGTACGAGATGTACGGAGCAGAGCCGAGTGGGTACGAGATGTACGGAGCAGAGCCGAGTGGGTACGAGATGTACGGAGCAGAGCGAGTGGGTACGAGATGTACGGAGCAGAGCCGAGTGGTTACGAGATGTACGGAGCAGAGCCGAGTGGGTACGAGATGTACGGAGCAGAGCCGAGTGGGTACGAGATGTACGGAGCAGAGCCGTGTGTGTACGAGGTGTACGGAGCAGAGCCGTGTGTGTACGAGGTGTACGGAGCAGAGCCGTGTGTGTACGAGGTGTACGGAGCAGAGCCGAGTGGGTACGAGGTGTACGGAGCAGAGCCGTGTGTGTACGAGGTGTACGGAGCTGAGCCATGTGTGTACGAGGTGTACGGAGCAGAGCCACGTGTGTTCGAGGTGTACGGAGCTGAGCCACGTGTGTACGAGGTGTACGGAGCAGAGCCATGTGTGTACGAGGTGTACGGAGCAGAGCCACGTGTGTACGAGGTGTACGGAGCAGAGCCGAGTGTGTACGAGGTGTACGGAGCAGAGGCGCGTGCGTACGAGGTGTACGGAGCAGAGCCGCGTGTGTATGAGGTGTACGAAGCAGAGCCGCGTGTGTACGAAGTATGTGTACCAGTGGTAGCCCCCCGCGGATTCCGCTCCTATAGTCTCAGCCACCTTTGCCAGCAGCATTCTTCTCCAGAGTCTCTTCTGCCGCTGTCTGCATTCTGCAGCTCCGCATGGAGGGGCACGATGTCATCACTGTGCTGATATGTGCAGAGCGACCGGAGGAGACCGGAGCGGCAAGAAGAAAGGTGAGGAGAAAGAGAGATCTGGACGGCCAGACACTCCGCTTGGCTGCGGTGCCACCATATGGCAGTGCGGCTCCATTGAGCTGCTTGCATTATTTGTGTGCTTCAGGATGCTTGCGTATATACCAAGCATCCTCAGACGCACAAAAATGCAACATTTTGCATTTGAAGGGTATTTTTAAAAGGCGCAAGGGAATGCAATCGCATTTTAGCCCGCTCCTAACAACGTGTAATATGCTCACTGTCAGAAACAGCTCTTGCTGGATTCGGCAGTCACTGTTCCTGTAAGGCTGCCTTCACATAGGAGTTTTTTTTAAAATGAGGCAGTTGCGGTAAAAAAAAACCCGCATCTGCCGCATTTTCCGTCTAGCGGCTGCACTTGCTGCACGTTTGCGGCAAGCCCCATGCATTGTCTATGGCAATATATATATATGTATAGTCCGCGATATGTACTTAAAGGGGGCCCACTGAGACCTTTTTTTCGCCCGGGGCCCACAGAAACCTGGAGCCAGCCCTGGATGATAGGATAAGTGCCTGCAAATTCTTCAGTTTTCTCTGACAACCCGGTCCAAACCTCCTCAGACCACTATTGGGATAATGGAGATTAGCAAGGACAAACGTGTTTGTGGACCAAGACACCTGGAGAAAGAGGAATCTACCCATGGGAGTAATCAGAGATTTATGGACAACGGGGTTAAAGGTTTTGTGGAATGTGATTGAGACTCCTCTGGATTTGGAGCTAGGATAGGTACTATGGTACCATATTGGATAATAGCCTGATTCAGATTTTGGGACCACATCTTCCCTGAAGTGAGTCTCCTGGTGCATTAACACAAGAACTTTGCGCTTGTGGGAGGAATAGGTGATTTGCTTCCGTTTTTCTGGTTGGTTGAACCCTTTGACATTAAATGAACATTACAATACTCCATAGGGGATAAAAGGGTGAGTTTGAGCCATTACGAGTTGGGATGACCTCCCGGAAAAAGGAAAGAAGGGGAGAAAAGAGGGGAAAGAAGAGAAGGAAGAAGAGAAAAGAATATGGACAAGGTCATAAATGAATTAGTTGTAAAACACCAAATAGGACAACACGGGTGCAAACTTAGGGTGCCTTCACATTTGCAGATGTTAACGCCGCGTACGATGCGCATGCGCATCAGCATGTGGAAACGCATATAAAAGCATGTAAGCGTTGCAGATTTCATCAGCATGCGTATGCGCATACTGATGATACGCACTGCGTATGCATGCGTTTTTATCATGCGCATGCTGTTTCTATCCGCATGCGTTTCTGAAATTACCCCTAATTTTCATCACTCCACCTACTGGCACGCCCCTGGGCGGTGGCTATACGCATGCGCACCGTCAGCAACATCCGCAAAACGTCGCGCACGCTTGCGCACTCATAGGGACTAATGAACGCACCATGCGCTGGCGTGCGCATGCGCATGCTGCCTCTTTGCAGACGCGCCGAAAATTCCTACATGCTGCGTCCCGCGGCGGACATTTGGGCCCTCCATCATGCGCATGCGTACAAATACGCGGACATACGCAACATAATTTATTTCTTGCGGATGAATGCGCACACCATGTAAAATATAGGTGCGCAGTCCGCATGCGTATTTTAACATGAACGTAAGCACCGTGCGCAGCGCGAACGTCTGCAAATGTGAAGGTAGCCTTAGGGTAGCAATTAAGCTATCCAGCACTGAGGGAGGTGCGTGTAAGCCGAGGGGAAGCATTTCCGTGGCCAGCCCTCTCTACCGAGATCTTATTACTATAAATTTAAACAAAGCAAGGTAATCGATCATTACTTATCAAACAATAAATGAGCAAAAGCTTAAGAATGATATAAATAAGGGGCTTACAAATGGGCCAGGGGTAGGACAGAGCCTGGTAATATGCCCACAAAACGAAAGCATGAGGGCGAAGTTTGTAGGCTCAGAATCGCATGAAGGTCTCATCCCCTCCAACCTTGGTAAGGCAAAATATTAATAATAGATCTAAACTTAAAGGCTAAGAATGAGTATTACCGTGAAGATGGTTATGATTGGTCATAGAGTGGAGGACCATGAATGGCGGCATTTTAACGGATTAGCTGCTAGGTTAATGCCAAACAACCGGAAGACACTTGTGCGAAATATGGTCCGTTAAGGAGAAATCAAGGGGTTGTAAGTTGTGGAGATGAACATCTAGAGTATCTGTCCCTGTGAACCCTTTGCTATCGGGGAGGAGGAGCTGGTAGTTGAGTGGTCTTGGGCCAGTCCCGCAGTTCAATGGTGGGTAGGTCAAAGGCATGTAAGAAAGGAGAGAGGTCGTCTATCTTGTTGAAGATCGCTGATATCCCTTTCTTTTGAAAAGTACCGAGATTCCATGGATCCGCAGCACCACGTGAAACATTAGAACGAGTGCCAATTAGCATGGAAAGCAACGACAGTACGGATGCCATGCGGCATGAACTAAGCATGCGCAGGACGCAGTTGTTAATGACACGCTCCCTAGGGGGCGTGTCATTATGAATCCTACCGATCCATGAAAGCTGCGCAAACGGATGCTGCTTGCAGCATCTAGTTTGCTGTTTCGTGGGAATCCGTGGGCATACAGGGTTCTTTTTGTATGCCCACAGATTCCAAAATAGGCAGTGTGAATGCAGCCATTACTGTTCCCCTTTCAAATGTATCAAACATCAATATGAAGTGAGAGAACAGCCACAGTGATCACTTCCGCTTGATTACTTGCACGTCTAAAGGCAGGGACGGAGAAGCCAGCGGTGATTGATCACGGGGCTTGCATGACGTAACAACCTCCCTCGATCCTCAGGAGAGCGAGGGCCGACATCACTGGAACGGTGCCAGCACAGGAGGTGAGTATAAGCTTATTTTTATTTGACGGTTCAATAGTACTGGTGAGAGATGGCTGGACAAGGGGCTCCCACAATCCCACACTTTCTTACAGGAAAATACATAGTGCATTTCAATGGTGGTTGGATTCCTTGCCAATTTAACCTACAGCAATATCTAGAAAATGGAAGGAAATAGAGTATATTTATTTTTGCATTGTCTTAGACTTTACACAAAATGAGACAAAATTAGCTCTTTAAAGGGATCCTGTCACCCCCAAAACACCTCCTAAGCTATTAAAAGCTGTCCCTAGAGCATATTAACACTTACCCTACACTCCTTTTAGCTCCTAAATGCATATAGTCAAACTGAATATAAACGTTTTAAAAGTACCTCATTACTGATGATAATGAGTGACTATGGTATTCATAGTCACTCAGCCAGGCTGCCCCTCTTCTTCATATCACGCCTGAATAGGCGTGATCTTCATCATAGATTCAAATGCGCCGCCTCCCTGCGCGCCTCCCCACTCTCCCATTCCGTCCGGGCTTCAGTGTTGGGGCTGTATGACGTGATTCGCGTCATTTCCGGCGCCGGGTGACGTATTTACACCCACGCCGCTGTTAGCTTCAAGTCCCGCACTGCGCATGCGCGTGCGCATGCGCAGTACGGGGCTTGAAGCTCTAACAGCGGCGCAGGTGTAAATATGTCACCCGGCGCCGGAAATGACGCGAATCGCGTCATACAGCCCCAACACTGAAGCCCGGACGGAATGGGAGAGTGGGGAGGCGGCGCATTTGAATCTATGATGAAGATCACACCTATTCAGGCGTGATATGATGAAGAGGGGCAGCCTGGCTGAGTGACTATGAATACCATAGTCACTCATTATCATCAGTAATGAGGTACTTTTAAAACGTTTATATTCAGTTTGACTATATGCATTTAGGAGCTAAAAGGAGTGTAGGGTAAGTGTTAATATGCTCTAGGGACAGCTTTTAATAGCTTAGAAGGTGTTTTGGGGGTGACAGGATCCCTTTAAGTCAATAACCCCTAACAAATAGAATGACAGAGAGGGCTCATTCATGACCTCAAGACATATGTAAAAAATATTCTTATGAAACTTCTTTAGTTCCTTTAAAGTGGTTTAGCTAGTCACTGAAATTGATGCTGACACCCAAAGTGTAAATGGACATATCCTACAGATAATGTTGTCTTAGGGCCCTTTCACATCAGCGTTTTTTTAAATTTGCGGCAGATGCGGTGAAAAAACCGCATCTGCCGCAACTGCCGCATAACGGTTCCACTTGCGGCACGGTTGCGGTTTTTTCCATAGGAAGTATAGGGGCACTTGCGGCAGATGCGGCAAGTGCGGTATTGCACTTGCGGCAGGTGCGGCAGAGAAAAAAACCGCAGTAAGCCGCGGTTTTTTTCTCTGCCGCACCTGCCGCAAGTGCAATACCGCACTTGCCGCATCTGCCGCAAGTGCCCCTATACTTCCTATGGAAAAAACCGCAACCGTGCCGCAAGTGGAACCGTTATGCGGCAGTTGCGGCAGATGCGGTTTTTTCACCGCATCTGCCGCAAATTTAAAAAAACGCTGATGTGAAAGGGCCCTAAGAAATACAAAAGGAAGTTCTTTTGAGCACAGAAAGAATCACCAGTGTTTGTTTTAAGAATCGCCCTATTATTTATTTCCATACATTGCACATAATGGGAACATTTGTATGATGTGGCATTTTAAGGGATGGGGTTCACATGGCATATCATTGCTGAAGCAAGCAGAGACTGGAAGCTAGGCAGTAATTTATTATGTTATTCTACTTTCTGCTGTTAGAGGTTTTCTTTGAAATCCTGGACAATCCATTAACAGTAGGTTGGCTGTGTACTGATGTGCCAGTTCCTCCAGAGGAAGAGATTTTTTTTTTTTTTTTTTTTATATAGCCATTTATTTATAATTCCATAACAAGATAAGTCCTTTAATGACAGAAAGGATAAAATCATAAAATACAGTGTTTGTCACATTATTGATTTGATTATGGCCTAGTTCACATCTATGCTGCCTCTCTACTTGCCTGCCCTGCTTGCCCTTTTGTTGATCTGTGGAGGGTGAGGAATATGGATGTGAGATGCTATTCGTGTTTCTCTTCCTCCCATGGATCCATGTCCAGAATAGATATGGCACTGGGAAAGATTAATGGACTCCTGGGTTAAAGCAGTGGACTAGCTACCAAGGGTGGTTTCAGACCATAAGTTAATAGAGGTGGTCGTGTTTCCTGGATTGAGAAGTGGGGTCATAGAGGAGAATGGTGGGTCCACCCTGTCTGGTTAAAATCTTTGGATATGGCCAAGATTGCAGGGGAGGTGGAGGAATTCTTTAGAGTAAATGATGGGAGTGCATCCGCGGGGTAGTATGGGATACGATGAAGGCCTTTCTTCGGGGACTATTTATTAAAGACATACAGTTCAGACCAAAAGTTTGGGCACGCCTACTCATTCAAAGATTTTTCTGTAGTTTCATGACTATGAAAATTGTACATTCACACTGAAGGCATCAAAACTATGAATTAGCACATGTGGAGTTATATACTTAACAAAAAAAGTGTGAAACAACTGAAAATATGTCTTATATTCTAGGTTCTTTAAAGTAGCCACCTTTTGCTTTGATTACTGCTTTGCACACTCTTGGCATTCTCTTGATGAGCTTCAAAGCAGCAAAGCACCCCCACACGATCACAGCTCCTCCTCCATGCATCACGGTGGGAACCAGGCATGTAGAGTCCATCCGTTCACATTTTATGCGTCGCACAAACACACGGTGGTTGGAACCAAAAATCTCAAATTTGGACTCATCAGACCAAAGCACAGATTTCCACTGGTCTAATGTCCATTCCTTGTGTTCTTTAGCCCAAACAAGTCTCTTCTCCTTGTTGCCTGTCCTTAGCAGTGGTTTCCTAGCAGCTATTTTACTATGAAGGCCTGCTGCACAAAGTCTCCTCTTAACGGTTGTTGTAGAGATGTGTCTGCTGCTAGAACTCTGTGTGACATTGACCTGGTCTCTAATCTGAGCTGCTGTTAACCTGCGATTTCTGAGGCTGGTGACTCGGATAAACTTATCCTGCGCAGCAGAGGTGACTCTTCGTCTTCCTTTCCTGGGGCGGTCCTCATGTGAGCCAGTTTCTTTGTAGCACTTGATGGTTTTTGCAACTGCACTTGGGGACACTTTCAAAGTTTTCCCAATTTTTCAGTCTATTCAGTAGGACTATCAGCTGTGTATCCACCAGACTGCTGTACAACACAACTGATGGTCCCAACCCCATTTATAAGGCGAGAAATCCTACCTATTAAACCTGACAGGGCACACCTGTGAAGTGAAAACCATTTCCGGTGACTACTTCTTGAAGCTCATCAAGAGAATGCCAAGAGTGTGCAAAGCAGTAATCAAAGCAAAAGATGGCTACTTTGAAGAACCTAGAATATAAGACATATTTTCAGTTGTTCCACACTTTTTTGTTAAGTATATAATTCCACACGTGTTAATTCATAGTTTTGATGCCTTCAGTGTGAATTTACAATTTTCATAGTCATGAAAATACAGAAATATCTTTGAATGAAAAGGTGTGTCCAAAGTTTTGGTCTGTACTGTATCTAAATGTAAGACAGAGTCTAAGAGGGAGGAATGTAAGGCTCTAGAAGACCTGAGGATGGCTTAGAGAGAAGCGGTGAGTCGGCCCACCCCGGAAATGCAGAGACACCTTAAAAGAGAACAAGATATGGTAGATGAAATCCATTTACAGGGTGCTCAAGAGACAGGAGTTTCGGAGGATTTCGTTCTATGAAGATGGTGAGAAGGTGGGACACCTTTTGTCGGTAATAACAGCAGCTCAGAGGGATTCGTCGTATGTATATAATATGTATGGTGAAAGAGATGTGTTTGTGTCAGGTACAGAGGAGATCATGAAGATTTGTAGGAGGTTTTGTGGAGATTTATTCACATCCCAACTGTCTGCCTCCAGGAATGAGATCTGTGAGTTTTTAGAGGCGGTGGAGTTGCCAAAGCTTAGTGTGGAAGATAGGGAGAGTTTGGACCTCCCATTGACAGTAGAAGAGTTGGAAAGTGCACTGGCCTCTATGGCAAATGATAAAGCCCCTGGGGCAGATAGTTTGCCGACAGAAGTTTATAAGCAGCTTAAAGATGTCCTGCTGCCTAAACTAGGGGAGGTATTCCTTGGGGCACTGGGGGAGGGGAGGCTGCCGGAATCCATGAGAGAGGCCACAATTGTGGTTCTGCCCAAAGAAGACAAGGACGTTAGAAGACCGAAGTCCTATAGGCCCATTTAACTGCTGTCAGTAGATGCTAAATTGTTGGCGAAAGTGATGGCTAATAGATTGGTGGGGGTGATCACCAATGTGATTCATCCAGATCAGTCTGGCTTCATGCCTAATAAATCAACAGCTATCAATTTGAGAAGATTATTCTTAAATATTCAGCTGCCGGCGGATAATGCTGGGGATAGAGCTGCGGCATCCCTTGATGCCCATAAAACGTTTGACAGCATTGAGTAGGACCATTTGTGCTTGGTCCATGAACGAATGGGTTTTGGACTGATGTTTGTCTCATGGGTGTGGTTGCTTTACTGTTCCCCTGTAGCACGCATTCGGGTGAATGGAGAGACATCAGAGAAATTTGAGCTTACTAGAGGAACGTGTCAGGGGCGCCCTCTTTTCCCCTTATTGTTTGCCATTACCATTGAGCCACTTGCAGTTCATATTGGAGGGAATGGGATGGTAAAGGGTTTTAAATTTGGCTCAGTGAAGGAGAAGGTTGCACTTTATGCAGATGATGTTCTCCTTTTCTTGCAAGATCCAGGAGAGACCTTACATCAGGCGGTGATGGTAGTAGAGCGTTTTGGGAGAATGTCGGGACTTAAAATCAATTTGGGCAAGTCTCACCTTGTGATGGTGGATAGGGGTGGACTCAGTGTACTGGAGGAGTGTGGATCTACTAGGCTTAAGATGAATCTTCACAAAAAAGCACATATATGCATCACCATGCATTCAAGCCATCCTGCTGCTCACATCTTCTTGGCTCAGACCCACAATGCCGTGACTCTCGGCCAGTAAACATGAAGAAAAGTGGGAGGATTCTCAAATTTTTCTTACTTTAGTTATGCAAAATATTAAATTGTATAAAAGTCCATGATAGCGGAGATGCCATCTCAACATGCTTCTGGCTTACGCCCTTAGTCAGGCTTAAGATGGTGGATCAATTTAAATATCTGGGCATACAGGTGGCATTACCGGTTACCGAGTATGTAAGATTGAACGTGCTCCCTTTGATGTCTAGATTGGACAAGGCTCAAACTTGGTGGTGGGTAGGACGAACCTGGCTAAAATTTTGTTTATGCCCAAGCTCCTTTATGTGTTGCATAATTCACCAATGTGGCTCCCATGGGAAATATTTCAGAGGCTTCGCTCCATCTTTAGAGACTTGGTCTGGGGGAGACACCAACCCAGAATAAAATTGGAACTTCTACCGAGGTCTAAGGAGGAGGGGGGGCTTGCTCTCCCTAATCCTTAGATCTATTTCCTGGCATCCCAGTCTCAGCACTTGAGAGGTTGGGTAGCACGGGCAGAACAGAACTCAGTGCAGACTCTGTTAGACCAGGTTGTACAGAAAATTCCGTTGGTACAAGGGTTGGAAGTCGGGGTATTTGGTAGAATGAGAAATTTCCCACACTGTATTTGATACATAGGGTATGGACAAAAATTAAAAAACTCAGAGAGGTGAATGGGTTGACAATCTTCACCTCCATATGGAGGAATGAAAACCTAGCTGAATTTGCAAAATTGGGAGACCAGAGAGAATGAAGACGGAAAGGTTTATGCTATATGTCACAATTAATAGTGAATCAAAACTTTGATTCTCTACAGGAGGAATTTGAGATGTCAGAGATGGATAAATATTGGTACATTAGAGTCCAACATGCATTCAGACAACAAAAGCGAGCGGGTAACCTAGAGGTACAAAAGGATATAGTGCTAGATTATATTTGTGGACAAGGAATTACAAAAGGAGTCCTATCAACTATATATAAAGACTTGTTGCACACATTTTTGTAGAGGCACCCTATATGGGCCAGATATAAATGGGAGGATGAAATTGGGGAGATTGATGATGACGTTTGGGAGACTATACTGGAGTATATCCCGAAGTTGTCCCTGAGTGAGCCGGGTAGGCTGTCTCAATTATATACTATACACAGGGCATACAGATATTCTGCTTTTTTGCATAGAGTAGGTGTGAGAGCTACTTCGGAATGTCCGAGGTGTATGAATGAGGAGGCAGGTATCTAACACATGCTATGGGAATGCCCGAGATTACAAGCTTTTTGGATGGTTGTGTTGCGTTTGATTGAAAGCAGGTATGAATGTGTAGCGCGTCAGTCCCCTTGGTGTGTGTGCTTGGGTATATAGAAGAAAGCTCTATATCCAATACACAAAAACTGGTAATAGCCAGGGCAGGCTATTATATATATATATACTAGATGGGTGCCCGATGCACAATGCATCGGGATTCTAGCAGAGCGAGTCGCCATTGAGCTTGCTACGCATGAGCTCGCCTTAGGCTGCTGCAATGGGGTTCCGTTTCGGTATCCACATGACCACGCTGACTCGCAGCGAGAGCGGTCTCAAAAGGGGCAAAAAACCCATTCGTGATTATATAATAGATATAGCCAGTAAAGTGATTTCTTGCTGCTGGATCAGGGCCGAGCCCCCTTTTAGGAAGGAATACATTGAACAGGTGGACTATATAATACGTACGGAAGAAAGTATATATTGGAAGAGGAAAACAACGGGGGTATTTGATAAACTGTGGGCGACATGGAAACTGGGTGATATAAGGCCTAGACAAGGTGGAACTTAATATGTTATACAGAGTGTGATAACACGCTCGGGGATCGCCTTTGCTGGGATCAAAGGGCACGTAGTTTCTGCATTCAACTCAGGCGGACAACAGAGATCCGCGTTCAACTGACACTGGGTCAGATTTATTCAGGTGAAAGCAAAAACAGAAAGCAAAAAAAAACCAGGAACAAAATAAATCCTTGCCTGTCCGGCGCTAACTATACAAGATGATATCCTAACTGCAGATTGGAGGGCTTCTCCCTTCCAGTCAAACCACAAACACTGAGCAATGCCTCCACTCACTTGTGTTCCTAGACCGAGACACACACCTGACCTCCTACCTTCCTTTTACATCTGCCCACCGCCTCCCATTAATTCATTAGTAGCCAGGTGATACTGACCAGGCTAGGTCACATAGGACACATAGGACGGAACCTGGGCGAGATATACCTGCCCTCATTCACTAATCCCACAAAATTCTCACAAGACCTAAAAGATGGATTTTATCTGACTGGTTAAAGAATAAAATTGGTATTTGTAGAATACATGGAACAGTAATACTGCCGGGGTATGCGACACATGCTGTATTTGCTGTTTATAAAAAGGGGTGTAGGGGGTGAGGGGGTAAGGGATCGTTGCTTCTTTGTTATTCTTATGTTTATTCTTGGATGAGCCAAATGGAATCCTGACGTATATCCGATTGTCTGTTAAATGGATGAGGCTTGATCTATTAATTTGTGTGGATAAATATGAATAAAAACTGTCTGATTCAAAAAAAAAAAAAAATGGACCAGTGATGTATTCAGTGATAGGTTGCACCGTAGCCTGTCGTGTGTGTAATTTTCTGTATGTGTGACCTTTTTTATATTGTTCAGACGTTTTTCCATATATATTATTATGTAATACACTGACAAATATATGCTTTCCTTAACTGTAGGGAATATCGACCTAAGGAGGATGTAGCATTTATGAGAAATGGTACTGAAGTCTTTGCTGTTAGTCCCAAGACTTACATTTTTGACCCTGATAAGTCTGTGGGAGACCCTAAAGTGGATTTAATAAGAACAATCAATATTCCTATTGTGGTAAGTCTTATTATATCATTGTATAAACACAATTTGAGTTGAGGTTAAAGAACTTGTATTAAAGAGGTTGTTCAGCCAACAAGTATATATAATTAACTAATCTAGTTCAATTCTGCCAGGTGCCCGAATGCCAATCCCTCCAAAGTGAATCTTTTTACAGGAGGTGAGGCATTAGTTCGTTTTACTTTACCATGTCTTCCACAAGGTTTACTGGTCCCTGCAGTTGGGCCTCCACTTATGAGGCATTCTGGCTCTAAATGTCGATTTTTATTCCTATTTCAACCCACTGAAGAATTGTTTACTTGTTAATATCTTGTCTCATTTGTTTGGAGAGAAGAGAAGACTTATTGTTGTGTGTGTTGTTCTTTCTTTCAGACCCTGTTGGAAATGACCAGAAATAATAAGTATTTTAAATATATAAAACCAATAGTTGATGCAGTTTTAAAAACTTACAATGAAAATATATTTCTTACTCGATCGGTGAATGACCTGCTGTGGGGCTACAAGGATCCTGTACTTTCTTTGGTACATACTGTGGTACCGACTGTTAGTGAAATGTTTGGCCTTTTCTACAATGTGAGTTTCATAGGCGGGTGGAAGGGAATTTAAATGATTTGTAAAGAAATAAAAACCTACATACCTCATTTTTATAAAAAGAAAAAAAAAAAACCTAATAACTTTTTAGGTTCTATATTAATATGAATTTGTGATATGCAGCCCATATAAGACACCTGTAATAACGTGTTAACTCTTCTGGTGAAACGTCATTTGAAGGCATTCATTTAACATTGGCAGAAAAACTGTATTGATTTGTTAGAAGTATTTATCAAGGGTTTTTTCATGACTGTAAAAATTTGGAATAAATTATATCAAGGTTTTTTCTGATGTAAAAAATTTGGAATAAAAATTATCCAACTTTTCAAATGGTCTTGATCTCAAATGTCTTGCACACAAATAAGACAAGGCCAGTACTCCTATAGTGGTAAATGAATGCCCAGATGCACATACACCATGTCCAATATATAGACATATTTACTTATAAAACGTGCAGGACTTTGTAATTAATGATCACCCAAATTCTATTATTGCAATACACATTTATACGTTGTTTTGATCAAAAAGTGTATAAGCCACCCAGCTGTGACAAGGTGACATTTTTTACTGGAACCTCACTTCTTATGACTCAAGTCTCAACGTGCTTAACCAAGCCTCAACTGAACTGAGGAAGAATTCCGATCTGGATAATGGTGTATAGCCCGATGAGATGCCACATGGCTTAATGTAGAATGCAAATAACATAGGTAAGGTCAGCACTCTTATGGTACATTTACACACGGCCACAGGAAGGTAGACACCACCAGGCATCGGACACCTTCCTGTGGCCGCGTGTAAATGTACCATTAGGGTACCGTCACACCTGCTCACATTGCCGGAGATATCGCCGACGACGCACGGGAGCACGCACGTTTTTGGCGCCCCGCCAGCGTCGCCGTCGCGTGTTTACACGCGGCGATACCTCCGGCGACGCACCGGCGATGTTACAGGTGGCATCGCCGTTGGGGTGTCTACAAACCCCAGCAACGATCCTGTAACATGGGAGCCTAAGGCTCCCATCACCTGTAACATCGGCAATCGCCATGTTACATAGGCCGATGTGTACACATCGCCCTAGAGTGCTCGCCTGGTTTCAGAGCAGTGCTGCGAACCAGGCGACCACTTCAAGGCGATTTCTTGCCTCATTATCGACCCTTTACACTAGGCGATACCCCGGCGCTGTTGCCGGCAATAGGCCACGCACCTGCGTCGCCTGTGAAATCGCCGGCGATGTGTCCAGGTGTGACGGTACCCTTATAGTATTAAACTCATGTGTAGGAGCACATATATCGTGGCCAATATACAAACATATATTCTAACAAAATGCATCAGCACACTGCAATACTATCTCTTCCCCAGTTCACTTAAGCCCTGCTTAGGCTTATGGCTGGGTAAGTCACTAGAGGTGGGCTCCATCCAATGAGGTCTTCCTGTCATTGATAGATGGCTTATATATTTTTGATCAAAAACATGTACCGTAATCACATTTTTTTAGGATATATAGGAGTAGTGGAACTACTACGACTCTGATTCATCAAGTGTTTCCACCAGAATATTTGCGACTTTTGCCATTTTCACAACAATTTTGTTCAGCTTCACCAAAAATAAGAAGAGCTGTGGATGGATGGGGCGTAGCTATGCCTCCTTATCAAATTCTTCAAAAGCCCCAAATCAGAACCTCAGGAGCTTAAAATAGTTTCAGTACAAAGATATGCAATATATACCCTAGTGAATTTAGTCCTACTTCTTCCTCAACACTCCTCATACTGTGAGTGTAGAGTGACGGGTGTTTATTGTCAGTGTTTTAGTGGAACCACAGTTATGAACCTTTCAAACTTTTTTGCACATTTCAGTAGACACTGTTTAAGTGGTCTTTTCTTTATAGACTTCACTTATCAACTCCTTCATCTCTCCACATTATTCTTTACAGATGAACACAACAAGTGATGGGACATACGTTTTTCTTAGCGGCTCCAAAAACTACTTGAATTTTACCAAGATTGTGGAATGGAATGAAAACAGGTAGGAATAGCATGTGTCCTTCGCTTCTTTTATATCAAATGATGTGCAGTGTAAGAGGTCATGAGGTTCTTAGGTTTCATTAATTATTCTCAGACAATGTCCCTACTGCAAGGTAAGAGGGCTGCTATGTAATTGTAGAGCTAAACATTCTTTACTGTAAGAGCAGTGAGTCTATGCATCTTCTAGCAGGGAAGCTTGTCATAGTTCATATATCAGAAGAGATAAAAAGGATCCTGGCTAACTTTCCTGAGTGTATAAAAGGGAGTCTGTAAACAGATTTTTTGTTATGTAATCTGAGAGCAGCATGATGTATCACTTAGGCTGCCTTCACACTTGCAGATGGATCTGCAGCGTTTTGCAGATGCATCTGCAAGTGTGAGCATGCTGACCGCGGCCCCTATGTTTATAATAGGGCGCACGCGGTGTGAAAGCTCTCATTCACTCCTATATGTGTACTGTCAGCAGGCGTATGCCTGCTTACAGATCACACTCTCCCGCCCGCAGCATGGACGCTACATCTCGCGTCCACAGTGCGGACGGGAGTGTGTGATCTGTCAGCAGGCATACGCCTGCTGACAGTACACATATAGGAGTGAATGAGAGCTTTCACACCGCGTGCGCCCTATTATAAACATAGGGGCCGCGGTCAGCATGCTCACACTTGCAGATGCATCTGCAAAACGCTGCAGATCCATCTGCAAGTGTGAAGCCAGCCTTAACAGTTTGGTGCAGTTTTGATAGAATCTGTCTTTTGTCTGACGTACATGCAGAAGTGCTGAGTATGCAGAGGTCTGTATCGCCTCGTCCACACCCCTGATTAGCAGCTCCCTGTGTACACTGTGTATTGTCAGCAAACTGCCAATCAGTGATGCAAGCAGGGTTACAGATATTAGCCTTCCACATGACATCTAGTCCTTTAGTGATAATCCCCTGCTGATAAAATAATGATTGTATTGAAACATGTTACAAGTGTTGGTTACTGGATATTTATTCTAATTGCTGTAATTAGCGATGGGATAGAATGTATTCCTTAAATTGAGAAAAATGTACATTTCTCAATAATAACCTGGAGTTGGACTAAATAGTTTATTTTCCACCTTACTAATTTTGAATTATGGCTGTTGGACCTATTTGGATGTTTTTTCTTCTTGTTTCTCAATTAGAAGTCTTTCATGGTGGACGACAGACACGTGTAACATGATTAATGGAACAGATGGAACTTCCTTTCACCCATTAATAAATAAAGATGATACAATTTACTTATTTTCATCAGATCTTTGCAGGTATGGGGAAACCTTATTGTACACATAATGACAATTATATTAGGTACTGCAAATAAATACAGTCATCTGCCACAACTTAATAAAAAAAAAGTATGGTAAAAAAGTTCAGCTATTTCCTGCAGAAATGCTTGCACCATGTGCTTTGATTATTTTGAAAGAGAGTTTATTTGCAGGAATGTTGTACCCTACACTTAGGATTAAAAGGTTGCTTACAACCTTTTATTTCACAATGGAACTTACAACTGAAAGTGTCATCATGCTGTGGAAGTCTAAGTACCAGACTTAAAAAAAAATGTGACGAACTAAAAAAATCTCTTGATCATGACTTTGACTTGATTTTGAGTATCCATTAAGCCATTGATCTTGGATTGCAATGCACAAGAAAGTCTAGAGTATGGTGCGACTCTTTAATCTGAGGGCAAACAGCTACAGTCATAGCCAAGAGTGGTGGCACCCTTAAAATGTTCCACAAAGTGAACTATTTATCCCATAAAATTATTACAATTACACGTTTTGCTATACACATGTTTATTTCATTTTTGTGAATTGGAACAACACAAAAAAAACAGAGGAGAAAAGGGGAATTGGACATAATTTCTCACGAAACCCCCAAATTTACCTGGACAAATTTTAATATTTGTTTGCACATCCTTTGGAATAAATAACTGAAATCAGTTGCTTCTGTAACCATTAACAAGCTTCTTACACCTCTCAACTGGAATTTTGGACCACTCTTTTTTGCAAACTGCTTCAGGTCTCTCATATCTGGAAGGTGCCTTCTCCCAACAGCATTGTTAAAGGGATCCTGTCACCTCCAAAACGCCTCCTAAGCTAGCTACCAAAACATGTCCCTGCAGCATCCTATCGCTAATCTCACACTTCTTTTGTCTCCTAAAAGCATCCTGTGAAATTGCATAAAAACGTTTTAATACTCACTCATTAGTGATTATAATTAGCAGTGACTATATTCTTTAGTCACCAAGGCGGGCTGTTTTGCAGCTCTAGGGATCCATCCTGTCTCTGTGTGTTCTGCTGTGATGTGCAGGCATTGCCCTCCCCCCTCTCTATCACTCACAGAATGTAAATCATTAGTCCTGCCTTCAGTTTCAGTTTCACAGCAGCACAGACAGAGAGAGGGTGGATCATTCAGGCTGCAAAACAACACCCCCTGGTGACTAAAGAATATGGCCCCTGCTAATTATAATCACTAATGAGTGAGTATTAAAACGTTTTTTATGCACTTTCACAGGATGCTTTTAGGAGACAAAAGGAGTGTGAGATTAGTGATGGGATGCTGCAGGCACATGTTTTGATAGCTTAGGAGGCGTTTTGGAGGTGACAGGATCCCTTTAAGATCTCTCCACAAGTGTTCAATGAGATTTAGATCAGGACTCATTGCTGCCACTCCAGAACTGTCCAGAGCTTTGTTTCCATCCTTTTTTGGATGCTTCTTGAAGTATGTTTGGAATCATTGTACTGCTGGAAGATCCATGACCTAGGATGCAAACCCAGCTTTCTGACACTGGACTCTCCGTCCTTTGGTAATTTCAGATTTTATGATGACTTTAACCCCTTCACGACCCTTGACCCACCGTTTGGGCCATGGAAACAAGTTCGTTCCCGACCCTTGGCCCAGGGGGTGGGCCATGGATTGATCGGGCTCCTGCAGGCCGAGTGAGGGTCTCACTGACCTGTCACTCGGCCTGCAGGTACATGGGGTGTTGTACAACACCCCATGGGGGGTCGATTTGCCCCCACCCCCACCCCCCCGGCTACAGGCGCGGTGATTGGCACTCAAAAGTGAAAATCACCGCACCTGTCATGCTTCCCTGCCTGCCCCTGCTCTCCCTACCCTCCGATCTTCTCCCCTGTCATACTCTAACTGCCCCCCTGTCCCCCACGTCTCTATCCTGCCCCCTCTTCATCTTTCTTACCCCCCCCCCCCCGCTTCCTGTCCCTGCGCCCGCTTCCTGTCCCTGCCGCGGGCTTCTTCTTCCTGCCGCCCGCCTCCTCACTGCCCCCGCTTCCTCTGAGTGCCCCCCCATCTCCTGTCACCCCCCCCTCTTCCCCCTGCCTGCCCCCCCCCCGATCACCGGAGCGGCGATCGCCTCTCCCACTCACCCCTCCGGCGATCGCGCTCCATCCTGCTGCACGGCTGCGTCCCGCTCCTCCTCCTCTTCTCTCCGGCCGCTTCCGCATCTGACAGCTCTGTGCTGGAGCTGTCAGATGACTTCTACAGCTAGATCCTGAGGATCCAGCTGTAGGAAGTGATCTGACAGATCCAGCACAGTGATCCACAGTGACCATTATGTGATCACTGTGGATCACTGTACTGGATCTGTCAGATCACTTTCTACAGCTGGATCCTGAGGATGCAGCTGTAGGAAGTGATCTGACAGATCCAGCACAGTGATCCACAGTGACCATTATGTGATCACTGTGGATCACTGTACTGGATCTGTCAGATCACTTTCTACAGCTGGATCCTGAGGATCCAGCTGTAGGAAGTGATCTGACAGATCCAGCACAGTGATCCACAGTGACCATTATGTGATCACTGTGGATCACTGTACTGGATCTGTCAGATCACTTTCTACAGCTGATCTGACACCCTGGGCGCAGTGACCCACTATGTGCATCACTGCGCCTGGGCTGCCAGATCGCTTTCCGCAGCTCGATCCCCATGCATGGGGATCGAGCTGCAGAAAGCTATCTAACAGCCCGGGCGCAGTGATGCACATAGTGGGTCACTGCGCCCAGGCTCTGAGATCGCTGCTCTGCAGCCCGATCTCCCTGCATGGGCATCGAGCTGCAGAAAGCAATCTTGACAGCCCGGACGCAGTGATGCACATAGTGGGTCAATGCGCCCAGGCTCTTAGATCGCTGCTCTGCAGCCCGATCTCCCTGCATGGGCATCGAGCTGCAGAAAGCAATCTTGACAGCCCGGACGCAGTTATGCACATAGTGGGTCAATGCGCCTGTGCTGCCAGATCGCTTTCCGCAGCTCGATCCCCATGCATGAGGATCGAGCTGCGGAAAGCGATCTGGCAGCCCAGGCGCAGTGATGCACATAATGGGTCACTGCGCCCGGGGTGTCAGATCACTTTCTGCAGCTCGATCACCATGCTGGCGGATCGGGCTCCAGAGTAGCGATCTGAAAGCAAAGGTGATCGAGCGTCGTGGGACCTTCGTTGTGGACTATGTCGGAGACAAACGTCGTGGGACCTTCGTTATGGACTACGTCGGAGCGATCGAGCGTCGTGGGACCTTCGTTGTGGACTACGTCGGATCTTTTTATAATAAAGATGGAGTCCGAATTGTGTCTGTGTTTTTTTTTCAAATAAAAAGATTTTTCTCTGTGTGTATTTATTGACTATTTACCGTACTAGAGATTCCTAATGGCGGGTCTAACATTGGCCCTATATTATGAATCTCGGGCTTAGTGCCAGCTGCCAATAAAAAGCTGGCATTAACCCCTTTATTACCCAGTTAGCCACCGGCACCAGGGCAACTGGAAGAGCGTGGGTACAGCGCCAGAAAATGGCGCTTCAATTAATGCGCCATTTTCTGGGGCGGCTGCGGGCTGCAATTCGCAGCATGGGGGGCCCAGAACGCTTGGGCCTCTCTATGCTGAGGATTCCAGCGCCCAGCTGCCTAGTTGTACCTGGCTGGACCAAAAATATGGCGGAGCCCCGCGTAATTTTTTTTTCTAGAATTAGTTCCAGAAATTTTTTAAAAAAATGGGCTTCGCTGTATTTTGGTTCCAGACAGGTATGACGAGGCAGCTGGGGGTGGGTGGCAGTCCGTAGCTGCCAAGTTGTACCTGGCTGGACCAAAAATATGGCGGAGCCCTATGTCATTTTTTTTCTAGAAATAATTCTAGAAATAAAAAAAAAAATAGGCTTCGCTGTATTTTTGGTTCCAGCCAGGTATGACGAGGCAGCTGGGGGCTGGTGGCAGTCCGTAGCTGCCAAGTTGTACCTGGCTGGACCAAAAATATGGCGGAGCCCTATGTCATTTTTTTTCTAGAAATAATTCTAGAAATAAAAAAAAAATAGGCTTCGTTGTATTTTTGGTTCCAGCCAGGTATGACGAAGCAGCTGGGGGCTGGTGGCAGTCCGTAGCTGCCAAGTTGTACCTGGCTGGACCAAAAATATGGCAGAGCCCCATGGGTCCCCTATGCTGCGAATTGCAACTACTAGACTAGTATGTTTTTTCACAAAAAGTTTCTTTATTCATTTATACGTCTCAATTTGTGAAGCACATGGTGGTTCAAAGTGCTCACTGTGCATCTAGATATGTTCCCTGGGGGGTCTAGTTTCCAAAATGAGGTCACTTGTGGGGGAGCTCCAATGTTTAGGCACACAGGGGCTCTCAATACGCGACCTGGTGTCCGCTAACAATTCCAATTGTTGGCAAACACCAGGTTGCGTATGGAGAGCCCCTGTGTGCCTACACATTGGAGCTCCCCCACAAGTGACCCCATTTTGGAAACTAGACCCCCCAAGGAACGTATCTAGATGCATAGTGAGCACTTTGAACCCCCAAGTGCTTCACAAATTGATCCATAAAAATAAAAAAGTACTTTTTTTTCCACAAAAAAATTATTTTTTCATTTTTACAGATCAATTTGTGAAGCACCTGGAGGTTCACAGTGCTCACTATGCATCTAGATACGTTCCTTGGGGGGTCTAGTTTACAAAATGGGGTCACTTGTGGGGGAGCTCTAATGTTTAGTCACACAGACGCTCTCCATACGTAACATGGTGTCCGCTAACAATTCCAATTGTTAGCGGACACCATGTCGCATATGGAGAGCCCCTGTGTGCCTAAACATTAGAGCTCCCCCACAAGTGACCCCATTTTGGAAACTAGACCCCCCAGGGAACTTATCTAGATGGATAGTGAGCATATTGACCCCCCAGGTGCTTCACAAATTAATGGAAAAAAAATTTATTTGCGGAAAACAAGTACTTTTTCATTTTTATGGATGAATTTGTGAAGCACCTGGGGGTTCATAAAGTACTCACTATGCATCTAGATACGTTCCCTGGAGGGTCTAGTTTCCAAAATGGGGTCACTTGTGGGGGAGCTCCAATGTTTAGGCACACAGGGGCTCACCAAACGCAACATGGTGTCCGCTAACAATTTGAGCTCATTTTGCATTCAAATTGTTAGCGGACACCATGTCGTGTTTGGAGAGCCCCTGTGCGTCTCCACATTGGAGCTCCCCCACAATTGACCCCATTTTGGAAACTAGACCCCCCAGAGAACATATCTAGCTGCATAGTGAGCACTTTGAACCCCCAGGTGCTTCACAAATTGGTCCGTAATAATGAAAAAAGAAATTTTTGTGGAAAAAAAAGTGCTTTTTCATTTTTATGGATGAATTTGTGAAGCACCTGGGGGTTCAAAGTACCGTATATACTCGTGTATAAGCCGACTTTTTCAGCCCAAAAATTGGGCTAAAAAGTCCCCCCCTCGGCTTATACACGAGTCATATACTGTGTCCGGGAGCAGGAGGAGGCTGGAGGAGGTGGGGGAAGGCTATAATATGAGCGGCTCCTGACGTGGAGCCGCTCATAACTTATTCATGATATGCACTGCATCCCCCGCCCATCTGCGGGGGGGAACAGTGCATATCCCATTACAGGCTCCCCATAACAATATGGCGCCCCCACCACAGTAAAGCCTCCCCATTCTGCTGCTGCTCAGTGTACAATAAATAGTATTATTAGCTCTTACCCTCTCTCAGGGCTCAGTGCATTCTCCCTCCTCCCTCCTCCCTGCGTGTCATGTGACCGGCCGGTGACATCATCACGGTGAGCCCCGGTCACAGGACAAGCAGGAAGGAGGGAAGATGCACAGCCAGGACCGAGGGTAAGAGCTAATAACACTATTTATTTTACAGTGAGCAGTGGCAGCATGGGGAGCCCTTACTGTGAGGAGGAGGGGGGGGGGGCGGCAGCCTGTGTAACCCCTGTGCTGCTGGGAGCAGCCTGTGTAACCTCTATGCTGCTGGGGGCAGCCTGTGTAACCTCTGTGCTGCTGGGAGCAGCCTGTGTAACCCCTGCGCTGCTGGGAGCAGCCTGTGTAACCCCTGTGCTGCTGGGGGCAGCCTGTGTAACCCCTGTGCTGCTGGGGGCAGCCTGTGTAACCCCTATGCTGCTGGGAGCAGCCTGTGTAACCCCTGTGCTGCTGGGGGCAGCCTGTGTAACCTCTGTGCTGCTGGGAGCAGCCTGTGTAACCTCTATGCTGCTGGGAGCAGCCTGTGTAACCCCTGTGCTGCTGGGGGCAGCCTGTGTAACCTCTGTGCTGCTGGGAGCAGCCTGTGTAACCCCTGTGCTGCTGGGAGCAGCCTGTGTAACCCCTGTGCTGCTGGGGTCAGCCTGTGTAACCCCTGTGCTGCTGGGGGCAGCCTGTGTAACCCCTGTGCTGCTTGGAGCAGCCTGTGTAACCCCTGTGCTGCTGGGGGCAGCCTGTGTAACCTCTGTGCTGCTGGGAGCAGCCTGTGTAACCTCTATGCTGCTGGGGGCAGCCTGTGTAACCTCTGTGCTGCTGGGAGCAGCCTGTGTAACCTCTGTGCTGCTGGGAGCAGCCTGTGTAACCTCTATGCTGCTGGGAGCAGCCTGTGTAACCCCTGTGCTGCTGGGGGCAGCCTGTGTAACCTCTGTGCTGCTGGGAGCAGCCTGTGTAACCCCTGTGCTGCTGGGAGCAGCCTGTGTAACCTCTATGCTGCTGGGAGCAGCCTGTGTAACCCCTGTGCTGCTGGGGGCAGCCTGTGTAACCTCTGTGCTGCTGGGAGCAGCCTGTGTAACCCCTGCGCTGCTGGGGGCAGCCTGTGTAACCCCTGCGCTGCTGGGGGCAGCCTGTGTAACCCCTGCGCTGCTGGGGGCAGCCTGTGTAACCCCTGCGCTGCTGGGGGCAGCCTGTGTAACCCCTGCGCTGCTGGGGGCAGCCTGTGTAACCCCTGTGCTGCTGGGAGCAGCCTGTGTAACCTCTATGCTGCTGGGAGCAGCCTGTGTAACCCCTGTGCTGCTGGGGGCAGCCTGTGTAACCTCTGTGCTGCTGGGAGCAGCCTGTGTAACCCCTGCGCTGCTGGGAGCAGCCTGTGTAACCCCTGTGCTGCTGGGGGCAGCCTGTGTAACCCCTGCGCTGCTGGGGGCAGCCTGTGTAACCCCTGCGCTGCTGGGGGCAGCCTGTGTAACCCCTGCGCTGCTGGGGGCAGCCTGTGTAACCCCTGCGCTGCTGGGGGCAGCCTGTGTAACCCCTGCGCTGCTGGGGGCAGCCTGTGTAACCCCTGCGCTGCTGGGGGCAGCCTGTGTAACCCCTGCGCTGCTGGGGGCAGCCTGTGTAACCCCTGCGCTGCTGGGGGCAGCTTGTGTAACCCCTGCGCTGCTGGGGGCAGCCTGTGTAACCCCTGCGCTGCTGGGGGCAGCCTGTGTAACCCCTGCGGCACTGGGGGGAGCCTGTATACACTGTGCTGGAGTCCACCCTCGGCTTATACGCGAGTCAATAAGTTTTCCCAGTTTTTGGGGGCAAAAGTAGGGGGGTCGGCTTATACACGGGTCGGCTTATACACGAGTATATACGGTACTCACTATGCATCTAGATACGTTCCCTGGGGGGTCTAGTTTCCAAAATGGGGTCACTTGTTGCGGAGCCCCAATGTTTAGGCACACAGGGGCTCACCAAACGCAACATGGTGACAGCTAACAATTTGAGCTGATTTTTATTCAAATTGTTAGCGGACACCATGTCGCTTTTGGAGAGCCCCTGTGTGCCTAAACATTGGAGCTCCCCACAAGTGACCCCATTTTGGAAACTAGACCCCCCAGGGAACATATCTAGATGGGTAGTGAGCATATTGAACCCCAAGGTGCTTTACAAATTGATCTGTGAAAATGAAATAGTACTTTTTTTTTCACAAAAATTTTTTTTTAGCCTAAATTTTTTCGTTTTCACATGGCAACAGCATAAAATTCATCCTAAAATTTGTTGGGCAATTTCTCCTGAGTACACCGATACCTTATATGTGGTCATAAACCACTGTTTGGGCACACAGCAGGGCTCAGAAGGGAAGGAGCACCATTTCACTTTTTGGATGTAAAATTAGCTCCAAAATTCAAATTGCGCTCCTTCCCTTCTGAGCCCTGCCGTGCACCCAAACAGTGGTTTATGACCATATATGAGGTATCTGTGTACTCGGGAGAATTTGCACAACACATTTTAAGATCCATTTTATCCCGTTGCCCATGTGAAAATGAAAGAATTGAGGCTAAAAGAACATTTTTGAGAAAAAAATTAAAATATCCATTTTTTGTTTCCACTTTGCCTTAGGTCCTGTGAAGCACCTGAAGGGTTAATCATCTTCTTGAATATAGTTTTGAGTAGCTTGAGGGGTACAGTTTTTGGAATGGTGTCACTTTTGGGTGTTTTCTGTCATGTACACCCCTCAAAAGGACTTCAAATGTGATGTGGTCACTAAAAAAAATGGTTTTGTAAATTTTGGTTGAAAAATGAAAAATTGCTCATGAACTTTGAACCCTTATAACGTCCTACCCAAAAAATTTTTTTTTCCAAAATTGTGCTGATGTGAAGTAGACATGTGGGAAATATTATTTAATAACTTTTTTCTGTCACATATCTCTCTGGTTTATCAGAAAAAAAAAATAAAAAATGTGAAAATTGTGAAATTTTCAAAATGTTTGCCATATTTTTGATTTTTTCACAAATAAACACAAAAATTATTGACTTAAATTTAATACTAGCATGAAGCCCAATGTGTCACAAAAAAACAATCTAAGAATCGCTAGGATCGGTTGAAGCGTTCCAGAGATATAACCTCATAAAGGGACACTGGTCAGAATTGCAAAAAATGCCAAGGTCTTTAGGGTCAAAATAGGCTGGGTCCTGAAGGGGTTAACACAGTCAGAAACAGAAAAAAACAGCACTGTTGCGCCACACTACTAAATTTCACCACAATATGGTTCTGTTAAATGAACACTAACCTTTCCAGGTTGTGCACGAATCCGCACAACCAGATTAAGCGTATAGGGAGATAGGGTCCATAAGGTTGGTAATCATCAGTTTTCTGTATAGAGAGAAGATATTTTATGCTCCTTGAGTTGGTAGAAATCACTTGCTTGTCTCCTCAGAGCCGGCTGATCATGTGATGAACACAAGTGGAGTTTGGATGATGTACTGCCAAGTCCTGTGGGCTTGCCCAAGCTGCTCGCTACACCGCACTCCCCGAAGGGAGAATAGGTATGGATGATAGAAGGAGCGGTGTTAGAATGCGGCGCTAGGTAACACAAAGATCAAGCATTCATAGAATTACCTTAAATTTATTACACAAAGTTGCAGGGTGCGACCACAACGCGTTTCGACACAGAAATCGGCGTCTTTCTCCACTTGAGAAAGACGCCGATTTCTGTGTCGAAACGCGTTGTGGTCGCACCCTGCAGCTTTGTGTAATAAATTTAAGGTAATTCTATGAAGGCTTGATCTTGTGTTACCTAGCGCCGCATTCTAACACCGCTCCTTCTATCATTTAACACAGTCAGGGCACCCAGTGCCAGAGGCAGCAAAACAACTCCAAAACATCTTTGAACCTCCACCATATTTAACTGTAGGTGGTGTTCTGTCCTTTGTAGGCTTCATTGCATTTTAGGTAAACAGTAGAATGATGTGCTTTCCCAAAAGATCTATGTTGGCGTCATCTGTCCACAAAACGCTTTCCCAGAAGGATTTTGCGTTACTCACGTACATTTTAGCAAATTTCAGTGTAGCTTTTTTATGTTTATGTCAGCAGCAGGGTCCCCCTGGGTCTCAGGCTATAGCGTTTCATTTTAATCAAATGTTGACAGATAGTTTGCGCTGACACTGACACTGATGCACCCTGAGCCTGCAGGACAGCTTGAATTTCTTTGAAGCTTGATTGGAGTTGCTTATCCACCATGCAGACTGTCCTCCGTTACAACCTTTCATCAATTTTCCTCTGCCCTCCACATCCAGGGAGACTAGCTACAGTGCCATGTGTTGGAAACGTCTTGATTAAGTTGCGCACTGTGGACAAAAGAATATCAAGATCTCTGGAGATGGACTTACATTGAGATTGTTGATATTTTTCAACTATTTTGGTTCTCAAGTCCTCAAACAGTTCTCTTCTCTTTCTTTGCCTAGGGTGGCACACACAGACACACAATGCAAAGATTGAGTCAACGTCTCCCAATTTTACCTGGTTTCAGATATGATTTTCATATTGCCCACACCTGTTACTTGCCACAGGTGAATTTGAAGGAATATCACATATTTGAAACAAAGTTGTTTACCAACAGTTTTGGAAAGTTTCAACAATTTGCCAGGCCCATTTGGGGGGGTTTTGTGTGAAATTATGTCCGATTTACCTTTTTTTCTGTTTTTCTTGTCTTGTTCAAATACACACAAAGGACAAAAACATGTGTAAATGCAATAATTTTCTGGGAGAAATACTTAATTTAGGCCCCTTTCTCACTGGCGTTTTTGAAAAAATGCAGCAGATCCAGAGAAAAAACGTATCTGCCGCATTTTCCGCCTAACGGCTGCACTTGTGCCACTCTTTCAGTAAGCCCCATGCATTGTCTACGGGGCTTGCGGTAAGTGTGCGGCAGACGCGGCAAGTGCGGTTGTGGCAGATGCAGCCGCAAAAAAAACGCGGTCAGCTGCGTTTTTTTTTCGCGGCCGCATTTGCCGAAACTGCCCAAACCGCACTTGCCGTGTCTGCCACACACTTTCCACAAGCCCCATAGACAATGCATGGGGCTTGCCGCAAGTGTGCCGCAAGTGCAGCCGTTAGGCGGAAAATGCGGCAGATGCTGTTTTTTGACCGGATCTGCTGCATTTTTTCAAAAATGCCAGTGTGAAAGCACCAGAACTGGGACAATTTCAAGGGTGCCAACACTTTCAGTAATGATTGTATGTTTAACACTGCCAAAGGAGAATGTCCACACTGGTTTCAGGAAGGCACCACTGATGGAAATAACCAAGTATTAAAAAATGCAGAAACACATTGTTGATTACAGCATTTTAAACATATATGAACACTGCACTGCGGTATATCAGTTGCGTATTCATATATAGGGTTAGTTAATAAAGTTTTCCTCAATGGCAATGTGCAGTCATCAGATACCAATCCAGTAACCCATATTAGGAATGTGGTAAAGCATAAGATTCCCAGTATGTATGTCCAGAAACTGTTAGGTGCTGTCACATTGAAGGGGCACTCCGTGGAGAAAACATTTTTGTTTCGTCCCTGCACTCATAGACTATAATGCTAAGCTGCCTGTTAAATTTGTATAATGTTTGGAATTAATATTAATCCATTATTCACTAACTGCTCTTTACCAGTCCCAGAGGAGACCATACATGCCTGATTGAGCAGGTCTCCCCTCTCCCTCTGCAGTCAGCATCTGACAACAAACACTTCCTCCTTTAATCACAAGGGCATGATGTCACATAAGGTCCTATCGACACAGATCTCCCATCCTGCTCTCTGCACAGATAGAGATCTCCAGACTCCCAGCTTAGTGTAGGACCTGTTGTGATGCCACATGATTGAATGAGGAAGTGCTGGACGATGCTGAAGCATTCTGAGAGGGAGGGTGAAAAGCTGCTCACTCAAGAGTGACGTATTGCCCCCTATGGCAGTGGTGACTGGTAAAGAGCAGTTAGTAAATAACTGATTTATGTTAATTGTAAACATTGTACAAGTGTAACAGGCACCTTAGCATTATAGTATAGGAGTTCAAGGACTGTATAAATGTTTTCCTATCTCCTCAGTTAGAGGGTACACCTAGTAGTACCAGTAGCTGCTAAGTGTAGATAAGTAGCTAGAAAATGCATTGGTGATTCCATAGCATTTTCAACTCACTGTGTTTTGTTAAAGAGGACCTGTCACCAACCATTCATGGTGATCTAATTACAGCACTGGATGCAGCATGTCTGCTGCATTTAGGCAAGGGGTCCCCCAGCCCTTGAGCAGCCCTGTACCTCGAGATAATGCACTTTGAAAACTTACATAGTGGAGCCAAATAGGAGGTGGCTTGTGGCTGGAGCCAAAGGGCAGTTTCACACCCCCTGTATGGTTAATCCGCCCACCGCCGCCTCCCTGATGCCAATCGTTGTCTCCCTCACCTGCTGCATAGTACACAGAGCTTATTGCAGTGCTGGCCGCTTTGCCCCACCTCCTGTGGTGACGTCACCGCTTATACCCGCCCTGCTCCATGGTTAACATGGAGCAGGGCAGGGAAAGGCAGTATATGTCACAGCAGGAGGCCGGCCGCCCCGTTTCCTGCTGTGACATCACCGCTTATACCCGCCCTGCTCCATGTTAACCATGGAGCAGGGCGGGGAAAGGCGGTGACATCACCGCAGGAGGTGGGGCAAAGCGGCCAGCACTGCAATAAGCTATGTGTACTATGCAGTAGGCGAGGGAGAAAATGATTGGCATCAGGGAGGCGGCGGTGGGCGGATTAAACATGCAGGGGCTGTGAACTGCCCTTTGGTTCCAGCCACAAGCCACCTCCTATTTGGCTCCCCTGTGTAAGATTTCAAAGTCTATTATCTTGGGGTACAGGGGGCTCAAGGGCTGGGGGACCCCTTGCCTGAATGCAGCAGACATGCTGCATTCAGTGCTGTAATTAGATCACCATGTATGGTTGGTGACAGGTCCTCTTCTTTAACACATTTCCTTTAACTATCCATTATAAATGGTAATGTTTTACACACATATTCATGACTCAGTTTTTTTTCAGTCATTACCAACATCCATCCAATCACAGAGATCTTTCTGGATCTATTGTGTAGAAGGGGTGAGCAGTAGCATGTTGGCTTCTATATACCTTCACCTTAGGACTCAATCACATGTCTGTGTTTAAACACGTATGTGAGCAAATGAACCCAGTGTCATCACTGTCATAAATCAGTGTCATCAATCCACCATCTGTGTGTTCGTTTTTGCCATCATTGTCATCAGTGTTTTGGATCAGTGTCATCAGTGTATGTTCTGTGTGTCAGTTTATACCCTCAGTGTGTCATCAGTGTTTTGGATCAGTGTCATCAGTGTATGTTCTGTGTGTCAGTTTATACCATCAGTGTGTCATCAGTGTTTTGGATCAGTGTCATCAGTGTATGTTCTGTGTGTCAGTTTATACCATCAGTGTGTCATCAGTGTTTTGGATCAGTGTATGTTCTGTGTGTCAGTTTATACCATCAGTGTCATCAATGTTTTGGATCAGTGTATGTTTTGTATGTCAGTTTATACCATCAGTGTGTCATCAGTGTGTCATCAGTGTTTTGGATCAGTGTATGTTTTGTATGTCAGTTTATACCATCAGTGTGTCATCAGTGTTTTGGATCAGTGTCATCAGTGTATGTTCTGTGTGTGTCAGTTTATACCATCAGTGTGTCATCAGTGTTTTGGATCAGTGTCATCAGTGTACATTCTGTTTGTCAGTTTATACCATCAGTGTGTCATCAGTGTATTTTATGGATTGATCATTAACTAAATAAAGGACAAAGGTTCTCCTATAATTTGTAATGTTTAGCATGTACATGACATAGGTGAAACAGAAATGTCATCCATGTGCTGTACCTATTTTTCACGGACCCATAGGCTTGTGTTGGCCCTTGTTTTCTATGCTGGGTGAATAAGACGGACACGTCTCTGTGAGATTTGCATGCACATATGATCCATGTAAAAATATGGGCATGTGAATAGCCCTATGGATCAGGGGTCCCCAACCACCCCTTCTACATAGCCCCGCCCCATATGATCAAAGCACCTCCCCTATAGCACCCCCACCCCATTTCCCGCTGGGCCACGGCGAGATCATCTTTCTTGACGCCGGTCCCCAGAGCAAAAAAGTTTGGGGACCCCTGCTATAGATTATAATGTGTAAGTGCAAAAAAATTGGATACAATATGTTCGTGCCACACGGACGTCTGAATGAGGCTTTAGTGTTACGTCTATATTATCACAATCTAACTTAGTGAGAACCAGCTGTGCTGTTTTGTAGCTAGACATTCTTCTATAAGGGCCTTACTTTGTCTTTTTTGTTTTTCCCTACACATTTAAAACCTGATTCAGATGTCCTTGTTGCACATACGCATTCTATCCGTGTTTTTTACGGATTCAGCGCATACCCAATACAGTCTATGGGGCTATTCACATGTCTGTATTTTCTTAACGACTGTGTGTCCATAAAAAACTCAGATATTTGTCAATTTTTCTGCTAGCAAGGATGATAGGGGGCAATACAAGTCTGAGTCTGTGAAAAGCATATGCAGCACACGGATGTCATGGTATTTACCATTGTAAAGGATAGGGGAGGCTTTGTAATTTATCTATTAATTCATACATAAAAATCACTGATGACACACTTATCCAAAACACAGGTGACACAAATACCACTTTTTGATGCATGTGAATGAGGCCTTAAGGGAATGTGTCATCTTGTAAAATGCTATTTGTGCCTGCAGATAAACTATGTATGCGAGTAGAGTGTTCCAATACTAAAAATGTAACGGGAGAAGATGAACTTATTTCTTCTTTGGATCTGCTGCCTTTCAGCCTTGGGTGTGTACATAGAGCAATTATCATCACAGTGTATACATGGATCAATTATCATCACTGCCGACAGCTTCACTTTCTGTACTGTCATTAGCAGCTGTAAGCACACCCCCTTGACATTCTGATTGACACCTTGCTTTTCACAGATTCATTACACAGTACACAGTCGCTGTCAATTAATTTGCTCAGAGTATAGTGACCAGTGCTGTCAGACGTGAACAACTCCCATGACTGAAAGTCAGCAGCTCACAGGTGTAAATAAGTTCAATTTCTCCTGATAATCGCACTTTCAGTAAGGTGCCCAGACAGCATTAACATTCTCTTTACCTGTGATCAACTCTATAACTGCAGGCAAGTAGTTTTTTCCAAGGTTACAGGTTCCCTTTAAGACAACAACCCCTTTAACAAAACTTTAAATAAACTGACCCAATCTTCGTTTATTTCTTTAATTCTCTACAGTCAATTTTTTAAGAACAAGATTTTAGAATATAATCAGGAGTTTCTGTCAGTAAACGCTTTCTTAGGCTGTGTTCACACTGGGCGTTTTTGGGCTGTTTTTGCTCAGCAGTTTTTGTAGCCAAAACCAGGAGTAGAGCAATCAGAGGAAAAGTCTAATAGAAACACGTCACCACTTCTGGATTTAATCACCCACTGCTGGTTTTGGCTACAAAAACTGTTGAGCAAAAACAGCCCAAAAACGCCCAGTGTGAACACAGCCTTATAATCTGTTGTCTTCCGTACGGCGCCCAATGAAATGAATTCACACAATTCTTCCTTTCCCAGGTCTATTTTTGCAGTATATGAAGCATCTAACAGTGTAAAGGGCATTTCCGTTTTCGTTTTACCCCACCAGCAAAGGTTTTTGCCAATGTCACTGTCAATCCAGGCAATGCAGGATTTTGTGTGCCAAAGGGTAATTGCCTTCCATCAGGCCTACTCAATGTCAGTGTATGCAAGCAAGGTATGTAAAGTGGGTTGTTGATCTGTCAAAAAGGGCTAACTTGGAAAAATGTAACCATATGAGGTGCATGAGCAAATGTTATATAGAACATGCCTCGTTTGTGTTAGGATATGTTCACACAGGGTTTTTTGCTGCATTTGCAGCATATCCTCATCCATGAAGGATCAGATTAGCATTCAGCAATCAGGCTGACACTTGCGTTAAAACCATAGTGCAAGGCTGCTTGCAATGTTTTCTTGTGCGCTCTGCAAAAGCACATATCAGAGTCTTTTCAGTGGAGCCGGCGCCTTGTTGTAAGCTTTACGTTACCATAGCAATGCACAGGCAGGCGGCGCATAGCGTTACCTGCCGTTAACACTATGCCTGTCTGGCACTAAGGTTTTAACGGATGTGCCATACTAGGGCCAGACGCAAGTCTGACCCTAGCCTAACTCACTATTTTATCAGCTTATGTATTACATTTTACTATTAAAGGGGATCTCCACTACTTTCATATTGATGACCTATTCTTACAATAGGTCATCAATATAAGATCTTTGGAGTCTGATACCTGTCGTCTCTAAGGATGAACGTTTCTCCTCCGCTAGCGGCCACTTGTAAACAGTATAGAAAGCAGAACACCACCAAACAATATTTAGTGACTCTACAATACCCGGAGCGTATGAAGCTACGGGATTCTGCACCTTACATTATTTACATTCAGCTGCTGTCGGTAGTAGCCAGCCATTGGTAATATTGGGTGTCAGTCCTCCAAGGATAGGTCATTAATATAAAAGTAATGTACCTTTTTAATCCAGGTTCTTGCAATATTTTTTTTTAATTTATCCAAGAAGTGGATCCTGAAGGAGTAGAAGAATAAAACTTGTCTTTTTGTATTCACGTTTTGAAAGCAACATGAATAGTTTTCTTATGTTGATCCAAATGTAGATTAAGTAAATAGCAGTTAAAGACCCTTACTCATCTTTTTGCAAACCTTTATCTAGTTTTATGTTTTTCATTTCGACAGATGCTCCTATTATATTGTCCTCTCCACATTTTTACCACGCTGAAGAATCTGTAATTAACAGTGTAATTGGCATGAATCCCAAGAAAGAAGATCATGAGACATTCATGGACATCAATCCGGTATGATAATGCAAGTAATTCAGTATTAAAAGAGTTCTTCTTGTTTAGTATTAAATCATAGTCTTACTAATAATTCATCAAACTGAAAGGCAAAACACAAATGTAAAATGTCAGCACATTCTGGATTTTATGCAATTTCATTTAGGCATTTGAAGAAACACTGGCCTTATTGTCCAAGGCTACTAATTTGAGTTTTTTTTTTCTTACACTGCTCCAGAAAATTGCTGTGCAAAGCTGCACTGTTATTGATTGTTATAGGCCATAAGACCTGTGATGTTAGTCACTACACTAACAAGCAATTGGGCAAGGTATTCGAACATTCTGGGGTCCAATACCAAGGGGGCACATTGAGGACTTATATAATAGACAAAGGCGTAGTCTGATCACAGTCTGGAGTTAGAATACCAGGAGGAAAGTGTACCAAAGCAAAGAGACAAGACAAATGGATAGTCCCAGAAGGTCCAAGGTATGGCAGCAATGAATCAGAACACAATGCATAGATGATTAGAGCCAGCATGCACCAATAAGCAAGATGCTACGACTGGCAGTGATTTGGGACTAACTGCTAAGATAATTAGCTGGGCAATCATAGAGACCAGGTAACACCTGAAGAAGCCTAACACTTTTCAGTATAAAATTGAACTGTCAATCAACACATCGACAGTACGGCCCAGTGCTAGATTGGACGGCTGAGCAGTCTCTCAGAAAACTGACAGAACAGCACAGCCGTGATAACAAAGTGCAGCAAAGACAGCAAAAACACTGGAGGAATCTGACAAGGCCATTTTATTTGTTAGCCATTTTTAATAAATTAGGCTGTAGGTCCACAGTTCCTATAGCAGCCTAATGGTTATTGATAAGTTTAGGCCAGGCAGTCTAGATGCAGTACAACATGCTGTGTGATAGATTTGATACATCTTGATAGACACTAGACACTTTAGACCCGATATGCTATTGTGTTTGTTCCTATTTTTGTCTACTTTTTCCTGTTTTGAGGCTGTTTTTTGCTTTGCAACAAATTCTTTATTTTCTAATTGTTTTTGATTATTAGTTTGTTTTTCTTATTTTTCTCCATTCGCTAGTGTGTGTGGCTTTTTTGTGATCCAGATATTTCCGGCTGATTCATTATTTATGACCTTTGCAAATATGGTAAAGTTGCATGGCATAGAGGGGAATTTTTTTTTTTGCACAGTTTAACAAACCTGTTTAAATGCTTTGCATCAGAATTTTGATGTACCGTACACCAAAAAAACGGGCACAACCAGGTCCGGACAGATTCCAATGGGCTGCTGAAATAATGGACTACTTGACCTACCCTTTTGAATAATGCCTGTGCACTTAAAGATCCCCTCAGTTTCTGATTTTGGGATGTTTTATGCAGCGCACTGAGGGAGAGGGGGAGCAGACACTGAAGACATTCCTGCACCCTCCTCGCCATCCTTCCACACTGCTCAGGAGCAGGTTAGTTTCCAGTTTTCATTGTCATCCAAGCTGAGCTTGGAAACTCAGCAAATGTGCCAGTGCCTTTTAGACAGCTACATACACTACTATTACTTAGTGGGCGTAAATTGAAACTTATGGGTCCGATGTAAAAGCTCCAATAGGGCCCCCAATTATTGCAAATCTTTAATAGCAGTGTTCTTTTTCTACAGACCAAAGTAACTTTTGAGGCCCCCTAGGCCCCAGGGCCCCGTGCAATCGCAACCCCTGCACCTGTTGTAGTTATGCCCCTGCTGTTACTCTATGAACAGTGCTAGTGCTTCCTTGTGACGACATGTACTCTTTCAATGTATGGCAGAGGTTAAGTTTCTTAAAATGGCCAGACATATGGTTCTTGTTATCGCATGTTTGCCAAGTCATTGTTCTGCTAGACTGTTCAGAGTCTTTTTGTTTGGATGATGTGTATTGCTAAATTCAACGTAACTAATCTCTGCCCTGTTCTGTCCACATCATTTAAATCAATTTACATATTTTTAAAACCCTTTTTTCTTTATTTTCAGCTGCAAACTCACAAGAAAATAATACATTTAAAAACTATAGTGCACAGAAAGAAAAGGGAGGAAGGAAGATATAGGCTCTGTCTACTATTCTCCCTCCTCACCCCTAACTTGCAGCGAGGGTTAGCACCCTAATCAGCGATATGGCGCCCCCACTCAGCGATGGCTTTCCCTACATTAGCCCTTGACTATCCCTGTAAGTCAGAAACAGTGCACACTGGATACACTATGCTTGAGGGGCTACATTAATGTTTTATAGAGAAATAGGTACATACTGTGCACAGAGTGATTAAAAAATGGTCTCGCTGACCCTGATTCTCCAGCCCTACCATCGGTGGGGTCGGCACCCTAAAAATGCGATATGGCGCCCCCACTCCCGACGGCATGTGCCTAGGCCTGTCCCTGTGCCCAACAATCCCAATGGGGGAGATTATCAGTATACACTCAAACGTGACAATATAGCATTTCAACACTTATCTTTCGCTGTGCCCACGGTTCACTCGTCCCTTGATTACACCTTTAAGGTGAACCCTGGGCACAGCAAAAGATAAGTGCTGTAACGCTATATTGTCCCATTTGGGTGTATACTGATGCTGCGGGACCTGTGTGATGTCACGATCATGTGACTATAATAGTCTTCATAGCCCTTAATGAGTTTTCTTGCTTAGCTTCGCCCACTATGGTCACATGATAGGGACATCACACAGGTCCTTTATAGAGAGAAGGTTTTAGTGAGTTAACTATTAACCTGCCGAAGTGACTACGTCCTCACAGGTGTAGTCACTGCCTCATTCACATAAGAAAA
Organism: Allobates femoralis; assembly: GCA_033576535.1. Lineage (NCBI taxonomy): Eukaryota > Metazoa > Chordata > Amphibia > Anura > Aromobatidae > Allobates > Allobates femoralis. Next base: position 293,095,695 of record JARQOC010000003.1, read on the forward strand.
TGTAAGTGTATAAATGCTTTTTTTTTCACCTTTATCATTACACTATGAGCTCAGACAGGGATGATTAGAATAGTATTATGAAGCTGTGACAGCTGGGGGGGGCATAAACAAGCTGACAAGTTCCCTTTAAGCTATGTGCGCCCATGTAGTCTTGTTCTAATCAGCTGATAGACCTCTCAGGGAGCATTGTAACACCCAGGAAAATAAAGGGAACCTGTCAGGTGTTTTTTTGCCACCCCCCCAGCTATCACTGTCTGTACCTGTAGCTTTATAATACTATTGTAATCATCCCTGTCTGAGCAAAGAGTGTAATGTGAAAGGTGGAAAAAAAGCATTTATACACTTACATTTTCTCATATGAATGAGGCAGTCTGTCTACATCTTGGAGACTGTAGTCTATCTAGCAGGTTAATAGTTAACATTTTAGCCGAATGTCAGAACATGCTGAAAGACCTGATGTGATGACACAATCATGTGATCATAATAGGCGGAGCTAAGTCCCCATAGCACAATATGAGTTTGCTTGCTTAGCTCCGCCCACTATGGTCACATGACCATTACATCACACCACACAGGTCCTTTAGACAGAAAAGGTAATAGTGAGTTAACTATTAACTTGCTAGACAGTCTACATCCTCCAAGGTGTAGTCACTGCCTCAGAAAATGTAAGTGTATAAATGCTTTTTATTTCACCTTTCACATTACACTATGAGCTCAGACAGGGATGATTAGAATAGTATTATGAAGCTGAAGCTACAGACAGTGATAAGCTGGAGGGGCATAAACCACCTGACAGGTTCCATTTAAACGATTAGGCACTGTGGTTCATCATGCTGATCCTGCTTTCCCCTAACATCATCCATTGGGTTAAGAATCTGGAGACCTCATGCATAGATATCCAAAAGGAGGAGGTGAGGCCCCCATTGACTATTATTGAGGTCTATTAGAAGTCTGTTTTTTCTTTTTATAAGTGAAAGTTCTGCATACACGCCTATTAACTTAATTCGCTTAGGGTATGTGTACTTGTCTATTATTTGGTGCAGAAATTTCTGCCTCCTTGCACAGGAAAAACAGCTGCAAAAATGCTCATTTTCGGTGCGTTTTTGTAGTTCGTTTTTGGTGCAGATTTTTTACATGCATTAGTATGGGTGAAATCTGCAGTTAAATCACTGCAAGAATTGACATACTGCAGCTTTAAATCAGCACCAAATTTGCAAGGAGAAAATACTCAACTTGTGCATGACTCTTCAGGATTCTCATTAACTTTGCTGGCATCAGGATTCCCTTCAGATTTTGTGACAAAACTGCACTCGAAAACACATTTAAAAAACATCATAAAAATGCACCGTGTGTAAACAGCCTACATCTGTATATATAACTATATATTCTGTAGGATGTATATGTTAATATACTCACCCATCACCGTCTTCTCCAGGATCCATTGCTGTTCTCAGTGACGACACTGCTCTTCAGACTCTCCAGGGCTCACTGTGCACTATGTGACCAAGAAGTAGTGTCAGAATAAGCCTCAGGGCAGAGACCCATTATGCGAGCTGCATGCGAGTACCTCATATGAGTCACCCGACCTCTGCATCTCTGAACGGAAGTGTGGAGCTCCATAGAAACACAATCAACTCCATGCTCCCAATCAGAGAGCAAGTGACCTGATGCATGCGAGATGCTCGCATGCAGCTCGCATAAGTGTGTCTCATAGACTTGCATTGTAAAAGAGACTTAGATCACACAGAGTAATCTGAAGAGTCTGAAGAGTGGTGATGCCACTGAAAAGACTGCAGCGGCGCTGGATCTCAGAGAAGACAACTATAGGTGAGTATGTTAATACACTGACATATACAGTATCTGGTCGGTGTTACAGTTCCTCTTTTAGCTGCAGTGTGATATTAGTTTGCAGTCCAACTGTGTAGAATTGATGTGTGTCCAATCACTATAATCATTGTGATGTGAATTTTTTAGTAAGTGGTGTAACAACAAAAATCAGCATAGCATGCTACTGTTTATCAGCTATGGTAATGTGGGCTGGTATGGTTTGTGTGCCAGGGCTGTTTTTTACTCTCAGTCCGACTTTGGGCACAACCATCTTAACAGGCACAACCAGCTTAAAAAATGTATACATTCTAAAATTAATGTAATTGCTAACAGCACCAATTTACATGAGACTGTTTCACAAACAGCAACATAAAAATAGTCCAATTTCCCTAAAAGTGTGGCATAAATTTACCCTGAGATTAGATTTTCCAATGTTAGTAACAATTTTCTCCTTAGGGATTGATCTTTCATTTATTGCTCATACCTTGACAGACACAGGACATAGCTGATATCTAGATGTACTTTGCCCAATTAGTAATCACAAGACTAATGTGTCACATCATGTATTAGCACATCCTTATTCTTGAACTTTCCCCAGTGTTTTAGGTAGTGGAAACTAAAAAAGCAAAAAAAACATATAAATCATACAAGCTACCGTATTTCAGGGTAATACTTTAGTGTGTGGTTGATACTGGCCTTGTGGAAAAAGAGAAAGAGGGGGCATGATAAAAACTTTTAAAGTAGTATGTAATAAAGTAGTATGTCAGCCTAAACTAAACACAAAGGGCGAACCATCAAAGAATTTAGCCCATTATTCTAAGGCTGCCTTCACATTTGCGTATGGGAAGGCAGCGTATTGCTGCGTTCCCATACGCAGTCAAACGCATGCGCACTGCGTTCCTATGTTTAACATAGGAACGCATGGTGCCTGCGTTTGCTGCGTTCGGGTGCGGATGCGGACGATATCTGCTCCTTCC